>CM051362.1:27136941-27187070 GCA_028015245.1 Cardamine occulta | reverse complement strand
TGTTGAAGTCTCAAAGTAATTGAAGCATGCTGCCAAGGTCGAGAAGCAAGTCAAAGTAAGAAACAAGTATTATAGTTTATCCCATAGTTCTATTAGTTCTTTGAATCTAATAGAAGTTTCTAACGGTGAATTTGGGATTTGTAGAAAGAAGACTCATATGAAGGCTGAAACCACAACTTTGGATGTGAATATGAAGAATCAATGTTTTCATTGCCAAAGATTTGACCATTTTCAAGTTTAGAATCCCAAAAACAGAGTTATGACCCTTCATGATAGAAATGAGAGTGAATAGAAGTGTTGAAGTCTCAAAGTAGTTGAAGCATGCTACCAACGTGGAGAAGCAAGTCAAAGTAAGAAACAAGTAGTATAGCTTATCCCACAGTTCTGTTAGTTCTTTGAAACATATAGAAGTTTCTAATGGTGAATTTGGGATTTATAGAAAGAAGACTCATATGGAGGCTGAAACCACACCTTTGGATGTGAATATGAAGAATCAATGCTTTCATTGCCAAGGATTTGACCATTTCAAGTTTAGAATCCCAAAAACAGAATTATGACCCTTCATGATAGAAATGAGAGTGAATAGAAGTGTTGAAATCTCAAAGTAGTTCAAGCATGCTACCAAGGTGAAGAAGCAAGTCAAAGTAAGAAACAAGTATTATAGCTTATCCCACATTTCTGTTAGTTGTTTGAATCTTATAGGAGTTTCTAATAGTGAATTTGGGATTTGTAGAAAGAAGACTCATATGGAGGCTAAAATAACACCTTTGGATGTGAAAATAAAGAATGAATGCTTTCATTGCCAAAGATTTGACCATTTTCAAGTTTAGAATCCCAAAAATAGAATTATGAACCTTCTTGATAGAAATGAGAGTGAATAGAAGTGTTGAAGTCTCAAAGTAGTTGAAGCATGCTACCAACGTGGAGAAGCAAGTCAAAGGAAGAAACAAGTATTATAGCTTATCCCACAGTTCTGTTAGTTCTTTGAAACATATAGAAGTTTCTAATGGTGAATTTGGGATTTATAGAAAGAAGACTCATATGGAGGCTGAAACCACACCTTTGGATGTGAATATGAAGAATCAATGCTTTCATTGTCAAGGATTTGACCATTTCAAGTTTAGAATCCCAAAAACAGAATTATGACCCTTCATGATAGAAATGAGAGTGAATAGAAGTGTTGAAATCTCAAAGTAGTTCAAGCATGCTACCAAGGTGAAGAAGCAAGTCAAAGTAAGAAACAAGTATTATAGCTTATCCCACATTTCTGTTAGTTGTTTGAATCTTATAGGAGTTTCTAATAGTGAATTTGGGATTTGTAGAAAGAAGACTCATATGGAGGCTAAAATAACACCTTTGTATGTGAAAATGAAGAATTAATGCTTTCATTGCCAAAGATTTGACCATTTTCAAGTTTAGAATCCCAAAAATAGAATTATGACCCTTCTTGATAGAAATGAGAGTGAATAGAAGTGTTGAAGTCTCAATGTAGTTGAAGCATGCTACCAAGGTGGAGAAGCAAGTCAAAGTAAGAAACAAGTATTATAGCTTATTCTAATGTTCTGTTAGTTCTTTGAATCTTATAGAAGTTTCTAATGGTGAATTTGGGATTTGTAAAAAGAAGACTCATATGGAGGCTAAAATAACACCTTTGGATGTGAATATGAAGAATCAACGCTTTCATTTCCAAAGATTTGACCATTTTCAAGTTTAGAATCCTAAAAATCGAATTATGACCCTTATGATAGAAATGAGATTGAATAGAAGTGTTGAAGTCTCAAAGTAGTTGAAGCATGCTACCAAGGTGGAGAAGCAAGTCAAAGTAAGAAACTAGTATTATAGCTTATCCCACAGTTCTGTTAGTTCTTTGAATCTTATAGAAGTTTCTAATGGTGAATTTGGAACCACATGGTAGAAATGAAAGCGTTGATTCTTTGGATCTTATAGAAGTTTCTTAATGACGAATTTCAAGTTTAGAATCCCAAAAACAGAATTATGACCCTTCATGATAGAAATGAGAGTGAATAGAAGTGTTGAAGTCTCAAAGTAGTTGAAGCATGCTACCAAGGTGAAGAAGCAAGTCAAAGTAAGAAACAAGTATTATAGCTTACCCCACAGTTCTGTTAGTTCTTTGAATCTTATAGAAGTTTCTAATGGTGAATTTGAGATTTGTAGAAAGAAGACTCATATGGAGGCAGAAACCACACCTTTGGATGTGAATATAAAGAATCAATGCTTTCATTGCCAAATATTTGACCATTTTTAAGTTTAGAATCCCAAAAACAGAATTATGACCCTTCATGATAGAAATGAGAGTGAACAGAAGTGTTGAAGTCTCAAAGTAGTTGAAGCATGCTACCAAGGTGGAAAAGCAAGTCAAAGTAAGAAACAAGTATTATAGCTTATCCCACAGTTCTGTTAGTTCTTTGAAACATATAGAAGTTTCTAATGGTGAATTTGGGATTTATAGAAAGAAGACTCATATGGAGGCTGAAACCACACCTTTGGATGTGAATATGAAGAATCAATGCTTTCATTGCCATAGATTTGACCATTTCAAGTTTAGAATCTCAAAAACAGAATTATGACCCTTCATCATAGAAATGAGAGTGAATAAAAGTGTTGAAGTCTCAAAGTAGTTGAAGCATGCTACCAACGTGGAGAAGCAAGTCAAAGTAAGAAACAAGTATTATAGCTTATCCCACAGTTCTGTTAGTTCTTTGAAACATATAGAAGTTTCTAATGGTAAATTTGGGATTTATAGAAAGAAGACTCATATGGAGGCTGAAACCACACCTTTGGATGTGAATATGAAGAATCAATGCTTTCATTGCCAAGGATTTGACCATTTCAAGTTTAGAATCCCAAAAACAGAATTATGCCCCTTCATGATAGAAATGAGAGTGAATAGAAGTGTTGAAATCTCAAAGTAGTTCAAGCATGCTACCAAGGTGAAAAAGCAAGTCAAAGTAAGAAACAAGTATTATAGCTTATCCCACATTTCGGTTAGTTGTTTGAATCTTATAGGAGTTTCTAATAGTGAATTTGGGATTTGTAGAAATAAGACTCATATGGAGGCAAAAATAACACCTTTGGATGTGAAAATGAAGAATGAATGCTTTCATTGCCAAAGATTTGACCATTTTCAAGTTTAGAATCCCAAAAATAGAATTATGAACCTTCTTGATAGAAATGAGAGTGAATAGAAGTGTTGAAGTCTCAAAGTAGTTGAAGCATGCTACCAACGTGGAGAAGCAAGTCAAAGGAAGAAACAAGTATTATAGCTTATCCCACAGTTCTGTTAGTTCTTTGAAACATATAGAAGTTTCTAATGGTGAATTTGGGATTTATAGAAAGAAGACTCATATGGAGGCTGAAACCACACCTTTGGATGTGAATATGAAGAATCAATGCTTTCATTGTCAAGGATTTGACCATTTCAAGTTTAGAATCCCAAAAACAGAATTATGACCCTTCATGATAGAAATGAGAGTGAATAGAAGTGTTGAAATCTCAAAGTAGTTCAAGCATGCTACCAAGGTGAAGAAGCAAGTCAAAGTAAGAAACAAGTATTATAGCTTATCCCACATTTCTGTTAGTTGTTTGAATCTTATAGGAGTTTCTAATAGTGAATTTGGGATTTGTAGAAAGAAGACTCATATGGAGGCTAAAATAACACCTTTGTATGTGAAAATGAAGAATTAATGCTTTCATTGCCAAAGATTTGACCATTTTCAAGTTTAGAATCCCAAAAATAGAATTATGACCCTTCTTGATAGAAATGAGAGTGAATAGAAGTGTTGAAGTCTCAATGTAGTTGAAGCATGCTACCAAGGTGGAGAAGCAAGTCAAAGTAAGAAACAAGTATTATAGCTTATCCCACAGTTCTGTTAGTTCTTTGAATCTTATAGAAGTTTCTAATGGTGAATTTGGGATTTGTAAAAAGAAGACTCATATGGAGGCTAAAATAACACCTTTGGATGTGAATATGAAGAATCTACGCTTTCATTTCCAAAGATTTGACCATTTTCAAGTTTAGAATCCTAAAAATCGAATTATGACCCTTATGATAGAAATGAGATTGAATAGAAGTGTTGAAGTCTCAAAGTAGTTGAAGCATGCTACCAAGGTGGAGAAGCAAGTCAAAGTAAGAAACTAGTATTATAGCTTATCCCACAGTTCTGTTAGTTCTTTGAATCTTATAGAAGTTTCTAATGGTGAATTTGGAACCACATGGTAGAAATGAAAGCGTTGATTCTTTGGATCTTATAGAAGTTTCTTAATGACGAATTTCAAGTTTAGAATCCCAAAAACAGAATTATGGCCCTTCATGGTAGAAATGAGAGTGAATAGAAGTGTTGAAATCTCAAAGTAGTTGAAGCATGCTGCCAAGGTCGAGAAGCAAGTCAAAGTAAGAAACAAGTATTATAGTTTATCCCATAGTTCTGTTAGATCTTTGAATCTAATAGAAGTTTCTAATGGTGAATTTGAGATTTGTAGAAAGAAGACTCATATGGAGGCTGAAACCACACATTTGGATGTGAATATAAAGAATCAATGCTTTCATTGCCAAAGATTTGACCATTTTCAAGTTTAGAATCCCAAAAACAGAATTATGACCCTTCATGATAGAAATGAGAGTGAATAGAAGTGTTAAAGTCTCAAAGTAGTTGAAGCAGGCTACCAAGGTGGAAAAGCAAGTCAAAGTAAGAAACAAGTATTATAGCTTATCCCACAGTTCTGTTAGTTCTTTGAAACATATAGAAGTTTCTAATGGTGAATTTGGGATTTATAGAAAGAAGACTCATATGGAGGCTGAAACCACACCTTTGGATGTGAATATGAAGAATCAATGCTTTCATTGCCATAGATTTGACCATTTCAAGTTTAGAATCTCAAAAACAGAATTATGACCCTTCATCATAGAAATGAGAGTGAATAGAAGTGTTGAAGTCTCAAAGTAGTTGAAGCATGCTACCAACGTGGAGAAGCAAGTCAAAGTAAGAAACAAGTATTATAGCTTATCCCACAGTTCTGTTAGTTCTTTGAAACATATAGAAGTTTCTAATGGTAAATTTGGGATTTATAGAAAGAAGACTCATATGGAGGCTGAAACCACACCTTTGGATGTGAATATGAAGAATCAATGCTTTCATTGCCAAGGATTTGACCATTTCAAGTTTAGAATCACAAAAACAGAATTATGCCCCTTCATGATAGAAATGAGAGTGAATAGAAGTGTTGAAATCTCAAAGTAGTTCAAGCATGCTACCAAGGTGAAAAAGCAAGTCAAAGTAAGAAACAAGTATTATAGCTTATCCCACATTTCGGTTAGTTGTTTGAATCTTATAGGAGTTTCTAATAGTGAATTTGGGATTTGTAGAAATAAGACTCATATGGAGGCAAAAATAACACCTTTGGATGTGAAAATGAAGAAATAATGCTTTCATTGCCAATGATTTGACCATTTAATTTTAGAATCCCAAAAACAGAATTATGACCCTTCATGATAGAAATGAGATTGAATAGAAGTGTTGAAGTCTCAAAGTAGTTGAAGCATGCTACCAAGGTGGAGAAGCAAGTCAAAGTAAGAAACTAGTATTATAGCTTATCCCACAGTTCTGTTAGTTCTTTGAATCTTATAGAAGTTTCTAATGGTGAATTTGGAACCACACCTTTGGATGTGAATATGAAGAATCAATGCTTCCATTGCCAAAGATTTGACCATTTTCAAGTTTAGAATCCCAAAAACAGAATTATGACCCTTCATGATAGAAATGAGAGTGAATAGAAGTGTTGAAATCTCAAAGTAGTTCAAGCATGCTACCAAGGTGAAGAAGCAAGTCAAAGTAAGAAACAAGTATTATAGCTTATCCCACATTTCTGTTAGTTGTTTGAATCTTATAGGAGTTTCTAATAGTGAATTTGGGATTTGTAGAAAGAAGACTCATATGGAGGCTAAAATAACACCTTTGTATGTGAAAATGAAGAATTAATGCTTTCATTGCCAAAGATTTGACCATTTTCAAGGTTAGAATCCCAAAAATAGAATTATGACCCTTCTTGATAGAAATGAGAGTGAATAGAAGTGTTGAAGTCTCAATGTAGTTGAAGCATGCTACCAAGGTGGAGAAGCAAGTCAAAGTAAGAAACAAGTATTATAGCTTATCCCACAGTTCTGTTAGTTCTTTGAATCTTATAGAAGTTTCTAATGGTGAATTTGGGATTTGTAAAAAGAAGACTCATATGGAGGCTAAAATAACACCTTTGGATGTGAATATGAAGAATCAACGCTTTCATTTCCAAAGATTTGACCATTTTTCAAGTTTAGAATCCTAAAAATCGAATTATGACCCTTATGATAGAAATGAGATTGAATAGAAGTGTTGAAGTCTCAAAGTAGTTGAAGCATGCTACCAAGGTGGAGAAGCAAGTCAAAGTAAGAAACTAGTATTATAGCTTATCCCACAGTTCTGTTAGTTCTTTGAATCTTATAGAAGTTTCTAATGGTGAATTTGGAACCACATGGTAGAAATGAAAGCGTTGATTCTTTGGATCTTATAGAAGTTTCTTAATGACGAATTTCAAGTTTAGAATCCCAAAAACAGAATTATGGCCCTTCATGGTAGAAATGAGAGTGAATAGAAGTGTTGAAATCTCAAAGTAGTTGAAGCATGCTGCCAAGGTCGAGAAGCAAGTCAAAGTAAGAAACAAGTATTATAGTTTATCCCATAGTTCTGTTAGATCTTTGAATCTAATAGAAGTTTCTAATGGTGAATTTGAGATTTGTAGAAAGAAGACTCATATGGAGGCTGAAACCACACATTTGGATGTGAATATGAAGAATCAATGCTTTCATTGCCAAAGATTTGACCATTTTCAAGTTTAGAATCCCAAAAACAGAATTATGACCCTTCATGATAGAAATGAGAGTGAATAGAAGTGTTGAAGTCTCAAAGTAGTTGAAGCATGCTACCAAGGTGGAAAAGCAAGTCAAAGTAAGAAACAAGTATTATAGCTTATCCCACAGTTCTGTTAGTTCTTTGAAACATATAGAAGTTTCTAATGGTGAATTTGGGATTTATAGAAAGAAGACTCATATGGAGGCTGAAACCACACCTTTGGATGTGAATATGAAGAATCAATGCTTTCATTGCCAAAGATTTGACCATTTCAAGTTTAGAATCTCAAAAACAGAATTATGACCCTTCATCATAGAAATGAGAGTGAATAGAAGTGTTGAAGTCTCAAAGTAGTTGAAGCATGCTACCAACGTGGAGAAGCAAGTCAAAGTAAGAAACAAGTATTATAGCTTATCCCACAGTTCTGTTAGTTCTTTGAAACATATAGAAGTTTCTAATGGTAAATTTGGGATTTATAGAAAGAAGACTCATATGGAGGCTGAAACCACACCTTTGGATGTGAATATGAAGAATCAATGCTTTCATTGCCAAGGATTTGACCATTTCAAGTTTAGAATCACAAAAACAGAATTATGCCCCTTCATGATAGAAATGAGAGTGAATAGAAGTGTTGAAATCTCAAAGTAGTTCAAGCATGCTACCAAGGTGAAAAAGCAAGTCAAAGTAAGAAACAAGTATTATAGCTTAACCCACATTTCGGTTAGTTGTTTGAATCTTATAGGAGTTTCTAATAGTGAATTTGGGATTTGTAGAAATAAGACTCATATGGAGGCTAAAATAACACCTTTGGATGTGAAAATGAAGAATTAATGCTTTCATTGCCAATGATTTGACCATTTAATTTTAGAATCCCAAAAACAGAATTATGACCCTTCATGATAGAAATGAGATTGAATAGAAGTGTTGAAGTCTCAAAGTAGTTGAAGCATGCTACCAAGGTGGAGAAGCAAGTCAAAGTAAGAAACTAGTATTATAGCTTATCCCACAGTTCTGTTAGTTCTTTGAATCTTATAGAAGTTTCTAATGGTGAATTTGGAACCACACCTTTGGATGTGAATATGAAGAATCAATGCTTCCATTGCCAAAGATTTGACCATTTTCAAGTTTAGAATCCCAAAAACAGAATTATGACCCTTCATGATAGAAATGAGAGTGAATAGAAGTGTTGAAGTCTCAAAGTAGTTGAAGCATGCTACCAAGGTGGAGAAGCAAGTCAAAGTAAGAAACAAGTATTATAGCTTATCCCACAGTTCTGTTAGTTCTTTGAAACATATAGAAGTTTCTAATGGTGAATTTGGGATTTATAGAAAGAAGACTCATATGGAGGCTGAAACCACACCTTTGGATGTGAATATGAAGAATCAATGCTTTCATTGCCAAGGATTTGACCATTTAATTTTAGAATCCCAAAAACAGAATTATGACCCTTCATGATAGAAATGAGAGTGAATAGAAGTGTTGAAGTCTTAAAGTAGTTGATGGATGCTACCAAGGTGAAGAAGCAAGTCAAAGTAAGAAACAAGTATTATAGCTTATCCCACATTTCTGTTAGTTCTTTGAATCTTATAGAAGTTTCTAATGGTGAATTTGGGATTTGTAAAAAGAAGACTCATATGGAGGCTAAAATAACACCTTTGGATGTGAATATGAAGAATCAACGCTTTCATTTCCAAAGATTTGACCATTTTCAAGATTAGAATCCCAAAAATCGAATAATGACCCTTCATGATAGAAATGAGATTGAATAGAAGTGTTGAAGTCTCAAAGTAGTTGAAGCATGCTACCAAGGTGGAGAAGCAAGTCAAAGTAAGAAACTAGTATTATAAGCTTATCCCACAGTTCTGTTAGTTCTTTGAATCTTATAGAAGTTTCTAATTGTGAATTTGGAACCACACCTTTGGATGTGAATATGAAGAATCAATGCTTTCATTGCCAAGGATTTGACCAATTTCAAGTTTAGAATCCCAAAAACAGAATTGTGGCCCTTCATGGTAGAAATGAGACTGAATAGAAGTGTTGAAGTCTCAAAGTAGTTGAAGCATGCTGCCAAGGTCGAGAAGCAAGTCAAAGTAAGAAACAAGTATTATAGTTTATCCCATAGTTCTATTAGTTTTTTGAATCTAATAGAAGTTTCTAACGGTGAATTTGGGATTTGTAGAAAGAAGACTCATATGGAGGCTGAAACCACACCTTTGGATGTGACTATGAATAATCAATGCTTTCATTGCCAAAGATTTGACCATTTTCAAGTTTAGAATCCCAAAAACAGAGTTATGACCCTTCATGATAGAAATAAGAGTGAATAGAAGTGTTGAAGTCTCAAAGTAGTTGAAGCATGCTACCAACGTGGAGAAGCAAGTCAAAGTAAGAAACAAGTATTATAGCTTATCCCACAGTTCTGTTAGTTCTTTGAATCATATAGAAGTTTCTAATGGTGAATTTGGGATTTATAGAAAGAAGACTCATATGGAGGCTGAAACCACACCTTTGGATGTGAATATGAAGAATCAATGCTTTCATTGCCAAGGATTTGACCATTTCAAGTTTAGAATCCCAAAAACAGAATTATGACCCTTCATGATAGAAATGAGAGTGAATAGAAGTGTTGAAATCTCAAAGTAGTTCAAGCATGCTACCAAGGTGAAGAAGCAAGTCAAAGTAAGAAACAAGTTTTATAGCTTATCCCATATTTCTGTTAGTTGTTTGAATCTTATAGGAGTTTCTAATAGTGAATTTGGGATTTGTAGAAAGAAGACTCATATGGAGGCTAAAATAACACCTTTGGATGTGAAAATGAAGAATTAATGCTTTCATTGCCAAAGATTTGACCATTTTCAAGTTTAGAATCCCAAAAATAGAATTATGACCCTTCTTGATAGAAATGAGAGTGAATAGAAGTGTTGAAGTCTCAATGTAGTTGAAGCATGCTACCAAGGTGGAGAAGCAAGTCAAAGTAAGAAACAAGAAGTATAGCTTACCCTCCAGTTTTGTTAGTTCTTTGAATCTTATAGAAGTTTCTAATGGTGAATTTTGAATTTGTAGAAGGAAGACTCATATGGAGGCTGAAACCACACCTTTGGATGTGAATATGAAGAATCAATGCTTTCATTGCCAAGGATTTGACCAATTTCAAGTTTAGAATCCCAAAAATAGAATTATGGCCCTTCATGATATAAATGAGACTGAATAGAAGTGTTGAAGTCTCAAAGTAGTTGAAGCATGCTACCAAGGTGAAGAAGCAAGTCAAAGTAAGAAACAAGTATTATAGCTTATCCCATAGTTCTGTTTTTTCTTTGAATCTTATAGGAGTTTCTAATGGTGAATTTGGGATTTGTAGAAAGAAGACTCATATGGAGGCTAAAATAACACCTTTGGATGTGAAAATGAAGAATTAATGCTTTCATTGCCAAAGATTTGACCATTTTCATGTTTAGAATCCCAAAAACAGAATTATGACCCTTCATGATAGAAATGAGAGTGAATAGAAGTGTTGAAGTGTCAAAGTAGTTGAAGCATGCTACCAAGGTGGAGAAGCAAGTCAAAGTAAGAAACAAGTATTATAGCTTATCCCACAGTTCTGTTAGTTTTTTGAATCTTATAGAAGTTTCTAATGGTGAATTTGAGATTTGTAGAACGAAGACTCATATGGAGGCTGAAACCATACATTTGGATGTGAATATGAAGAACTAATGCTTTCATTGCCAAAGATTTGACCATTTTCAAGTATTATAGCTTATCCCACAGTTCTGTTAGTTCTTTGAATCTTATAGAAGTTTCTAATGGTGAATTTGGGATTTGTAAAAAGAAGACTCATATGGAGGCTAAAATAACACCTTTGGATGTGAATATGAAGAATCAACGCTTTCATTTCCAAAGATTTGACCATTTTCAAGATTAGAATCCCAAAAATCGAATAATGACCCTTCATGATAGAAATGAGATTGAATAGAAGTGTTGAAGTCTCAAAGTAGTTGAAGCATGCTACCAAGGTGGAGAAGCAAGTCAAAGTAAGAAACTAGTATTATAGCTTATCCCACAGTTCTGTTAGTTCTTTGAATCTTATAGAAGTTTCTAATTGTGAATTTGGAACCACACCTTTGGATGTGAATATGAAGAATCAATGCTTTCATTGCCAAGGATTTGACCAATTTCAAGTTTAGAATCCCAAAAACAGAATTGTGGCCCTTCATGGTAGAAATGAGACTGAATAGAAGTGTTGAAGTCTCAAAGTAGTTGAAGCATGCTGCCAAGGTCGAGAAGCAAGTCAAAGTAAGAAACAAGTATTATAGTTTATCCCATAGTTCTATTAGTTTTTTGAATCTAATAGAAGTTTCTAACGGTGAATTTGGGATTTGTAGAAAGAAGACTCATATGGAGGCTGAAACCACACCTTTGGATGTGACTATGAATAATCAATGCTTTCATTGCCAAAGATTTGACCATTTTCAAGTTTAGAATCCCAAAAACAGAGTTATGACCCTTCATGATAGAAATAAGAGTGAATAGAAGTGTTGAAGTCTCAAAGTAGTTGAAGCATGCTACCAACGTGGAGAAGCAAGTCAAAGTAAGAAACAAGTATTATAGCTTATCCCACAGTTCTGTTAGTTCTTTGAAACATATAGAAGTTTCTAATGGTGAATTTGGGATTTATAGAAAGAAGACTCATATGGAGGCTGAAACCACACCTTTGGATGTGAATATGAAGAATCAATGCTTTCATTGCCAAGGATTTGACCATTTAATTTTAGAATCCCAAAAACAGAATTATGACCCTTCATGATAGAAATGAGAGTGAATAGAAGTGTTGAAGTCTTAAAGTAGTTGATGGATGCTACCAAGGTGAAGAAGCAAGTCAAAGTAAGAAACAAGTATTATAGCTTATCCCACATTTCTGTTAGTTCTTTGAATCTTATAGAAGTTTCTAATGGTGAATTTGGGATTTGTAAAAAGAAGACTCATATGGAGGCTAAAATAACACCTTTGGATGTGAATATGAAGAATCAATGCTTTCATTTCCAAAGATTTGACCATTTTCAAGATTAGAATCCCAAAAATCGAATAATGACCCTTCATGATAGAAATGAGATTGAATAGAAGTGTTGAAGTCTCAAAGTAGTTGAAGCATGCTACCAAGGTGGAGAAGCAAGTCAAAGTAAGAAACTAGTATTATAGCTTATCCCACAGTTCTGTTAGTTCTTTGAATCTTATAGAAGTTTCTAATTGTGAATTTGGAACCACACCTTTGGATGTGAATATGAAGAATCAATGCTTTCATTGCCAAGGATTTGACCAATTTCAAGTTTAGAATCCCAAAAACAGAATTGTGGCCCTTCATGGTAGAAATGAGACTGAATCGAAGTGTTGAAGTTTCAAAGTAGTTGAAGCATGCTGCCAAGGTCGAGAAGCAAGTCAAAGTAAGAAACAAGTATTATAGTTTATCCCATAGTTCTATTAGTTTTTTGAATCTAATAGAAGTTTCTAACGGTGAATTTGGGATTTGTAGAAAGAAGACTCATATGGAGGCTGAAACCACACCTTTGGATGTGACTATGAATAATCAATGCTTTCATTGCCAAAGATTTGACCATTTTCAAGTTTAGAATCCCAAAAACAGAGTTATGACCCTTCATGATAGAAATAAGAGTGAATAGAAGTGTTGAAGTCTCAAAGTAGTTGAAGCATGCTACCAAGGTGGAGAAGCATGTCAAAGTAAGAAACAAGTATTATAGCTTATCCCACAGTTCTATTAGTTCTTTGAATCTTATAGAAGTTTCTAATGGTAAATTTGGGATTTATAGAAAGAAGACTCATATGGAGGCTGAAACCACACCTTTGGATGTGAATATGAAGAGTCAATGCTTTCATTGCCAAGGATTTGACCATTTCAAGTTTAGAATCCCAAAAACAGAATTATGACCCTTCATGATAGAAATGAGAGTGAATAGAAGTGTTGAAATCTCAAAGTAGTTCAAGCATGCTACCAAGGTGAAGAAGCAAGTCAAAGTAAGAAACAAGTTTTATAGCTTATCCCACATTTCTGTTAGTTGTTTGAATCTTATAGGAGTTTCTAATAGTGAATTTGGGATTTGTAGAAAGAAGACTCATATGGAGGCTAAAATAACACCTTTGGATGTGAAAATGAAGAATTAATGCTTTCATTGCCAAAGATTTGACCATTTTCAAGTTTAGAATCCCAAAAATAGAATTATGACCCTTCTTGATAGAAATGAGAGTGAATAGAAGTGTTGAAGTCTCAATGTAGTTGAAGCATGCTACCAAGGTGGAGAAGCAAGTCAAAGTAAGAAACAAGTATTATAGCTTATCCCACAGTTCTGTTAGTTCTTTGAATCTTATAGAAGTTTCTAATGGTGAATTTTGAATTTGTAGAAGGAAGACTCATATGGAGGCTGAAACCACACCTTTGGATGTGAATATGAAGAATCAATGCTTTCATTGCCAAGGATTTGACCAATTTCAAGTTTAGAATCCCAAAAATAGAATTATGGCCCTTCATGATATAAATGAGACTGAATAGAAGTGTTGAAGTCTCAAAGTAGTTGAAGCATGCTACCAAGGTGAAGAAGCAAGTCAAAGTAAGAAACAAGTATTATAGCTTATCCCATAGTTCTGTTTTTTCTTTGAATCTTATAGGAGTTTCTAATGGTGAATTTGGGATTTGTAGAAAGAAGACTCATATGGAGGCTAAAATAACACCTTTGGATGTGAAAATGAAGAATTAATGCTTTCATTGCCAAAGATTTGACCATTTTCATGTTTAGAATCCCAAAAACAGAATTATGACCCTTCATGATAGAAATGAGAGTGAATAGAAGTGTTGAAGTCTCAAAGTAGTTGAAGCATGCTACCAAGGTGGAGAAGCAAGTCAAAGTAAGAAACAAGTATTATAGCTTATCCCACAGTTCTGTTAGTTTTTTGAATCTTATAGAAGTTTCTAATGGTGAATTTGAGATTTGTAGAACGAAGACTCATATGGAGGCTGAAACCATACATTTGGATGTGAATATGAAGAACTAATGCTTTCATTGCCAAAGATTTGACCATTTTCAAGTATTATAGCTTATCCCACAGTTCTGTTAGTTCTTTGAATCTTATAGAAGTTTCTAATGGTGAATTTGGGATTTGTAAAAAGAAGACTCATATGGAGGCTAAAATAACACCTTTGGATGTGAATATGAAGAATCAACGCTTTCATTTCCAAAGATTTGACCATTTTCAAGATTAGAATCCCAAAAATCGAATAATGACCCTTCATGATAGAAATGAGATTGAATAGAAGTGTTGAAGTCTCAAAGTAGTTGAAGCATGCTACCAAGGTGGAGAAGCAAGTCAAAGTAAGAAACTAGTATTATAGCTTATCCCACAGTTCTGTTAGTTCTTTGAATCTTATAGAAGTTTCTAATTGTGAATTTGGAACCACACCTTTGGATGTGAATATGAAGAATCAATGCTTTCATTGCCAAGGATTTGACCAATTTCAAGTTTAGAATCCCAAAAAACAGAATTGTGGCCCTTCATGGTAGAAATGAGACCTGAATAGAAGTGTTGAAGTCTCAAAGTAGTTGAAGCATGCTGCCAAGGTCGAGAAGCAAGTCAAAGTAAGAAACAAGTATTATAGTTTATCCCATAGTTCTATTAGTTTTTTGAATCTAATAGAAGTTTCTAACGGTGAATTTGGGATTTGTAGAAAGAAGACTCATATGGAGGCTGAAACCACACCTTTGGATGTGACTATGAATAATCAATGCTTTCATTGCCAAAGATTTGACCATTTTCAAGTTTAGAATCCCAAAAACAGAGTTATGACCCTTCATGATAGAAATAAGAGTGAATAGAAGTGTTGAAGTCTCAAAGTAGTTGAAGCATGCTACCAACGTGGAGAAGCAAGTCAAAGTAAGAAACAAGTATTATAGCTTATCCCACAGTTCTGTTAGTTCTTTGAAACATATAGAAGTTTCTAATGGTGAATTTGGGATTTATAGAAAGAAGACTCATATGGAGGCTGAAACCACACCTTTGGATGTGAATATGAAGAATCAATGCTTTCATTGCCAAGGATTTGACCATTTAATTTTAGAATCCCAAAAACAGAATTATGACCCTTCATGATAGAAATGAGAGTGAATAGAAGTGTTGAAGTCTTAAAGTAGTTGATGGATGCTACCAAGGTGAAGAAGCAAGTCAAAGTAAGAAACAAGTATTATAGCTTATCCCACATTTCTGTTAGTTCTTTGAATCTTATAGAAGTTTCTAATGGTGAATTTGGGATTTGTAAAAAGAAGACTCATATGGAGGCTAAAATAACACCTTTGGATGTGAATATGAAGAATCAACGCTTTCATTTCCAAAGATTTGACCATTTTCAAGATTAGAATCCCAAAAATTGAATAATGACCCTTCATGATAGAAATGAGATTGAATAGAAGTGTTGAAGTCTCAAAGTAGTTGAAGCATGCTACCAAGGTGGAGAAGCAAGTCAAAGTAAGAAACTAGTATTATAGCTTATCCCACAGTTCTGTTAGTTCTTTGAATCTTATAGAAGTTTCTAATTGTGAATTTGGAACCACACCTTTGGATGTGAATATGAAGAATCAATGCTTTCATTGCCAAGGATTTGACCAATTTCAAGTTTAGAATCCCAAAAACAGAATTGTGGCCCTTCATGGTAGAAATGAGACTGAATAGAAGTGTTGAAGTTTCAAAGTAGTTGAAGCATGCTGCCAAGGTCGAGAAGCAAGTCAAAGTAAGAAACAAGTATTATAGTTTATCCCATAGTTCTATTAGTTTTTTGAATCTAATAGAAGTTTCTAACGGTGAATTTGGGATTTGTAGAAAGAAGACTCATATGGAGGCTGAAACCACACCTTTGGATGTGACTATGAATAATCAATGCTTTCATTGCCAAAGATTTGACCATTTTCAAGTTTAGAATCCCAAAAACAGAGTTATGACCCTTCATGATAGAAATAAGAGTGAATAGAAGTGTTGAAGTCTCAAAGTAGTTGAAGCATGCTACCAACGTGGAGAAGCAAGTCAAAGTAAGAAACAAGTATTATAGCTTATCCCACAGTTCTGTTAGTTCTTTGAAACATATAGAAGTTTCTAATGGTGAATTTGGGATTTATAGAAAGAAGACTCATATGGAGGCTGAAACCACACCTTTGGATGTGAATATGAAGAATCAATGCTTTCATTGCCAAGGATTTGACCATTTAATTTTAGAATCCCAAAAACAGAATTATGACCCTTCATGATAGAAATGAGAGTGAATAGAAGTGTTGAAGTCTTTAAAGTAGTTGATGGATGCTACCAAGGTGAAGAAGCAAGTCAAAGTAAGAAACAAGTATTATAGCTTATCCCACATTTCTGTTAGTTCTTTGAATCTTATAGAAGTTTCTAATGGTGAATTTGGGATTTGTAAAAAGAAGACTCATATGGAGGCTAAAATAACACCTTTGGATGTGAATATGAAGAATCAACGCTTTCATTTCCAAAGATTTGACCATTTTCAAGATTAGAATCCCAAAAATTGAATAATGACCCTTCATGATAGAAATGAGATTGAATAGAAGTGTTGAAGTCTCAAAGTAGTTGAAGCATGCTACCAAGGTGGAGAAGCAAGTCAAAGTAAGAAACTAGTATTATAGCTTATCCCACAGTTCTGTTAGTTCTTTGAATCTTATAGAAGTTTCTAATTGTGAATTTGGAACCACACCTTTGGATGTGAATATGAAGAATCAATGCTTTCATTGCCAAGGATTTGACCAATTTCAAGTTTAGAATCCCAAAAACAGAATTGTGGCCCTTCATGGTAGAAATGAGACTGAATAGAAGTGTTGAAGTTTCAAAGTAGTTGAAGCATGCTGCCAAGGTCGAGAAGCAAGTCAAAGTAAGAAACAAGTATTATAGTTTATCCCATAGTTCTATTAGTTTTTAAATCTAATAGAAGTTTCTAACGGTGAATTTGGGATTTGTAGAAAGAAGACTCATATGGAGGCTGAAACCACACCTTTGGATGTGACTATGAATAATCAATGCTTTCATTGCCAAAGATTTGACCATTTTCAAGTTTAGAATCCCAAAAACAGAGTTATGACCCTTCATGATAGAAATAAGAGTGAATAGAAGTGTTGAAGTCTCAAAGTAGTTGAAGCATGCTACCAACGTGGAGAAGCAAGTCAAAGTAAGAAACAAGTATTATAGCTTATCCCACAGTTCTGTTAGTTCTTTGAATCATATAGAAGTTTCTAATGGTGAATTTGGGATTTATAGAAAGAAGACTCATATGGAGGCTGAAACCACACCTTTGGATGTGAATATGAAGAATCAATGCTTTCATTGCCAAGGATTTGACCATTTCAAGTTTAGAATCCCAAAAACAGAATTATGACCCTTCATGATAGAAATGAGAGTGAATAGAAGTGTTGAAATCTCAAAGTAGTTCAAGCATGCTACCAAGGTGAAGAAGCAAGTCAAAGTAAGAAACAAGTTTTATAGCTTATCCCACATTTCTGTTAGTTGTTTGAATCTTATAGGAGTTTCTAATAGTGAATTTGGGATTTGTAGAAAGAAGACTCATATGGAGGCTAAAATAACACCTTTGGATGTGAAAATGAAGAATTAATGCTTTCATTGCCAAAGATTTGACCATTTTCAAGTTTAGAATCCCAAAAATAGAATTATGACCCTTCTTGATAGAAATGAGAGTGAATAGAAGTGTTGAAGTCTCAATGTAGTTGAAGCATGCTACCAAGGTGGAGAAGCAAGTCAAAGTAAGAAACAAGTATTATAGCTTATCCCACAGTTCTGTTAGTTCTTTGAATCTTATAGAAGTTTCTAATGGTGAATTTTGAATTTGTAGAAGGAAGACTCATATGGAGGCTGAAACCACACCTTTGGATGTGAATATGAAGAATCAATGCTTTCATTGCCAAGGATTTGACCAATTTCAAGTTTAGAATCCCAAAAATAGAATTATGGCCCTTCATGATATAAATGAGACTGAATAGAAGTGTTGAAGTCTCAAAGTAGTTGAAGCATGCTACCAAGGTGAAGAAGCAAGTCAAAGTAAGAAACAAGTATTATAGCTTATCCCATAGTTCTGTTTTTTCTTTGAATCTTATAGGAGTTTCTAATGGTGAATTTGGGATTTGTAGAAAGAAGACTCATATGGAGGCTAAAATAACACCTTTGGATGTGAAAATGAAGAATTAATGCTTTCATTGCCAAAGATTTGACCATTTTCATGTTTAGAATCCCAAAAACAGAATTATGACCCTTCATGATAGAAATGAGAGTGAATAGAAGTGTTGAAGTCTCAAAGTAGTTGAAGCATGCTACCAAGGTGGAGAAGCAAGTCAAAGTAAGAAACAAGTATTATAGCTTATCCCACAGTTCTGTTAGTTTTTTGAATCTTATAGAAGTTTCTAATGGTGAATTTGAGATTTGTAGAACGAAGACTCATATGGAGGCTGAAACCATACATTTGGATGTGAATATGAAGAACTAATGCTTTCATTGCCAAAGATTTGACCATTTTCAAGTATTATAGCTTATCCCACAGTTCTGTTAGTTCTTTGAATCTTATAGAAGTTTCTAATGGTGAATTTGGGATTTGTAGAAGGAAGACTCATATGGAGGCTGAAACCATACCTTTGGATGTGAATATGAAGAATCAATGCTTTCATTGCCAAGGATTTGACCATTTAATTTTAGAATCCCAAAAATAGAATTATGACCCTTCATGATAGAAATGAGAGTGAATAGAAGTGTTGAAGTCTTAAAGTAGTTGATGGATGCTACCAAGGTGAAGAAGCAAGTCAAAGTAAGAAACAAGTATTATAGCTTATCCCACAGTTCTGTTAGTTCTTTGAATCTTATAGAAGTTTCTAATGGTGAATTTGGGATTTGTAAAAAGAAGACTCATATGGAGGCTAAAATAACACCTTTGGATGTGAATATGAAGAATCAACGCTTTCATTTCCAAAGATTTGACCATTTTCAAGTTTAGAATCCCAAAAATCGAATAATGACCCTTCATGATAGAAATGAGATTGAATAGAAGTGTTGAAGTCTCAAAGTAGTTGAAGCATGCTACCAAGGTGGAGAAGCAAGTCAAAATAAGAAACTAGTATTATAGCTTATCCCACAGTTCTGTTAGTTCTTTGAATCTTATAGGAGTTTCTAATAGTGAATTTGGGATTTGTAGAAAGAAGACTCATATGGAGGCTAAAATAACACCTTTGGATGTGAAAATGAAGAATTAATGCTTTCATTGCCAAAGATTTGATCATTTTCAAGTTTAGAATCCCAAAAATAGAATTATGACCCTTCATGATAGAAATGAGATTGAATAGAAGTGTTGAAGTCTCAAAGTAGTTGAAGCATGCTACCAAGGTGGAGAAGCAAGTCAAAGTAAGAAACTAGTATTATAGCTTATCCCACAGTTCTGTTAGTTCTTTGAATCTTATAGAAGTTTCTAATGGTGAATTTTGAATTTGTAGAAGGAAGACTCATATGGAGGCTGAAACCACACCTTTGGATGTGAATATGAAGAATCAATGCTTTAATTGCCAAGGATTTGACCAATTTCAAGTTTAGAATCCCAAAAACAGAATTATGGCCCTTCATGATATAAATGAGACTGAATAGAAGTGTTGAAGTCTCAAAGTAGTTGAAGCATGCTACCAAGGTGAAGAAGGAAGTCAAAGTAAGAAACAAGTATTATAGCTTATCCCATAGTTCTGTTAGTTCTTTGAATCTTATAGGAGTTTCTAATGGTGAATTTGGGATTTGTAGAAAGAAGACTCATATGGAGGCTAAAATAACACCTTTGGATGTGAAAATGAAGAATTAATGCTTTCATTGCCAAAGATTTGACCATTTTCAAGTTTAGAATCCCAAAAACAGAATTATGACCCTTCATGATAGAAATGAGAGTGAATAAAAGTGTTGAAGTCTCAAAGTAGTTGAAGCATGCTACCAAGGTGGAGAAGCAAGTCAAAGTAAGAAACAAGTATTATAGCTTATCCCACAGTTCTGTTAGTTTTTTGAATCTTATAGAAGTTTCTAATGGTGAATTTGAGATTTGTAGAACGAAGACTCATATGGAGGCTGAAACCATACATTTGGATGTGAATATGAAGAACTAATGCTTTCATTGCCAAAGATTTGACCATTTTCAAGTTTTATAGCTTATCCCACAGTTCTGTTAGTTCTTTGAATCTTATAGAAGTTTCTAATGGTGAATTTGGGATTTGTAGAAGGAAGACTCATATGGAGGCTGAAACCATACCTTTGGATGTGAATATGAAGAATCAATGCTTTCATTGCCAAGGATTTGACCATTTAATTTTAGAATCCCAAAAATAGAATTATGACCGTTCATGATAGAAATGAGAGTGAATAGAAGTGTTGAAGTCTTAAAGTAGTTGATGGATGCTACCAAGGTGAAGAAGCAAGTCAAAGTAAGAAACAAGTATTATAGCTTATCCCACAGTTCTGTTAGTTCTTTGAATCTTATAGAAGTTTCTAATGGTGAATTTGGGATTTGTAAAAAGAAGACTCATATGGAGGCTAAAATAACACCTTTGGATGTGAATATGAAGAATCAACGCTTTCATTTCCAAAGATTTGACCATTTTCAAGTTTAGAATCCCAAAAATCGAATAATGACCCTTCATGATAGAAATGAGATTGAATAGAAGTGTTGAAGTCTCAAAGTAGTTGAAGCATGCTACCAAGGTGGAGAAGCAAGTCAAAGTAAGAAACTAGTATTATAGCTTATCCCACAGTTCTGTTAGTTCTTTGAATCTTATAGGAGTTTCTAATAGTGAATTTGGGATTTGTAGAAAGAAGACTCATATGGAGGCTAAAATAACACCTTTGGATGTGAAAATGAAGAATTAATGCTTTCATTGCCAAAGATTTGACCATTTTCAAGTTTAGAATCCCAAAAATAGAATTATGACCCTTCTTGATAGAAATGAGAGTGAATAGAAGTGTTGAAGTCTCAATGTAGTTGAAGCATGCTACCAAGGTGGAGAAGCAAGTCAAAGTAAGAAACAAGTATTATAGCTTATCCCACAGTTCTGTTAGTTCTTTGAATCTTATAGAAGTTTCTAATGGTGAATTTTGAATTTGTAGAAGGAAGACTCATATGGAGGCTGAAACCACACCTTTGGATGTGAATATGAAGAATCAATGCTTTCATTGCCAAGGATTTGACCAATTTCAAGTTTAGAATCCCAAAAATAGAATTATGGCCCTTCATGATATAAATGAGACTGAATAGAAGTGTTGAAGTCTCAAAGTAGTTGAAGCATGCTACCAAGGTGAAGAAGCAAGTCAAAGTAAGAAACAAGTATTATAGCTTATCCCATAGTTCTGTTTTTTCTTTGAATCTTATAGGAGTTTCTAATGGTGAATTTGGGATTTGTAGAAAGAAGACTCATATGGAGGCTAAAATAACACCTTTGGATGTGAAAATGAAGAATTAATGCTTTCATTGCCAAAGATTTGACCATTTTCATGTTTAGAATCCCAAAAACAGAATTATGACCCTTCATGATAGAAATGAGAGTGAATAGAAGTGTTGAAGTCTCAAAGTAGTTGAAGCATGCTACCAAGGTGGAGAAGCAAGTCAAAGTAAGAAACAAGTATTATAGCTTATCCCACAGTTCTGTTAGTTTTTGAATCTTATAGAAGTTTCTAATGGTGAATTTGGGATTTGTAGAACGAAGACTCATATGGAGGCTGAAACCATACATTTGGATGTGAATATGAAGAACTAATGCTTTCATTGCCAAAGATTTGACCATTTTCAAGTATTATAGCTTATCCCACAGTTCTGTTAGTTCTTTGAATCTTATAGAAGTTTCTAATGGTGAATTTGGGATTTGTAGAAGGAAGACTCATATGGAGGCTGAAACCATACCTTTGGATGTGAATATGAAGAATCAATGCTTTCATTGCCAAGGATTTGACCATTTAATTTTAGAATCCCAAAAATAGAATTATGACCCTTCATGATAGAAATGAGAGTGAATAGAAGTGTTGAAGTCTTAAAGTAGTTGATGGATGCTACCAAGGTGAAGAAGCAAGTCAAAGTAAGAAACAAGTATTATAGCTTATCCCACAGTTCTGTTAGTTCTTTGAATCTTATAGAAGTTTCTAATGGTGAATTTGGGATTTGTAAAAAGAAGACTCATATGGAGGCTAAAATAACACCTTTGGATGTGAATATGAAGAATCAACGCTTTCATTTCCAAAGATTTGACCATTTTCAAGTTTAGAATCCCAAAAATCGAATAATGACCCTTCATGATAGAAATGAGATTGAATAGAAGTGTTGAAGTCTCAAAGTAGTTGAAGCATGCTACCAAGGTGGAGAAGCAAGTCAAAGTAAGAAACTAGTATTATAGCTTATCCCACAGTTCTGTTAGTTCTTTGAATCTTATAGGAGTTTCTAATAGTGAATTTGGGATTTGTAGAAAGAAGACTCATATGGAGGCTAAAATAACACCTTTGGATGTGAAAATGAAGAATTAATGCTTTCATTGCCAAAGATTTGATCATTTTCAAGTTTAGAATCCCAAAAATAGAATTATGACCCTTCATGATAGAAATGAGATTGAATAGAAGTGTTGAAGTCTCAAAGTAGTTGAAGCATGCTACCAAGGTGGAGAAGCAAGTCAAAGTAAGAAACTAGTATTATAGCTTATCCCACAGTTCTGTTAGTTCTTTGAATCTTATAGAAGTTTCTAATGGTGAATTTTGAATTTGTAGAAGGAAGACTCATATGGAGGCTGAAACCACACCTTTGGATGTGAATATGAAGAATCAATGCTTTCATTGCCAAGGATTTGACCAATTTCAAGTTTAGAATCCCAAAAACAGAATTATGGCCCTTCATGATATAAATGAGACTGAATAGAAGTGTTGAAGTCTCAAAGTAGTTGAAGCATGCTACCAAGGTGAAAAAGGAAGTCAAAGTAAGAAACAAGTATTATAGCTTATCCCATAGTTCTGTTTTTTCTTTGAATCTTATAGGAGTTTCTAATGGTGAATTTGGGATTTGTAGAAAGAAGACTCATATGGAGGCTAAAATAACACCTTTGGATGTGAAAATGAAGAATTAATGCTTTCATTGCCAAAGATTTGACCATTTTCAAGTTTAGAATCCCAAAAACAGAATTATGACCCTTCATGATAGAAATGAGAGTGAATAAAAGTGTTGAAGTCTCAAAGTAGTTGAAGCATGCTACCAAGGTGGAGAAGCAAGTCAAAGTAAGAAACAAGTATTATAGCTTATCCCACAGTTCTGTTAGTTTTTTGAATCTTATAGAAGTTTCTAATGGTGAATTTGAGATTTGTAGAACGAAGACTCATATGGAGGCTGAAACCATACATTTGGATGTGAATATGAAGAACTAATGCTTTCATTGCCAAAGATTTGACCATTTTCAAGTATTATAGCTTATCCCACAGTTCTGTTAGTTCTTTGAATCTTATAGAAGTTTCTAATGGTGAATTTGGGATTTGTAGAAGGAAGACTCATATGGAGGCTGAAACCATACCTTTGGATGTGAATATGAAGAATCAATGCTTTCATTGCCAAGGATTTGACCATTTAATTTTAGAATCCCAAAAATAGAATTATGACCCTTCATGATAGAAATGAGAGTGAATAGAAGTGTTGAAGTCTTAAAGTAGTTGATGGATGCTACCAAGGTGAAGAAGCAAGTCAAAGTAAGAAACAAGTATTATAGCTTATCCCACAGTTCTGTTAGTTCTTTGAATCTTATAGAAGTTTCTAATGGTGAATTTGGGATTTGTAAAAAGAAGACTCATATGGAGGCTAAAATAACACCTTTGGATGTGAATATGAAGAATCAACGCTTTCATTTCCAAAGATTTGACCATTTTCAAGTTTAGAATCCCAAAACCGAATAATGACCCTTCATGATAGAAATGAGATTGAATAGAAGTGTTGAAGTCTCAAAGTAGTTGAAGCATGCTACCAAGGTGGAGAAGCAAGTCAAAGTAAGAAACTAGTATTATAGCTTATCCCACAGTTCTGTTAGTTCTTTGAATCTTATAGGAGTTTCTAATAGTGAATTTGGGATTTGTAGAAAGAAGACTCATATGGAGGCTAAAATAACACCTTTGGATGTGAAAATGAAGAATTAATGCTTTCATTGCCAAAGATTTGATCATTTTCAAGTTTAGAATCCCAAAAATAGAATTATGACCCTTCATGATAGAAATGAGATTGAATAGAAGTGTTGAAGTCTCAAAGTAGTTGAAGCATGCTACCAAGGTGGAGAAGCAAGTCAAAGTAAGAAACTAGTATTATAGCTTATCCCACAGTTCTGTTAGTTCTTTGAATCTTATAGAAGTTTCTAATGGTGAATTTGGAACCACACCTTTGGATGTGAATATGAAGAATCAATGCTTTCATTGCCAAGGATTTGACCAATTTCAAGTTTAGAATCCTAAAAACAGAATTGTGGCCCTTCATGGTAGAAATGAGACTGAATAGAAGTGTTGAAGTCTCAAAGTAGTTGAAGCATGCTGCCAAGGTCGAGAAGCAAGTCAAAGTAAGAAACAAGTATTATAGTTTCTCCCATAGTTCTGTTAGTTCTTTGAATCTAATAGAAGTTTCTAATGGTGAATTTGAGATTTGTAGAAAGAAGACTCATATGGAGGCTGAAACCATACATTTGGATGTGAATATGAAGAACTAATGCTTTCATTGCCAAAGATTTGACCATTTTCAAGTTTAGAATCCTAAAAACAGAATTATGACCCTTCATGATAGAAATGAGAGTGAATAGAAGTGTTGAAATCTCAAAGTAGTTGAAGCAGGCTACCAAGGTGGAGAAGCAAGTCAAAGTAAGAAACTAGTATTATAGCTTATGCCACAGTTCTGTTAGTTCTTTGAATCTTATAGAAGTTTCTAATGGTGAATTTGGAACCACACCTTTAGATGTGAATATGAAGAATCAATGCTTTCATTGCCAGGGATTTGACCAATTTCAAGTTTAGAATCCCAAAAACAGAATTATGGCCCTTCATGGTAGAAATGAGATTGAATAGAAGTGTTGAAGTGTCAAAGTAGTGGAAGCATGCTGCCAAGGTCGAGAAGCAAGTCAAAGTAAGAAACAAGTATTATAGTTTATCCCATAGTTCTGTTAGTTCTTTGAATCTAATAGAAGTTTCTAATGGTTAATTTGAGATTTGTAGAAAGAAGACTCATATGGAGGCTGAAACCATACATTTGGATGTGAATATGAAGAACTAATGCTTTCATTGCCAAAGATTTGACCATTTTCAAGTTTAGAATCCCAAAAACAAAATTATGACCCTTCATGATAGAAATGAGAGTGAATAGAAGTGTTGAAATCTCAAAGTAGTTGAAGCAAGCTACCAAGGTGGAGAAGCAAGTCAAAGTAAGAAACAAGTATTATAGCTTATCCCACAGTTCTGTTAGTTCTTTGAATCTTATAGAAGTTTCTAATGGTGAATTTGGGATTTATAGAAGGAAGACTCATATGGAGGCTGAAACCACACCTTTGGATGTGAATATGAAGAATCAATGCTTTCATTGCCAAGGATTTGACCATTTAATTTTAGAATCCCAAAAACAGAATTATGACCCTTCATGATAGAAATGAGAGTGAATAGAAGTGTTGAAGTCTTAAAGTAGTTGAAGGATGCTACCAAGGTGAAGAAGCAAGTCAAAGTAAGAAACAAGTATTATAGCTTATCCCACAGTTCTGTTAGTTCTTTGAATCTTATAGAAGTTTCTAATGGTGAATATGGGATTTGTAAAAAGAAGACTCATATGGAGGCTAAAATAACACCTTTGGATGTGAATATGAAGAATCAACGCTTTCATTGCCAAAGATTTGACCATTTTCAAGTTTAGAATCCCAAAAATCGAATTATGACCCTTCATGTTAGAAATGAGATTGAATAGAAGTGTTGAAGTCTCAAAGTAGTTGAAGCATGCTACCAAGGTGGAGAAGCAAGTCAAAGTAAGAAACTAGTATTATAGCTTATCCCACAGTTCTGTTAGTTCTTTGAATCTTATAGAAGTTTCTAATGGTGAATTTGGAACCACACCTTTGGATGTGAATATGAAGAATCAATGCTTTCATTGCCAAGGATTTGACCAATTTCAAGTTTAGAATCCCAAAAACAGAATTATGGCCCTTCATGGTAGAAATGAGACTGAATAGAAGTGTTGAAGTCTCAAAGTAGTTGAAGCATGCTGCCAAGGTCGAGAAGCAAGTCAAAGTAAGAAACAAGTATTCTAGTTTGTCCAATAGTTCTATTAGTTCCTTGAATCTAATAGAAGTTTCTAACGGTGAATTTGGGATTTGTAGAAAGAAGACTTATATGGAGGCTGAAACCACACCTTTGGATGTTAATATGAAGAATCAATGCTTTCATTGCCAAAGATTTGACCATTTTCAAGTTTAGCATCCCAAAAACAGAGTTATGACCCTTCATGATAGAAATGAGAGTGAATAAAAGTGTTGAAGTCTCAAAGTAGTTGAAGCATGCTACCAATGTGGAGAAGCAAGTCAAAGTAAGAAACAATTATTATAGCTTATCCCAGTTCTGTTAGTGCTTTCAAACAGATAGAAGGTCCTAATGGTGATGTTGGGTTTTATAGAAAGAAGACTCATATGGAGGCTGAAACCACACCTTTGGATGTGAATATGAAGAATCAATGCTTTCATTGCCAAGGATTTGACCATTTCAAGTTTAGAATCCCAAAAACAGAATTATGACCCTTCATGATAGAAATGAGAGTGAATAGAAGTGTTGAAATCTCAAAGTAGTTGAAGCATGCTACCAAGGTGAAGAAGCAAGTCAAAGTAAGAAACAAGTATTATAGCTTATCCCACATTTCTGTTAGTTGTTTGAATCTTATAGGAGTTTCTAATAGTGAATTTAGGATTTGTAGAAAGAAGACTCATATGGAGGCTAAAATAACACCTTTGGATGTGAAAATGAAGAATTAATGCTTTCATTGCCAAAGATTTGACCATTTTCAAGTTTAGAATCCCAAAAATAGAATTATGACCCTTCTTGATAGAAATGAGAGTGAATAGAAGTGTTGAAGTCTCAAAGTAGTTGAAGCATGCTACCAAGGTGGAGAAGCAAGTCAAAGTAAGAAACTAGTATTATAGCTTATCCCACAGTTCTGTTAGTTCTTTGAATCTTATAGAAGTTTTGTAATGGTGAATTTGGAACCACACCTTTGGATGTGAATATGAAGAATCAATGCTTTCATTGCCAAGGATTTGACCAATTTCAAGTTTAGAATCCCAAAAACAGAATTATGGCCCTTCATGGTAGAAATGAGACTGAATAGAAGTGTTGAAGTCTCAAAGTAGTTGAAGCATGCTGCCAAGGTCGAGAAGCAAGTCAAAGTAAGAAACAAGTATTCTAGTTTGTCCAATAGTTCTATTAGTTCCTTGAATCTAATAGAAGTTTCTAACGGTGAATTTGGGATTTGTAGAAAGAAGACTTATATGGAGGCTGAAACCACACCTTTGGATGTTAATATGAAGAATCAATGCTTTCATTGCCAAAGATTTGACCATTTTCAAGTTTAGCATCCCAAAAACAGAGTTATGACCCTTCATGATAGAAATGAGAGTGAATAAAAGTGTTGAAGTCTCAAAGTAGTTGAAGCATGCTACCAATGTGGAGAAGCAAGTCAAAGTAAGAAACAATTATTATAGCTTATCCCACAGTTCTGTTAGTTCTTTGAAACATATAGAAGTTTCTAATGGTGATTTTGGGATTTATAGAAAGAAGACTCATATGGAGGCTGAAACCACACCTTTGGATGTGAATATGAAGAATCAATGCTTTCATTGCCAAGGATTTGACCATTTCAAGTTTAGAATCCCAAAAACAGAATTATGACCCTTCATGATAGAAATGAGAGTGAATAGAAGTGTTGAAATCTCAAAGTAGTTGAAGCATGCTACCAAGGTGAAGAAGCAAGTCAAAGTAAGAAACAAGTATTATAGCTTATCCCACATTTCTGTTAGTTGTTTGAATCTTATAGGAGTTTCTAATGGTGAATTTGGGATTTGTAGAAAGAAGACTCATATGGAGGCTAAAATAACACCTTTGGATGTGAATATGAAGAATCAACGCTTTCATTGCCAAAGATTTGACCATTTTCAAGTTTAGAATCCCAAAATAAGAATTATGATTCTTCATGATAGAAATAAAAGTGAATAGAAGTGTCGAAATCTCAATGTAGTTGAAGCATGCTACCAAGGTGGAGAAGCAAGTCAAAGTAAGAAACAAGTATTATAGCTTATCCCACAGTTATGTTAGTTCTTTGAATCTTATAGAAGTTTGTAATGGTGAATTTGGAACCACACCTTTGGATGTGAATATGAAGAATCAATGCTTTCATTGCCAAGGATTTGACCAATTTCAAGTTTAGAATCCCAAAAACAGAATTATGGCCCTTCATGGTAGAAATGAGACTGAATAGAAGTGTTGAAGTCTCAAAGTAGTTGAAGCAGGCTACCAACGTGGAGAAGCAAGTCAAAGTAAGAAACAAGTATTATAGTTTATCCCATAGTTCTGTTAGTTCTTTGAATCTAATAGAAGTTCCTAATGGTGAATTTGAGATTTGTAGAAAGAAGACTCATATGGAGGCTGAAACCACACATTTGGATGTGAATATGAAGAATCAATGCTTTCATTGCCAAAGAATTGATCATTTCAAGTTTAGAATCCCAAAAACAGAATTAACACCCTTCATGATAGAAATGAGAGTGAATAGAAGTGTTGAAATCTCAAAGTAGTTGAAGCATGCTACCAAGGTGGAACAGCAAGTCAAAGTAAGAAACAAGTATTATAGCTTATCCCACTGTTCTGTTAGTTCTTTGAATCTTATAGAAGTTTCTAATGGTAAATTTGGGATTTGTAGAAGAAAGACTCATATGGAGGCTGAAACCACACCTTTGGATGTGAATATGAAGAATCAATGCTTTCATTGCCAAGGATTTGACCAATTTCAAGTTTAGAATCCCAAAAACAAAATTATGGCCCTTCATGATAGAAATGTGACTGAATAGAAGTGTTGAAGTCTCAAAGTAGTTGAAGCATGCTACCAACGTGGAGAAGTAAGTCAATGTAAGAAACAAGTATTATAGCTTATCCCACAGTTCTGTTAGTTCTTAGAATCTTATAGGAGTTTCTAATGGTGAATTTGGGATTTGTAGAAAGAAGACTCATATGGAGGCTAATATAACACCTTTGGATGTGAATATGAAGAATCAACGCTTTCATTTCCAAAGATTTGACCATATTCAAGTTTAGAATCCCAAAAACAGAATTATGGCCCTTCATGATAGAATTGAGAGTGAATAGAAGTATTGAAGTCTCAAAGTAGTTGAAGCATGCTACCAAGGTGGAGAAACAAGTCAAAGTAACAAAAAAGTATTATAGTTTATCCCGCAGTTCTTTTAGTTTTGTAAAAAGAAGACTCATATGGAGGCTAAAATAACACCATTGGATGTGAATATGAAGAATCAACCCTTTCACTTCCAAAGATTTGACCATTTTCAAGTTTAGACTCCCAAAAAAAGAATTATGGCCCTTCATGATAGAATTGAGAGTGAATAGAAGTGTTGAAGTCTCAAAGTAGTTGAAGCATGCTACCAAGGTGGAGAAACAAGTCAAAGTAAGAAAAAAGTATTATAGCTTATCCCGCAGTTCTGTTAGTTTTGTAGAAAGAAGACTCATATGGAGGCCAAAATAACACCTTTGGATGTGAATATGAAACATCAACGCTTTCATTTCCAAAGATTTGACCACTTTCAAGTTTAGAATCCCAAAAACAGAAGTATGGCCCTTCATGATAGAATTGAGAGTGAATAGAAGTGTTGAAGTCTCAAAGTAGTTGAAGCATGCTACCAAGGTGGAGAAACAAGTCAAAGTAAGAAAAAAGTATTATAGCTTATCCCACAGTTCTGTTAGTTCTTCGAATCTAATAGAAGTTTCTAATGGTGAATTAGGGATTTGTAAAAAGAAGACTCATATGGAGGCTGAAACCACACCTTTGGATGTGAATATGAAGAATCAATGCTTTCATTGCCAAGGATTTGACCAATTTCAAGTTTAGAATCCCAAAAACAGAATTATGGCCCTTCATGATAGAAATGAGACTGAATAGAAGTGTTGAAGTCTCAAAGTAGTTGAAGCATGCTACCAACGTGGAGAAGCAAGTCAAAGTAAGAAACAAGTATTATAGCTTATCCCATAGTTCTGTTAGTTCTTTGAATCTTATAGGAGTTTCTAATGGTGAATTTGGGATTTGTAGAAAGAAGACACATATGGAGACTAAAATAACACCTTTGGATGTGAATATGAAGAATCAACGCTTTTACTTCCAAAGATTTGACCATTTTCAAGTTAAGAATCCCAAAAACAGAATTATGGCCCTTCATGATAGAATTGAGAGTGAATAGAAGTGTTGAAGTCTCAAAGTAGTTGAAGCATGCTACCAAGGTGGAGAAGCAAGTCAAAGTAAGAAATAAGTATTATAGCTTATCCCACAGTTCTGTTAGTTCTTTGAATCTTATAGAAGTTTCTAATGGTGAATTTGGGATTTGTAGAAGGAAGACTCATATGGAGGCTGAAACCACACCTTTGGATGTGAATATGAAGAATCAATGCTTTCATTGCCTATGATTTGACCATTTCAAGTTTAGAATCCCAAAAACAGAATTATGGCCCTTCATGATAGAAATGAGACTGAATAGAAGTGTTGAAGTCTCAATGTAGTTGAAGCATGCTACCAACGTGGAGAAGCAAGTCAAAGTAAGAAACAAGTATTATAGCTTATCCCACAGTTCTGTTAATCTTTCGAATCTTATAGAAGTTTCTAATGGTGAATTTGGGATTTGAAGAAAGAAGACTCATATGGAGGCTAAAATAACACCTTGGATGTGAATATGAAGAATCAATGCTTTCATTGCCAAAGATTTGACCATATTCAAGTTTAGAATCCCAAAAATAGAATTATGGCCCTTCATGATAGAAATGAGACTGAATAGAAGTGTTGAAGTCTCAAAGTAGTTGAAGCATGCTACCAACGTGGAGAAGCAAGTCAAAGTAAGAAACAAGTATTATAGCTTATCCCATAGTTCTGTTAGTTCTATGAATCTTATAGGAGTTTCTAATGGTGAATTTGGGATTTGTAGAAAGAAGACTCATATGGAGGCTAAATTAACACCTTTGGATGTGAATATAAAGAATCAACGCTTTCATTTCCAAAGATTTGACCATTTTCAAGTTTAGAATACGAAAAACAGAATTATGGCCTTTCATGATAGAATTGAGAGTGAATAGAAGTGTTGAAGTCTCAAAGTAGTTGAAGCATGCTACCAAGGTGGAGAAACAAGTCAAAGTAAGAAAAAAGTATTATAGCTTATCCCGCAGTTCTGTTAGTTTTGTAGAAAGAAGACTCATATGGAGGCTAAAATAACACCTTTGGATGTGAATATGAAGAATCAACGCTTTCATTTCCAAAGATTTGACCATTTTCAAGTTTAGAATCCCAAAAACAGAATTATGGCCCTTCATGATAGAATTGAGAGTGAATAGAAGTGTTGAAGTCTCAAAGTAGTTGAAGCATGCTACCAAGGTGGAGAAACAAGTCAAAGAAAGAAAAAAGTATTATAGCTTATCCCACAGTTCTGTTAGTTCTTCGAATCTAATAGAAGTTTCTAATGGTGAATTAGGGATTTGTAAAAAGAAGACTCATATGGAGGCTGAAACCACACCTTTGGATGTGAATATGAAGAATCAATGCTTTCATTGCCAAGGATTTGACCAATTTCAAGTTTAGAATCCCAAAAATAGAATTATGGCCCTTCATGATTGAAATGAGACTGAATAGAAGTGTTGAAGTCTAAAAGTAGTTGAAGCATGCTACCAACGTGGAGAAGCAAGTCAAAGTAAGAAACAAGTATTATAGCTTATCCCATAGTTCTGTTGGTTCTTTGAATCTTATAGGAGTTTCTAATGGTGAATTTGGGATTTGTAGAAAGAAGACTCATATGGAGACTAAAATAACACCTTTGGATGTGAATATGAAGAATCAACGCTTTTATTTCCAAAGATTTGACCATTTTCAAGTTAAGAATCCCAAAAACAGAATTATGGCCCTTCATGATAGAATTGAGAGTGAATAGAAGTGTTGAAGTCTCAAAGTAGTTGAAGCATGCTACCAAGGTGGAGAAGCAAGTCAAAGTAAGAAATAAGTATTATAGCTTATCCCACAGTTCTGTTAGTTCTTTGAATCTTATAGAAGTTTCTAATGGTGAATTTGGGATTTGTAGAAGGAAGACTCATATGGAGGCTGAAACCACACCTTTGGATGTGAATATGAAGAATCAATGCTTTCATTGCCTATGATTTGACCATTTCAAGTTTAGAATCCCAAAAACAGAATTATGGCCCTTCATGATAGAAATGAGACTGAATAGAAGTGTTGAAGTCTCAATGTAGTTGAAGCATGCTACCAACGTGGAGAAGCAAGTCAAAGTAAGAAACAAGTATTATAGCTTATCCCACAGTTCTGTTAATCTTTCGAATCTTATAGAAGTTTCTAATGGTGAATTTGGGATTTGAAGAAAGAAGACTCATATGGAGGCTAAAATAACACCTTGGATGTGAATATGAAGAATCAATGCTTTCATTGCCAAAGATTTGACTATTTTCACGTTTAGAATCCCAAAAACAGAATTATGACCCTTCATGATAGAAATGAGAGTGAATAGAAGTGTTGAAGTCTCAAAGTAGTTGAAGCATGCTACCAACGTGGAGAAGCAAGTCAAAGTAAGAAACAAGTATTATAGCTTATCCCATAGTTCTGTTAGTTCTATGAATCTTATAGGAGTTTCTAATGGTGAATTTGGGATTTGTAGAAAGAAGACTCATATGGAGGCTAAATTAACACCTTTGGATGTGAATATAAAGAATCAACGCTTTCATTTCCAAAGATTTGACCATTTTCAAGTTTAGAATACGAAAAACAGAATTATGGCCTTTCATGATAGAATTGAGAGTGAATAGAAGTGTTGAAGTCTCAAAGTAGTTGAAGCATGCTACCAAGGTGGAGAAACAAGTCAAAGTAAGAAAAAAGTATTATAGCTTATCCCGCAGTTCTGTTAGTTTTGTAGAAAGAAGACTCATATGGAGGCTAAAATAACACCTTTGGATGTGAATATGAAGAATCAACGCTTTCATTTCCAAAGATTTGACCATTTTCAAGTTTAGAATCCCAAAAACAGAATTATGGCCCTTCATGATAGAATTGAGAGTGAATAGAAGTGTTGAAGTCTCAAAGTAGTTGAAGCATGCTACCAAGGTGGAGAAACAAGTCAAAGTAAGAAAAAAGTATTATAGCTTATCCCACAGTTCTGTTAGTTCTTCGAATCTAATAGAAGTTTCTAATGGTGAATTAGGGATTTGTAAAAAGAAGACTTATATGGAGGCTGAAACCACACCTTTGGATGTGAATATGAAGAATCAATGTTTTCATTGCCAAGGATTTGACCAATTTCAAGTTTAGAATCCCAAAAACAGAATTATGGCCCTTTATGATAGAAATGAGACTGAATAGAAGTGTTGAAATCTCAAAGTAGTTGAAGCATGATACCAACGTGGATAAGCAAGTCAAAGTAAGAAACAAGTATTATAGCTTATCCCATAGTTCTGTGAGTTCTTTGAATCTTATAGGAGTTTCTAATGGTGAATTTGGGATTTGTAGAAAGAAGACTCATATGGAGACTAAAATAACACCTTTGGATGTGAATATGAAGAATCAACGCTTTTATTTCCAAAGATTTGACCATTTTCAAGTTAAGAATCCCAAAAACAGAATTATGGCCCTTCATGATAGAATTGAGAGTGAATAGAAGTGTTGAAGTCTCAAAGTAGTTGAAGCATGCTACCAAGGTGGAGAAGCAAGTCAAAGTAAGAAACAAGTATTATAGCTTATCCCACAGTTCTGTTAGTTCTTTGAATCTTATAGAAGCTTCTAATGGTGAATTTTGAATTTGTAGAAGGAAGACTCATATGGAGGCTGAAACCACACCTTTGGATGTGAATATGAAGAATCAATACTTTCATTGCCAAGGATTTGACCAATTTCAAGTTTAGAATCCCAAAAACAGAATTATGGCCCTTCATGATATAAATGAGACTGAATAGAAGTGTTGAAGTCTCAAAGTAGTTGAAGCATGCTACCAAGGTGAAGAAGCAAGTCAAAGTAAGAAACAAGTATTATAGCTTATCCCATAGTTCTGTTAGTTCTTTGAATCTTATAGGAGTTTCTAATGGTGAATTTGGGATTTGTAGAAAGAAGACTCATATGGAGACTAAAATAACACCTTTGGATGTGAATATGAATAATCAACGCTTTCATTTCCAAAGATTTGATCATTTTTAAGTTTAGAATCCCAAAAACAGAATTATGGCCCTTCATGATAGAATTGAGAGTAAATAGAAGTGTTGAAGTCTCAAAGTAGTTGAAGCATGCTACCAAGGTGGAGAAACAAGTCAAAGTAAGAAAAAAGTATTATAGCTTATCCCGCAGTTCTGTTACTTTTGTAGAAAGAAGACTCATATGGAGGCCAAAATAACACCTTTGGATGTGAATATGAAACATCAACGCTTTCATTTCCAAAGATTTGACCATTTTCAAGTTTAGAATCCCAAAAACAGAAGTATGGCCCTTCATGATAGAATTGAGAGTGAATAGAAGTGTTGAAGTCTCAAAGTAGTTGAAGCATGCTACCAAGGTGGAGAAACAAGTCAAAGTAAGAAAAAAGTATTATAGCTTATCCCACAGTTCTGTTAGTTCTTCGAATCTAATAGAAGTTTCTAATGGTGAATTAGGGATTTGTAAAAAGAAGACTCATATGGAGGCTGAAACCACACCTTTGGATGTGAATATGAAGAATCAATGCTTTCATTGCCAAGGATTTGACCAATTTCAAGTTTAGAATCCCAAAAACAGAATTATGGCCCTTCATGATAGAAATGAGACTGAATAGAAGTGTTGAAGTCTCAAAGTAGTTGAAGCATGCTACCAACGTGGAGAAGCAAGTCAAAGTAAGAAACAAGTATTATAGCTTATCCCATAGTTCTGTTAGTTCTTTGAATCTTATAGGAGTTTCTAATGGTGAATTTGGGATTTGTAGAAAGAAGACTCATATGGAGACAAAAATAACACCTTTGGATGTGAATATGAAGAATCAACGCTTTTATTTCCAAAGATTTGACCATTTTCAAGTTTAGAATCCCAAAAACAGAAGTATGGTCCTTCATGATAGAATTGAGAGTGAATAGAAGTGTTGAAGTCTCAAAGTAGTTGAAGCATGCTACCAAGGTGGAGAAGCAAGTCAAAGTAAGAAATAAGTATTATAGCTTATCCCACAGTTCTGTTAGTTCTTTGAATCTTATAGAAGTTTCTAATGGTGAATTTTGAATTTGTAGAAGGAAGACTCATATGGAGGCTGAAACCACACCTTTGGATGTGAATATGAAGAATCAATGCTTTCATTGCCAAGGATTTGACCAATTTCAAGTTTAGAATCCCAAAAACAGAATTATGGCCCTTCATGATAGAAATGAGACTGAATATAAGTGTTGAAGTCTCAAAGTAGTTGAAGCATGCTACCAACGTGGAGAAGCAAGTCAAAGTAAGAAACAAGTATTATAGCTTATCCCACAGTTCTGTTAGTTCTTAGAATCTTATAGGAGTTTCTAATTTTGAATTTGGGATTTGTAGAAAGAAGACTCATATGGAAGCTAATATAACACCTTTGGATGTGAATATGAAGAATCAACACTTTCATTTCCAAAGATTTGACCATATTCAAGTTTAGAATCCCAAAAACAGAATTATGGCCCTTCATGATAGAAATGAGACTGAATAGAAGTGTTGAAGTCTCAAAGTAGTTGAAGCATGCTACCAACGTGGAGAAGCAAGTCAAAGTAAGAAACAAGTATTATAGCTTATCCCACAGTTCTGTTAGTTCTTTGAATCTTATAGGAGTTTCTAATGGTGAATTTGGGATTTGTAGAAAGAAGACTCATATGGAGGCTAAAATAACACCTTTGGATGTGAATATAAAGAATCAACGCTTTCATTTCCAAAGATTTGACCATTTTCAAGTTTAGAATACCAAAAACAGAATTATGGCCCTTCATGATAGAATTGAGAGTGAATAGAAGTGTTGAAGTCTCAAAGTAGTTGAAGCATGCTACCAAGGTGGAGAAACAAGTCAAAGTAAGAAAAAAGTATTATAGCTTATCCCACAGTTCTGTTAGTTATTCGAATCTAATAGAAGTTTCTAATGGTGAATTAGGGATTTGTAAAAAGAAGACTCATATGGAGGCTGAAACCACACCTTTGGATGTGAATATGAAGAATCAATGCTTTCATTGCCAAGGATTTGACCAATTTCAAGTTTAGAATCCCAAAAACAGAATTATGGCCCTTCATGATAGAAATGAGACTGAATAGAAGTGTTGAAGTCTCAAAGTAGTTGAAGCAGGCTACCAACGTGGAGAAGCAAGTCAAAGTAAGAAACAAGTATTATAGCTTATCCCACAGTTCTGTTAGTTCTTTGAATCTTATAGGAGTTTCTAATGGTGAATTTGGGATTTGTAGAAAGAAGACTCATATGGAGGCTAAAATAACACCTTTGGATGTGAATATGAAGAATCAACGCTTTCATTTCCAAAGATTTGACCATTTTCAAGTTTAGAATCCCAAAAACAGAATTATGGCCCTTCATGATAGAATTGAGAGTGAATAGAAGTGTTGAAGTCTCAAAGTAGTTGAAGCATGCTACCAAAGTGGAGAAACAAGTCAAAGTAAGAAAAAAGTATTATAGCTTATCCCACAATTCTGTTAGTTCTTCGAATCTAATAGAAGTTTCTAATGGTGAATTAGGGATTTGTAAAAAGAAGACTCATATGGAGGCTGAAACCACACCTTTGGATGTGAATATGAAGAATCAATGCTTTCATTGCCAAGGATTTGACTATTTTCAAGCTTAGAATCCCAAAAACAGAATTATGGCCCTTCATGATAGAAATGAGACTGAATAGAAGTGTTGAAATCTCAAAGTAGTTGAAGCATGCTACCAAGGTGGAGAAGCAAGTCAAAGTAAGAAACAAGTATTATAGCTTATCCCACAGTTCTGTTAGTTCTTTGAATCTTATAGGAGTTTCTAATGGTGAATTTGGGATTTGTAGAAATAAGACTCATATGGAAACTAAAATAACACCTTTGGATGTGAATATAAAGAATCAACACTTTCATTTCCAAAGATTTGACCATATTCAAGTTTAGAATCCCAAAAACAGAATTATGGCCCTTCATGATAGAAATGAGACTGAATAGAAGTGTTGAAGTCTCAAAGTAGTTCAAGCAGGCTACCAACGTGGAGAAGCAAGTCAAAGTAAGAAACAAGTATTATAGCTTATCCCACAGTTCTCTTAGTTCTTTGAATCTTATAGGAGTTTCTAATGGTGAATTTGGGATTTGTAGAAAGAAGACTCATATGGAGGCTAAAATAACACCTTTGGATGTGAATATGAAGAATCAACGCTTTCATTTCCAAAGATTTGACCATTTTCAAGTTTAGAATCCCAAAAACAGAATTATGGCCCTTCATGATAGAATTGAGAGTGAATAGAAGTGTTGAAGTCTCAAAGTAGTTGAAGCATGCTACCAAGGTGGAGAAACAAGTCAAAGTAAGAAAAAAGTATTATAGCTTATCCCACAGTTCTGTTAGTTCTTCGAATCTAATAGAAGTTTCTAATGGTGAATTAGGGATTTGTAAAAAGAAGACTCATATGGAGGCTGAAACCACACCTTTGGATGTGAATATGAAGAATCAATGCTTTCATTGCCAAGGATTTGACCATTTTCAAGCTTAGAATCCCAAAAACAGAATTATGGCCCTTCATGATAGAAATGAGACTGAATAGAAGTGTTGAAATCTCAAAGTAGTTGAAGCATGCTACCAAGGTGGAGAAGCAAGTCAAAGTAAGAAACAAGTATTATAGCTTATCCCACAGTTCTGTTAGTTCTTTGAATCTTATCGGAGTTTCTAATGGTGAATTTGGGATTTGTAGAAATAAGACTTATATGGAGGCTAAAATAACACCTTTGGATGTGAATATAAAGAATCAACACTTTCATTTCCAAAGATTTGACCATATTCAAGTTTAGAATCCCAAAAACAGAATTATGGCCCTTCATGATAGAAATGAGACTGAATAGAAGTGTTGAAGTCTCAAAGTAGTTGAAGCATGCTACCAACGTGGAGAAGCAAGTCAAAGTAAGAAACAAGTATTATAGCTTATCCCACAGTTCTGTTAGTTCTTTGAATCTTATAGGAGTTTCTAATGGTGAATTTGGGATTTGTAGAAAGAAGACTCATATGGAGGCTAAAATAACACCTTTAGATGTGAATATAAAGAATCAACGCTTTCATTTCCAAAGATTTGACCATTTTCAAGTTTAGAATACCAAAAACAGAATTATGGCCCTTCATGATAGAATTGAGAGTGAATAGAAGTGTTGAAGTCTCAAAGTAGTTGAAGCATGCTACCAAGGTGGAGAAACAAGTCAAAGTAAGAAAAAAGTATTATAGCTTATCCATGATTCTGTTAGTTTTGTAGAAAGAAGACTTATATGGAGTCTAAGATACCACCTTCGGATGTGAATATGAAGAATCAACGCTTTCATTTCCAAAGATTTGACCATTTTCAAGTTTAGAATCCCAAAAACAGAATTATGGCCCTTCATGATAGAATTGAGAGTGAATAGAAGTGTTGAAGTCTCAAAGTAGTTGAAGCATGCTACCAAGGTGGAGAAACAAGTCAAAGTAAGAAAAAAGTATTATAGCTTATCCCACAGTTCTGTTAGTTCTTCGAATCTAATAGAAGTTTCTAATGGTGAATTAGGGATTTGTAAAAAGAAGACTCATATGGAGGCTGAAACCACACCTTTGGATGTAAATATGAAGAATCAATGCTTTCATTGCCAAGGATTTGACCAATTTCAAGTTTAGAATCCCAAAAACAGAATTATGGCCCTTCATGATAGAAATGAGACTGAATAGAAGTGTTGAAGTCTCAAAGTAGTTGAAGCAGGCTACCAACGTGGAGAAGCAAGTCAAAGTAAGAAACAAGTATTATAGCTTATCCCAAAGTTCTGTTAGTTCTTTGAATCTTATAGGGAGTTTCTAATGGTGAATTTGGGATTTGTAGAAAGAAGACTCATATGGAGGCTAAAATAACACCTTTGGATGTGAATATGAAGAATCAACGCTTTCATTTCCAAAGATTTGACCATTTTCAAGTTTAGAATCCCAAAAACAGAATTATGGCCCTTCATGATAGAATTGAGAGTAAATAGAAGTGTTGAAGTCTCAAAGTAGTTGAAGCATGCTACCAAGGTGGAGAAACAAGTCAAAAAGTAAAAAAAAGTATTATAGCTTATCCATGATTTGTTAGTTTTGTAGAAAGAAGACTCATATGGAGGCTAAAATAACACCTTTGGATGTGAATATGAAGAATCAACGATTTCATTTCCAAAGATTTGACCATTTTCAAGTTTAGAATCCCAAAAACAGAAGTATGGCCCTTCATGATAGAATTGAGAGTGAATAGAAGTGTTGAAGTCTCAAAGTAGTTGAAGCATGCTACCAAGGTGGAGAAACAAGTCAAAGTAAGAAAAAAGTATTATAGCTTATCCCACAGTTCTGTTAGTTCTTCGAATCTAATAGAAGTTTCTAATGGTGAATTAGGGATTTGTAAAAAGAAGACTCATTTGGAGGCTGAAACCACACCTTTGGATGTGAATATGAAGAATCAATGCTTTCATTGCCAAGGATTTGACCATTTTCAAGCTTAGAATCCAAAAAACAGAATTATGGCCCTTCATGATAGAAATGAGACTGAATAGAAGTGTTGAAATCTCAAAGTAGTTGAAGCATGCTACCAAGGTGGAGAAGCAAGTCAAAGTAAGAAACAAGTATTATAGCTTATCCCACAGTTCTGTTAGTTCTTTGAATCTTATAGGAGTTTCTAATGGTGAATTTGGGATTTGTAGAAATAAGACTCATATGGAGGCTAAAATAACACCTTTGGATGTGAATATAAAGAATCAACGCTTTCATTTCCAAAGATTTGACCATTTTCAAGTTTAGAATACCAAAAACAGAATTATGGCCCTTCATGATAGAATTGAGAGTGAATAGAAGTGTTGAAGTCTCAAAGTAGTTGAAGCATGCTACCAAGGTGGAGAAACAAGTCAAAGTAAGAAAAAAGTATTATAGCTTATCCCGCAGTTCTGTTAGTTTTGTAGAAAGAAGACTCATATGGAGGCTAAAATAACACCTTTGGATGTGAATATGAAGAATCAACGATTTCATTTCCAAAGATTTGACCATTTTCAAGTTTAGAATCCCAAAAACAGAATTATGGCCCTTCATGATAGAAAGGAGACTGAATAGAAGTGTTGAAGTCTCAAAGTAGTTGAAGCATGCTACCAACGTGGAGAAGCAAGTCAAAGTAAGAAACAAGTATTATAGTTTATCCCACAGTTCTGTTAGTTCTTCGAATCTAATAGAAGTTTCTAATGGTGAATTAGGGATTTGTAGAAGGAAGACTCATATGGAGGCTGAAACCACACCTTTGGATGTGAATATGATGAATCAATGCTTTCATTGCCAAGGATTTGACCAATTTCAAGTTTAGAATCCCAAAAACAGAATTATGGCCCTTCATGATAGAAATGAGACTGAATAGAAGTGTTGAAGTCTCAAAGTAGTTGAAGCATGCTACCAACGTGGAGAAGCAAGTCAAAGTAAGAAACAAGTATTATAGCTTATCCCACAGTTCTGTTAGTTCTTTGAATCTTATAGGAGTTTCTAATGGTGAATTTGGGATTTGTAGAAAGAAGACTCATATGGAGGCTAAAATATTACCTTTGGATGTGAATATGAAGAATCAACGCTTTCATTTCCAAAGATTTGATCATTTTCAAGTTTAGAATCCCAAAAACAGAATTATGGCCCTTCATGATAGAATTGAGAGTGAATAGAAGTGTTGAAGTCTCAAAGTAGTTGAAGCATGCTACCAAGGTGGAGAAACAAGTCAAAGTAAGAAAAAAGTATTATAGCTTATCCCACAGTTCTGTTAGTTCTTCGAATCTAATAGAAGTTTCTAATGGTGAATTAGGGATTTGTAAAAAGAAGACTCATAATGAGGCTGAAACCACACCTTTGGATGTGAATATGAAGAATCAATGCTTTCATTGCCAAAGATTTGACCATTTTCAAGCTTAGAATCCCAAAAAACAGAATTATGGCCCTTCATGATAGAAATGAGACTGAATAGAAGTGTTGAAATCTCAAAGTAGTTGAAGCATGCTACCAAGGTGGAGAAGCAAGTCAAAGTAAGAAACAAGTATTATAGCTTATCCCACAGTTCTGTTAGTTCTTTGAATCTTATAGGAGTTTCTAATGGTGAATTTGGGATTTGTAGAAATAAGACTCATATGGAGGCTAAAATAACACCTTTGGATGTGAATATAAAGAATCAACACTTTCATTTCCAAAGATTTGACCATATTCAAGTTTAGAATCCCAAAAACAGAATTATGGCCCTTCATGATAGAAATGAGAATGAATAGAAGTGTTGAAGTCTCAAAGTAGTTGAAGCAGGCTACCAACGTGGAGAAGCAAGTCAAAGTAAGAAACAAGTATTATAGCTTATCCCACAGTTCTGTTAGTTCTTTGAATCCTATAGGAGTTTCTAATGGTGAATTTGGGATTTGTAGAAAGAAGACTCATATGGAGGCTAAAATAACACCTTTGGATGTGAATATGAAGAATCAACGCTTTCATTTCCAAAGATTTGACCATTTTCAAGTTTAGAATCCCAAAAACAGAATTATGGCCCTTCATGATAGAATTGAGAGTGAATAGAAGTGTTGAAGTCTCAAAGTAGTTGAAGCATGCTACCAAGGTGGAGAAACAAGTCAAAGTAAGAAAAAAGTATTATAGCTTATCCCGCAGTTCTGTTAGTTTTGTAGAAAGAAGACTCATATGGAGGCTAAAATAACACCTTTGGACGTGAATTTGAAGAATCAACGCTTTTATTTCCAAAGATTTGACCATTTTCAAGTTTAGATTCCCAAAAACAGAATTATGGCCCTTCATGATAGAATTGAGAGTGAATAGAAGTGTTGAAGTCTCAAAGTAGTTGAAGCATGCTACCAAGGTGGAGAAACAAGTCAAAGTAAGAAAAAAGTATTATAGCCTATCCCACAGTTCTGTTAGTTCTTCGAATCTAATAGAAGTTTCTAATGGTGAATTAGGGATTTGTAAAAAGAAGACTCATATGGAGGCTGAAACCACACCTTTGGATGTGAATATGAAGAATCAATGCTTTCATTGCTAAGGATTTGACCAATTTCAAGTTTAGAATCCCATAAACAGAATTATGGCCCTTCATGATAGAAATGAGACTGAATAGAAGTGTTGAAGTCTCAAAGTAGTTGAAGCATGCTACCAACGTGGAGAAGCAAGTCAAAGTAAGAAACAAGTATTATAGCTTATCCCACAGTTCTGTTAGTTCTTTGAATTTTATAGGAGTTTCTAATGGTGAATTTGGGATTTGTAGAAAGAACACTCATATGGAGGCTAAAATACCACCTTTGGATGTGAATATGAAGAATCAACGCTTTCATTTCCGAAGATTTGACCATTTTCAAGTTTAGAATCCCAAAAACAGAATTATGGCCCTTCATGATAGAATTGAGAGTGAATAGAAGTGTTGAAGTCTCAAAGTAGTTGAAGCATGCTACCAAGGTGGAGAAACCAGTCAAAGTAAGAAAAAAGTATTATAGCTTATCCCGCAGTACTGTTAGTTTTGTAGAAAGAAGACTCATATGGAGGCTAAAATAACACCTTTGGATGTGAATGAGAAGAATCAACGCATTCATTTCCAAAGATTTGACCATTTTCAAGTTTAGAATCCCAAAAACAGAATTATGGCCCTTCATGATAGAATTGAGAGTGAATAGAAGTGTTGAAGTCTCAAAGTAGTTGAAGCATGCTACCAAGGTGGAGAAACAAGTCAAAGTAAGAAAAAAGTATTATAGCCTATCCCACAGTTCTGTTAGTTCTTCGAATCTAATAGAAGTTTCTAATGGTGAATTAGGGATTTGTAAAAAGAAGACTCATATGGAGGCTGAAACCACACCTTTGGATGTGAATATGAAGAATCAATGCTTTCATTGCCAAGGATTTGACCATTTCAAGTTTAGAATCCCAAAAACAGAATTATGGCCCTTCATGATATAATTGAGAGTGAATAGAAGTGTTGAAGTCTCAAAGTAGTTGAAGCATGCTACCAAGGTGGAGAAGCAAGTCAAAGTAAGAAACAAGTATTATAGCTTATCCCACAGTTCTGTTAGTTCTTTGAATCTTATAGAAGTTTCTAATGGTGAATTTTGGATTTGTAGAAGGAAGACTCATATGGAGGCTGAAACCACACCTTTGGATGTGAATATGAAGAATCAATGCTTTCATTGCCAAGGATTTGACCAATTTCAAGTTTAGAATCCCAAAAACAGAATTATGGCCCTTCATGATAGAAATGAGACTGAATAGAAGTGTTGAAGTCTCAAAGTAGTTGAAGCATGCTACCAACGTGGAGAAGCAAGTCAAAGTAAGAAACAAGTATTATAGCTTATCCCACAGTTCTGTTAGTTCTTAGAATCTTATAGGTGTTTCTAATGGTGAATTTGGGATTTGTTGAAAGAAGACTCATATAGAGGCTAAAATAACACCTTTGGATGTGAATATGAAGAATCAATGCTTTCATTGCCAAGGATTTGACCATTTTCAAGTTTAGAATCCCAAAAATCGAATTATGACCCTTCTTGAAAGAAATGAGAGTGAATAGAAGTGTTGAAGTCTCAAAGTAGTTGAAGCATGCTACCAAGGTGGAGAAGCAAGTCAAAGTAAGAAACAAGTATTATAGCTTATCCCACAGTTCTGTTAGTTCTTTGAAACATATAGAAGTTTCTAATGGTGAATTTGGGATTTATAGAAAGAAGACTTATATGGAGGCTGAAACCACACCTTTGGATGTGAATATGAAGAATCAATGCTTTCATTGCCAAAGATTTGACCATTTCAAGTTTAGAATCCCAAAAACAGAATTATGACCCTTCATGATAGAAATGAGAGTGAATATAAGTGTTGAAATCTCAAAGTAGTTAAAGCATGCTACCAAGGTGGAACAGCAAGTCAAAGTAAGAAACAAGTTCTATAGCTTATCCCACAGTTCTGTTAGTTCTTTGAATCTTATAGAAGTTTCTAATGGTGAATTTGGGATTTGTAGAAGAAAGACACATATGGAGGCTGAAACCACACCTTTGGATGTGAATATGAAGAATCAATGCTTTCATTGCCAAGGATTTGACCAATTTCAAGTTTAGAATCCCAAAAACAGAATTATGGCCATTCATAATAGAAATGAGACTGAATAGAAGTGTTGAAGTCTCAAAGTAGTTGAAGCATGCTACCAACGTGGAGAAGCAAGTCAAAGTAAGAAACAAGTATTATAGCTTATCCCACAGTTCTGTTAGTTCTTTGAATCTTATAGGAGTTTCTAATGGTGAATTTGGGATTTGTAGAAAGAAGACTCATATGGAGACTAAAATAACACCTTTGGATGTGAATATGAAGAATCAATGCTTTCATTGCCAAAGATTTGACTATTTTCACGTTTAGAATCCCAAAAAAAGAATTATGACCCTTCATGATAGAAATGAGAGTGAATAGAAGTGTTGAAGTGTCAAAGTAGTTGAAGCATGCTACCAACGTGGAGAAGCAAGTCAAAGTAAGAAACAGGTATTATAGTTTATCCCACAGTTCTGTTAGTTCTTCGAATCTAATAGAAGTTTCTAATGGTGAATTTGGGATTTGTAAAAAGAAGACTCATATGGAGGCTGAAACAACACCTTTGGATGTGAATATGAAGAATCAATGCTTTCATTGCCAAGGATTTGACCAATTTCAAGTTTAGAATCCCAAAAACAGAATTATGGACCTTCATGATTGAAATGAGACTGAATAGAAGTGTTGAAGTCTAAAAGTAGTTGAAGCATGCTACCAACGTGGAGAAGCAAGTCAAAGTAAGAAACAAGTATTATAGCTTATCTCACAGTTCTGTTAGTTGTTTGAATCTTATAGGAGTTTTTAATGGTGAATTAGGGATTTGTAGAAAGAAGACTCATATGGAGGCTAAAATAACACCTTTGGATGTGAATATGAAGAATCAACGCTTTCATTTCCAAAGATTTGACCATTTTCAAGTTTAGATTCCCAAAAACAGAATTATGGCCCTTCATGATAGAATTGAGAGTAAATAGAAGTGTTGAAGTCTCAAAGTAGTTGAAGCATGCTACCAAAGTGGAGAAACAAGTCAAAGTAAGAAAAAAGTATTATAGCTTATCCCGCAGTTCTGTTAGTTTTGTAGAAAGAATACTCATATGGAGGCTAAAATAACACCTTTGGATGTGAATATGAAGAATCAACGCTTTCATTTCCAAAGATTTGACCATTTTCAAGTTTAGAATCCCAAAAACAGAATTATGGCCCTTCATGATAGAATTGAGAGTGAATAGAAGTGTTGAAGTCTCAAAGTAGTTGAAGCATGCTACCAAGGTGGAGAAACAAGTCAAAGTAAGAAAAAAGTATTATAGCTTATCCCACAGTTCTGTTAGTTCTTCAAATCTAATAGAAGTTTCTAATGGTGAATTAGGGATTTGTAAAAAGAAGACTCATATGGAGGCTGAAACTACACCTTTGGATGTGAATATGAAAAATCAATGCTTTCATTGCCAAGGATTTGACCAATTTCAAGTTTAGAATCCCAAAAACAGAATTATGGCCCTTCATAATAGAAATGAGACTGAATAGAAGTGTTAAAGTCTCAAAGTAGTTGAAGCATGCTACCAACGTGGAGAAGCACGTCAAAGTAAGAAACAAGTATTATAGCTTATCCCACAGTTCTGTTAGTTCTTTGAATCTTATAGGAGTTTCTAATGGTGAATTTGGGATTTGTAGAAAGAAGACTCATATGGAGGCTAAAATAACACCTTTGGATGTGAATATGAAGAATCAACGCTTTCATTTCCAAAGATTTGACCATTTTCAAGTTTAGAATCCCAAAAACAGAATTATGGCCCTACATGATAGAATTGAGAGTGAATAGAAATGTTGAAATCTCAAAGTAGTTGAAGCATGCTACCAAGGTGGAGAAACAAGTCAAAGTAAGAAAAAAGTATTATAGCTTATCCCGCAGTTCTGTTAGTTTTGTAGAAAGAAGACTCATATGGAGGCTAAAATAACACCTTTGGATGTGAATATGAAGAATCAACTCTTTCATTTCCAAAGATTTGACCATTTTCAAGTTTAGAATCCCAAAAACAGAATTATGGCCCTTCATGATAGAAATAAGAGTGAATAAAAGTGTTGAAGTCTCAAAGTAGTTGAAGCATGCTACCAACGTGGACAAGCAAGTCAAAGTAAGAAAAAAGTATTATAGCTTATCCCACAGTTCTGTTAGTTCTTCGAATCTAATAGAAGTTTCTAATAGTGAATTAGGGATTTGTAAAAAGAAGACTCATATGGAGGCTGAAACCACACCTTTGGATGTGAATATGAAGAATCAATGCTTTCATTGCCAAGGATTTGACCATTTCAAGTTTAGAATCCCAAAAACAGAATTATGGCCCTTCATGATAGAATTGAGAGTGAATAGAAGTGTTGAAGTCTCAAAGTAGTTGAAGAATGCCACCAAGGTGGAGAAACAAGTCAAAGTAAGAAAAAAGTATTATAGCTTATCCCACAGTTCCGTTAGTTCTTCGAATCTAATAGAAGTTTCTAATGGTGAATTAGGGATTTGTAAAAAGAAGACTCATATGGAGGCTGAAACCACACCTTTGGATGTGAATATGAAGAATCAATGCTTTCATTGCCAAGGATTTGACCAATTTCAAGTTTAGAATCCCAAAAACAGAATTATGGCCCTTCATGATAGAAATGAGACTGAATAGAAGTGTTGAAGTCTCAAAGTAGTTGAAGCATGCTACCAACGTGGAGAAGCAAGTCAAAGTAAGAAACAAGTATTATAGCTTATCCCACAGTTCTGTTAGTTCTTTGAATCTTATAGGAGTTTCTAATGGTGAATTTGGGATTTGTAGAAAGAAGACTCATATGGAGGCTAAAATAACACCTTTGGATGTGAATATGAAGAATCAACGCTTTCATTGCCAAAGATTTGACCATTTTCAAGTTTAGAATCCCAAAAACAGAATTATGGCCCTTCATGATATAATTGAGAGTGAATAGAAGTGTTGAAGTCTCAAAGTAGTTGAAGCATGCTATCAAGGTGGAGAAGCAAGTCAAAGTAAGAAACAAATATTATAGCTTATCCCACAGTTCTGTTATTTCTTTGAATCTTATAGAAGTTTCTAATGGTGAATTTTGGATTTGTAGGAGGAAGACTCATATGGAGGCTGAAACCACACCTTTGGATGTGAATATGAAGAATCAATGCTTTCATTGCCAAGGATTTGACCAATAATAAGTTTAGAATCCCAAAAACAGAATTATGGCTCTTCATGATAGAAATGAGACTGAATAGAATTGTTGAAGTCTCAAAGTAGTTGAAGCATGCTACCAACGTGGAGAAGCAAGTCAAAGTAAGAAACAAGTATTATAGCTTATCCCACAGTTCTTTTAGTTCTTTGAATCTTATAGGAGTTTCTAATGGTGAATTTGGGATTTGTTGAAAGAAGACTCATATGGAGGCTAAAATAACAGCTTTGGATGTGAATATGAAGAATCAATGCTTTCATTGCCAAAGATTTGACCGTTTTCAAGTTTAGAATCCCAAAAACAGAATTATGACCCCATCATGATAGAAATGAGAGTGAATAGAAGTGTTGAAATCTCAAAGTAGTTGAAGCATGCTACCAAGGTGAAGAAGCAAGTAAAAGTAAAAAACAAGTATTATAGCTTATCCTGCAGTTCTGTTAGTTCTTTGAATCTTATAGGAGTTTCTAATGGTGAATTTGGGATTTGTAGAAAGAAGACTCATATGGAAGCTAAAATAACACCTTGGATGTGAATATGAAGAATCAATGCTTTCATTGCCAAAGATTTGACCATTTCCAAGTTTAGAATCCCAAAAACAGAATTATGATTCTTCATGATAGAAATGAGAGTGAATAGAAGTGTTGAAATCTCAAAGTAGTTGAAGCATGCTACCAAGGTGGAGAAGCAAGTCAAAGTAAGAAACAAGTATTATAGCTTATCCCACAGTTCTGTTTGTTCTTTGAATCTTATAGAAGTTTCTAATGGTGTATTTGGGAATTGTAGAAGGGAGACTCATATGGAGGCTGAAACCACACTTTTGGATGTGAATATGAAGAATCAATGCTTTCATTGCCAAGGATTTGACCAATTTCAAGTTTAGAATCCCAAAAACAGAATTATGGCCCTTCATGATAGAAATGAGACTGAATAGAACTGTTGAAGTATCAAAGTAGTTGAAGCATGTTACCAACGTGGAGAAGCAAGTCAAAGTAAGAAACAAGTATTATAGCTTATCCCATAGTTCTGTTAGTTCTTTGAATCTTATAGAAGTTTCTAATGGTGAATTAGGGATTTGTAGAAGGAAGACTCATATGGAGGCTGAAACCACACCTTTGGATGTGAATATGATGAATCAATGCTTTCATTGCCAAGGATTTGACCAATTTCAAGTTTAGAATCCCAAAAACAGAATTATGGCCCTTCATGATAGAAAGGAGACTGAATAGAAGTGTTGAAGTCTCAAAGTAGTTGAAGCATGCTACCAACGTGGAGAAGCAAGTCAAAGTAAGAAACAAGTATAATAGCTTATCCCATTGTTCTGTTAGTTCTTTGAATCTTATAGGAGTTTCTAATGGTGAATTTGGGATTTGTAGAAGGAAGACTCATATGGAGACTGAAACCACACCTTTGGATGTGAATATGAAGAATCAATGCTTTCATTGCCAAGGATTTGACCAATTTCAAGTTTAGAATCCCAAAAACAGAATTATGACCCTTCATGATAGAAATGAGAGTGAATAGAAGTGTTGAAATCTCAAAGTAGTTGAAGCATGCTACCAAGGTGGAGAAGCAAGTCAAAGTAAGAAACAAGTATTATAGCTTATCCCTTAGTTCTGTTAGTTCTTTGAATCTTATAGAAGTTTCTAATGGTATATTTGGGATTTATAGAAAGAAGACTCATATGGAGGCTGAAACCACACCTTTGGATGTGAATATGAAGAATCAATGCTTTCATTGCCAAGGATTTGACCATTTCAAGTTTAGAATCCCAAAAACAGAATTATGACCCTTCATGATAGAAATGAGAGTGAATAGAAGTGTTGAAATCTCAAAGTAGTTGAAGCATGCTACCAAGGTGGAGAAGCAAGTCAAAGTAAGAAACAAGTATTATTGCTTATCCCACAGTTCTGTTAGTTCTTTAAATCTTATAGAAGTTTCTAATGGTGAATTTGGGATTTGTAGAAGGAAGACTCATATGGAGACTGAAACCACACCTTTGGATGTGAATATGAAGAATCAATGCTTTCATTGCCAAGGATTTGACCAATTTCAAGTTTAGAATCCCAAAAATAGAATTATGGCCCTTCATGATAGAAATGAGACTGAATAGAAGTGTTGAAGTCTCAAAGTAGTTGAAGAATGCTACCAACGTGGAGAAGCAAGTCAAAGTAAGAAACAAGTATAATAGCTTATCCCATTGTTCTGTTAGTTCTTTGAATCTTATAGGAGTTTCTAATGGTGAATTTGGGATTTGTAGAAGGAAGACTCATATGGAGACTGAAACCACACCTTTGGATGTTAATAGGAAGAATCAATGCTTTCATTGCCAAGGATTTTAATTCAATTTCAAGTTTAGAATCCCAAAACAGAATTATGACCCTTCATGATAGAAAATGAAAGGAATGTAAGTGTTGAAATCTCA
>CM051362.1:27104647-27136841 GCA_028015245.1 Cardamine occulta | reverse complement strand
GAAGAGCCATAATTCTGTTTTGGGATTTTAGGCTTGAAAATGGTCAAATCCTTGGGCAATGAAAGCATTGGATTCTTCATATTCACATCCAAAGGTGGCTTCAGCCTCCAATGAGTCTTCTTTTCTTCACAATCCCAAATTCACCATTACAAACTTCGATAAGATTCAAAGAACTAACATAACTGTGGGATAAGCTATAATACTTGTTTTTTCTTTGACTTGCTTCTCCACCTTGGTAGCATGCTCTAACTACTTGAGATTTCTACACTTTATTCACTTTTATTTCTATCAGGAAGAATCATAATTTATTTTTGGGATTCTAACCTTGGAAATGGTCAAATCTTTGGCAATGAAAGCTGGCTGATTTTTCATATTCACATCCAAAGGTGTTATTTAGCCTTGATATTTAGCCTTCCGGACAAATCCTAAATTCACCATTAGAAAACCCTTTATAAAATTCAAAGAATCAACAGAACTTTGTGATTAGTTATAATACTTGTTTTTAACTTCGATTGCTTTCTCCACCTAGGTAGTAAACTTCAACTATTTGAGATTTAAACACTTCTATTCCGCCTCATTTCTATCATGAAGCGCCATAATTCCGTTTTTTAGGATTTAAGCTTCAAAAATGGTCAACTCTTAGCAATGAAAGGGGAGATTCTTCATATTCACATCCAAAGGTGTGGTTTTTGTGCCTCATATTGCAGTCTTTTCGACAAACCCAAATTCACCATTAGAAACTTCTAGTAGGATTCAAAGAACTAACAGAACTGTGGGATAAGCTATAATACTTGTTTCCGACTTTGACTTCAGATTCTCGACCTTGGAAGCATGCTTCAACTACTTAGAGATTTTCGGTTAATTCTATTCACTTTATTTCTATCATGAAGAATCATAATTCTGCTTTTGGGATTCTAAACTTGGAAAATGGGTCAAATCTTTGGCAATGAAAGCCTGCTGATTCTTCTTATTCACATTTAAAGGTGTTATTTTAGGCCTCAATACGAAGTCTTCTTTTCTACAAATCCCAATTCACCATTAGAAACCCCTATAAAATTCAAAGAACTAACAGAACTGTGGATAAAACTATAATACTTTGTTTTTACTTTGACTTTCGCTTTCTCCACCTTGGTAGCATGCCTTGATTACTTTGAGACTTCAACACTTTATTCGCCCTCATTTACTAACCGGAAGAGCCATAATTCTGTTTTGGCATTCTAAACTTGAAAATGGCCAAACTTGGCAATGAAAGCATTGATTCTTCATATTCACATCCAAAGGTGTGGTTTCAGCCCCATATGAGCCTTCTTTCGACAAATCCTTCCAAATTCACTATTAGGAACTTCTATAAGATTCAAAGAACCAATAGAACTGTGATAAGCGCAAACACTTGTTTTCACTTTGACTTGCTTCTCCACCTTGGTAGCATGCTTCAACTACTTTGATATTTCCAACACTCTTATTCAATTTCATTTTAATCATGAAGGGTCATAATTCTGTTTTGGGATTCTAAACTCAAAATGGTCAAACTTTGGCAATGAAAGCATTGGATTCTTCATATTCACATCCAAAGGTGGGGCTTCAGCCCATATGAGTCTTCCTCTTCAAATCTCAAATTCACCATTGGAAATCCTCATTGGATTCAAGCAAAGAAGAACTAACAGCGCACTATGGGATAAACTATAATACTTGTTTCTAATTTTCTCTACCGCTTTCTCCACCTAGGCAGTGATACTTCTAACCACTTGAGATTTCAACACTTCGATTCACTCTCATTTTCATCATGAAGGTTCATAATTCTGCTTTTGGGATTCTAAACTGGAAAATGGTCAAATCCCTTGGCAATGAAAGGGTTGATTCTTTATATTCACATCCAAAAGGGTGTTATTTTAAATTATACGAAGTCTTCTTTCGGGAAATCCCAAATCTGACCATTAGAAACCCTATAAAAGTCAATGAACTAACAGAACTGTGGGATAAATATAATACTTGTTTTTTACTTTGACTTTCCACTTCACCTTGGTACCATGCTTTAACTACTTTGAGATTTCAACACTTTCTATTCAATTTCATTTCTATCATTAAGTATTCATAATTTGCTTTTAAGATTCTAAATACAAAAATGGTCAAATCTTTCGATGAATATGCCGCTGATTCCTTCATATGCACATCCAAAGGTGTTATTTTTAGCCTCATATGAGTCTTCTTCTACAAATTCCAAATTCACCATTAGAAACTCCTATAAAATTCAAAAGAACAAACAGAACTCAGATCAGTTACAATACTTGCTTCTTTTTTACTTTCTGACTTTCTTCTCCAATCTTTATTAGAATGCTTCAACTTACTTTGAGATTTGGGTTAATTCTTATTCAGTCTCATTTCTACTCATGAAGAGCCATAATTCTGTTTTTGGGATTTGCTTGAAAATGGTCAAATCCTTGGTAAATTTAAAGGATTGATTCTTCATATTCACATCCAAAGGTGGTTTCATCAAATGAGTCTTCTTTCTACAACCTAAATTCACCATTACAAACTTCTATAAGATTCAAAAGAACTAACATAACTGTGGGATAAGCTATAATACTTGTTTCCCACTTTTGACTCGGCTTTTCTCCAATCTTGGTAGCATGCTTCAACAACATTGAGATTTCGACACTTCTATTCACTTTTATTTCTATCATGAAGAATCATAATTCTTATTTTGGGATTCTAAACTTGAAAATGGTCAAATTCTTCGGCACGAAAGGTTGATTCTTCATATTCACATCCAAGGTGTTATTTTAGCCTCCATATCAGCCTTCTTTCGACAAATCCCAAATTCTCACCATTAGAAACTCCTATAAAATTCAAAGAACTAACAGAACTGTGGATAATATAATACTTGTTTCTTTAACTTTGACTTGCTTTCTCCACCTTGGTAGTAAACTTCAACTATTTGAGATTTAAACACTTCTATTCAGTCTCATTTATATCACAGAAGGGCCATAATTTGTTTTTAGGATTCTAAGTTGAAAATGGTCAAACTTCTTAGCAATGAAAGCATTGATTCTTCATATTCACATCCGAAGGTGTGGTGGCAGCCGCATATGAGCTTTCTTTCGACAAACTCTAAATTCACCATTAGAAACTTCTATAGGATTCAAAGAACTAATGTAACCTGTGGGATAAGCTATAATACTTGTTTCTTACTTTGACTTGCATCTTCACCTTGGTAGCATGCTTCAACTACTTTGAGATTTCGACACTTCTATTCACTTTTATTTCTATCATGAAGAATCATAATTCTGTTTTTGGGATTCTAAACTTGAAAATGGTCAAATCTTTGGCAATGAAAGCGTTGATTCTTCATATTCACATTTAAAGGTGTTATTTTAGCCTCCATATGAGTCTTCTTTCTACAAATCCCAAATTCACCATTAGAAACCCCTATAAAATTCAAAGAACTAACAGAACTGTGGGATAAACTATAATACTTGTTTTTTACTTTGACTTGCTTCTCCACCTTGGTAGCATGCTTCAATTACTTTGAGATTTCAACACTTCTATTCAGTCTCATTTCTATCATGAAGGACCATAATTTTCTGTTTTTGGGATTCTAAACGTGAAAATGGTCAAATCTTTGGCAATGAAAGCGTTGATTCTTCATATTCACATCCAAAGGTGTTATTTTAGCCTCCATATGAGTCTTCTTTCTTCAAATCCCAAATTCACCATTAGGAACCCATAAAATTCAAATAACTAACACACAACCCAGGATAGGTTATAATACTTGTTTCTTACTTGGACCAAGATCTTCACCTTTGCAGGTATGCTTTAACTACTTTTGAGATTTCTCAACACTTCATTCACTCTCATTTCTATCATGAATGGTCATCATAATTTGTTTTTTGGATTCTAAATTCTGAAATGTCAACTCTTAGGCAATGAAAGCTGCTTGATTCTACATATATCTTCACATCCAAAGGCAGTGTTATTTTAGCCTTAATATTTAGCTCCTTTTTTCTACAAATCCCAAATTCACGATTAGAAACCCCGATAAGATTCAAAGAATCAAATGTAACTGTGGGATAAGCTATACTGATTTGTTTCCCACTTTGATCAGAGCTCATCGCTATATATCCTGCTTCAACTACTTTGAGACTTCAAGACTTCTATTCACTCATTTCTATCACACATGGGCCATAATTCTGCTCGGGGATTCTAAACTTGAAAATGGTCAAATCCTTGGCAATGAAAGCATTGATTCTTCATATTCACATCCAAAAGTGTGGTTTCAGCCCATATAAGCTCTTTCTACAACCTAAATTCACCATTAGAAACTTCGATAAGATTCAAAGAAATAATAGAACTGGGATAAGCTATAACACCGTATTTACTTTGACTCGCTTTCTCCAATCTTTGGTAGTAATATAAAGCCTTAACCACTTTGATATTTCAACACTTCTATTCACTCTCATTTCGACTCAAGAAGGGTCACATTCTGTTTTGGGATTCTAAACTTGAAATGGCCAACTCAGCAATGAAAGGATCGATTCTTCATATTCACATCCAAAGGTGTGGTTTCAGCCTCCATATGAGTCTTCTTTCTTCAAATCTCACCCAATTCGGGATTAGAAACTTATTGGATTCAAAGAACTACCAGAACTATAGGATAAACTATATCAATTTGTTTCAGACTTTGACTTGCTTCTCCACCCTAGAATGCTTCAATTATCAGACTTAAACACTTCTATTCACTCTCATTTACTACCCGAAGGACCATAATTTTTCTGTTTGGGATTCTAAGCTTGAAAATATCAAACTTGGCAATGAAAAAGCATTGATTCTTCATATTCACATCCAAAGGTAATGTTTCAGCCTCATTATGAAAGCCTTTCTTCTTCAAATCCCCAAATTCACCAATAATGTAAACTTCTTTATAAGATTCAAATAACTAATAAAAACGGGATAAGCTATAAATACTTGGTTTTTCTTTGACTCGCTTTCTCCACCTTGGTAGCATCCTTCAACCACTTTGAGACTTCAACACTTCTATTCACTCTCATTTCTACTGGCGAAAGGTCACACTTCTGTTTTTTGGATTCTAAACTTGAAAAATGGTCACCCTTTTTGGCAATGAAAGCGCTGATTCTACATATTCACATCCAAAGGTGTAATTTTAGCCAACATATGATTCTTTTTTTTTCTACAAATCCCAAATTAGCTATTAGAAACTCCTATAAGATTCAATGAACCAACAGTGTCTGGGGGATAAACTATAATACTTGTTTCTTTACTTTGACTTGCTTCTTCTCCACGCTGGTAGTATTGCTTCAACCATTTTGACACTTCAACACTTCTTTTCAGTCCTTATTTCTACTGCTTAAGGGCCATAATTCTGCTTTTAGGATTCTAAACTTGAAAAATGGTCAAATCCTTGGCAATGAAAGCATTGATTCTTCATAATTCACATCCAGTGTTGTTTGAAATTCATACGAGTCTTCTTTCTCTCAAACTCAAATTCACACCTCCTAAACTTCTATAAGATCCAAAGAACCAAATGGTAAATGGGGGATATTATACACTTGTTTCTTACTTTGACTTCGCTCTCCAATCTTGGTAGCATTGCTTCAACCACTTTGAGATTTCTAACACTTTTATTCTCATTTCTATCATGAAGGGTCATAATTCTGTTTTTGGATTCTAAACTTGAAAATGGTCACTTCTGGGGCAATGAAAGTCATTGATTCTTCTTATTCACATCCAAAGGTGTTATTTTAGCCTCATGAAAGCTCCCTTCGGGAAATCCCAATTCACCTATTAGAAACTCCTATAAATTCAAAGAACTAACACAACTGTGGGATTAGTTTATAATACCTGCTTCTTACTTTGACTAAGATCTTCACCTGGGTAAAGGATGCTTTTAACTACTTTTGGAGATTTCAACACTTCTATTCAATTTCATTTACTAACAGAATTGTCATAATTCTGCTTTAGGGATTCTAAACTTGAAATGGTCAAATCTTTTGGCAATGAAAGCAAGCTTGATTCTAATATATTCACATCCAAAGGTGTTATTTCATTTCCATATGATTCTACAAATCCCAAATTAATGACAAGAAACTCCTATAAGATTCAAAGAATCCAATAGAACTGTGGGATAAGCTTATAATACTTGTTTCTTTACTTTGACTTGTTCTCCACGTTGGTAGCATGTTTAACTACTTTGAGACTTCAACACTTTAATATTCAGTCTCATTTCTATCATAAAGGGCCAGATTCTGCTTCGGGATTCTAAAAATCAAAATGGTCAAATCCTTGGCAAATGAAAGGATTGATTCTTCATATTCACATCCAAAGGTGCTCGCAGCCCATACGGGTCTTTCTTTCGACAAATCCCAAATTACTCATATTAGAAACTTCATAAGATTCAAAGAATCCAACAGAACTGTGGGATAAGCTATAATACTTGTTTCTTTACTTGGACTTTGCTTGTCCACCTTTTGGTAGCATTACGTTTAACTACTTTGATATTTCAACACTCTTATCTACACTCTCATTTCTTGACCATGAAGGGTCAGATTTGTTTTTAGATTGGAAACTTGAAATGGTCAAATCCTTGGCAATGAAAGTATTGGATTCTTCATATTCACATCTAGTTAAGGTGGTTTCAGCCCCATATGAGCTCTTCTTTTCAAATCTCAAATTCACGGCTTGAACTTAATCGGATCCAAAGAACTAATGTAACTACGGGATAAACTATAATATTTGTTTCTAACTTTGACTTGTTTTCTCCACCTTGGTAGCATACTCTCTCAACTACATTGGAGATTTCAACACTTCTAGTATTCACTTTACTGCGATCATGTAGAAGGTTCATAGGGCCGCCTTGGGATTCTTAAACGTGAAAATGTATTGGGTTGGATCCTTTTTGGAAATGAAAGTATTGATTCTTTATATTCAGAACTAAAGGGGTATTTTAGCCTAAATATGAGTCTTCTTTCAAGCCCACCACCATTAGAAAACTCCTATAAAAGTCAATGAACCAACAGAACCCAGGGATAAGTTTATAATACTTTGTTTTTACTTTGATCGTGATTCTTCACCTTTGGTACCATGCTTTTAACTACTTTGATTTCAATACTTCAATTCACTCTTACTTGATCATTAAGGGTCATAATTCTGTTTTAAGGATTCTAAAACATGAAAATGGTCAAATCTTTGGCAATGAAAGCCTGGATTCTTCATATATATTCACATTCAAGGCGTGTTATTTTAGCCTCATATGAGGCTTCCTTCTACAAATCCCAAATTAAACATTGTAAACCTATAAAATCTCAAGTAACAAACAGAACCGCCAGATACGTTTTTATAATACTTGTTTTTTACTTTGACTGGCTTTCTCCACCTTGTATTAGAATGTTTCAACTACTTTATATAGATTTTAGCACTTCTATTCAGCCTCATTTACTGCTTTTGAAGGGCCATAATTCCCATTTTTTGGATTCTAAGCTTGAAAATGGTCAAATCCTGGCAATGCAAAGCATCGATTCTTCTCATATTCACATCCAAAGGCGGGGTTTCAGCCTCATTTGAGCTCTTCTATTAGAAATCCCGTAAAATTCAATTACTTACAAACTTCTATAAGAGATTCAAAGAACTAAATATAACCGTGGGATAAGCTTGTAATACTTGTTTTCTTACTTTGACTTGCTTCTCCACCACTACAGAGTACGTTTCAACTAAGTATTGACATTCTGACACTTCTATTCCATTTCTTTTATTTCTACTACGTAAGAATCATAATTCTGATTTTGGATTCTAAACTTGAAAATTCTCCATTAAATCTTGGCAATGAAAGCCCTGATTCTTCATATGCACATCCAAAGGTGTTATTTCATTCTCCATATGAGTCTTCCCTCATGTAAATCCCCAAATTCAAAATTAGTAAACCCCTATAAATTTGGAGTTAACTAATAGAACTGTGGATAAACTATAATACATGCTTCTTACTTCGACTCGCTTCTCCACCTTGGTAGAACAAGCTTCAATTACTTTTGAGATTTCAACAATTCTATCTTACCTTCATTTCTACTACTTTATGACTAAACATAATTTTCTGCTTTTGGGATTCTAAGTTTGAAATGGTCAAATCTCGGCAATGAAAGGATTGATTTCTTCAGTATTCACATCCAAAGGTACGTTTCAGCTTCAATATAAATCTTTCTTTCTTCAAACCTAAATTCACCAATGTAAAATCCTATAAGATTCAAGGAATTAACAGAAATGGGGGATAAGCTTTCATAATACTTGTTTTCCTTACTTTGAGTCGCTTTCTCCACCCTCGTAGGAAGATCTCAACCACTTTCTGGTGACTTCAACACTTCTATTCACTCTCATTTCTATCAAGAAGGTCATAATTCTGTTTTTGATTTAAACTTGAAAATGGTCAAATCTTTGGCAATGAAAGCTGTTGATTCTTAATATTCATATCCAAAGGCAAGTATTTTACCCTCCATATGATTCTTTTTCCACAACTCCCAAATTCAATATTAGAAACTCCTTTATAGATTCTAATGAACCAACAGCATTGTGGGATAATAATATTTTATTTTGACTTTGTCGTAATTTCTAAAGCAAAGTAGCATGCTTCCAACCACTAGGACACTTCAACACTTCTTTTCGGCCTCATTTCTATCATGAAGGGCCATAATTCTGTTTTTGGGATTCAAACTCTAAAATGTCAAATCCTTGGCAATGAAAGCATTGATTCATCATATTCACATCCAAAGGTGGTGTTTCAGCCTCCATATGAGTCTTCTTTCCGGAAATCCTGAAATTCACAATTAGAAACTTCTATAAGATTCAAAGAACCAATGTGTAGTAAATTCGGGGATCAGTTATATACTTGTTTTCTTACTTTTGACTTCGCTTTTCCACCTTTGGGGCAAGATGTCAACCATCATGATTTCTTCAACAATTTACTACCTCATTTCTATCATGAAGGGTCATTGGGTTCTAAAAATGGAAATGGTCAAATCTTTGGCAATGAAAGTTGCTTTGATCTTCATATTCACATCCAAATATGTTATTTTAAGCTCTATACGAAATTTCTTTCTTCAAATCCCAAATTCACCCATTAGAAACTCCTATGGGTACCAAGAATCCACACAACTGTGGGATAAGCTATACTACTTGGGCTTTGACTTGCATCTTCACCTTGGCAGGATGCTTTAACTACTTTTGAGATTTCAACACTTCTTATTCACTCTTCATTTCTATCATTATGAATCATAATTTGTTTTTGGGATTCTCCCAAATAATAAAATGGTCACCCAAAAAGTAATGAAAGTTATTGATTCTTCAGACCACATCCAAAGGTGTTATATTTAGCCTCCATATGAGTCTTTCGACAAATCCCAAATTCACCATTAGAAACTCCTATAAAATTAAAAAAGAACCAACAGAACTGTGCCTATGCTCTATAATACTTCTGCTTTTACTTGGACTCGCTTCTCCACCCTGGTAGCATGCTTCAACCATTTTGAGATTTCAACACTTCTATTCACTTTCTATTTCGATCATGAAGGGTCATAATTCTTTTTTTGGGATTCTAAACTTGAAAATGGTCAAATCTTGGCAATGAAAGGCCATGATTCTTCATATTCACATCCAAAGGTGTTATTTTAGCCTTAATATGAGCCTTCTTTCTTCAAACCTAAAATTAGACCATTAGAAACCTCCGCAAAATTCAAAGAACTAACAGAACTGTGGGATAAGCTTATAATACTTGTTTTTACTTTGACTTGTTTTTCTCCACCTTGGTAGTAACCCTCAACTAATTTGAGATTTTCAACACTTCTATTCAGTCTCATTTCTATCATGAAGAGCCATAATTCTTGCTTTAGGATTCCAAGCTGGAAAATGGTTAAATCCTGGTAATGAAAGCATTGATTCTTCATATTCACATCCAAAGGTGTGGTTTCAGCCCATATAAGTCTTCTTCTACAAATCCCAAATTCACCATTAGAAACTTTATGCGATTCTGTTAATCAACAGAATCATGATCAGTTTATACACTTGGCTTACTTTGACTTGCATCTTCACTTTGAGAGGACGCTTCAACTACTTGGGTATTTCGACACTTCAATTCACTTTTATTTCTATCGCTGTTAATCATAATTCGTCATGTGATTCTAAACTTGAAAATGGTCAAATCTTTAGCAACGAAAAGTCATTGATTCTTCATATTCACATCCAAAGTGTGTTATTTAGCCTTCATAATAGCTTTTCTACAACTCTGAAATTCACCATTAGGAACCCCTATAAAATTCAAAGAATCAATGTGAATCATGGATAACTATAATACTGCTTTTTTACTTGGACTTCGGCTTTCTCCACCATGGTAGCATGCCTTCAATTACTTCTTGAGATTTCAACACTTCTATTCACTCCAATTTCTATCACGTATGACCATAATTTTCTGTTTTGGGATTCTAAGCTTGAAAATGGTCAAACTTTGGCAATGAAAGTATTGATTCTTCCTGCATTCACATCCAAAGAAATTAAGAGCCAAATTTCTATACGAAGTTCTTTTTTCTCAAATACCAAATTCACTAGAAACTTCGATAAGATTCAAAGAACTAACAGAAATGGGGGATAAGCTATAATACTTGTTTCCGACTTTTGACTTGCTTTTCTCCACCTTGGTAGCATCCTTCAACTACTTTGAGACTTCAACACTTCAATTCACTCTCATTTTAATAAGTGAAAGGTCATAATTTTGTTTTTTGGATTCTAAACTCGAAAATGGTCAAATTCTTGGCAATGAAAGTTTGATTCTACATATCCGGATCCAGGGTTAAGATATTTCAGCCTTTATATGAATCTTTTTTCGACAAATCCCAAATTCACGATTAGAAACTCTCTATACATTCCTTGTTAACTAACAAAGATCAGGATAAACTATACCACTTGTTTCCGACTTCGACTTGCTTCTCCAAATGCTGGTAGCATGCTTCAACCACTTTGAGACTCTTCAACACTTCTATCTGCCCTCATATCTATCATGAAGGGCCATAATTCTGTTTCTTTTGGGATTCTAAACTTGAAAATGGTCAAACTTTGCAATGAAAGCATTGATTCTTCATATTCACATCCAAAGGTGCTTGCTTTCAGCCTCCATACGAAGCCTTCTTTCTTGAAATCCCAAATTCACGACTAGAAACTTCTATAAGATTCAAAGAACTAACAGAAATGGGGATAAGCTCTGGCAATACTTTGTCCCTACTTTGACTTGCTTCTCCGACCTTGGTAGCATGCTTCAACCACTTTGAGATTTCAACATCTTTATTCACTTACTTTTCATCATGAAGGGTCATAATTATGTTTTTTGGATTCTAAAAATGAAAATAAATAAATTCCTTTGGCAATGAAAGCGTTGATTCTTCATATTCACATCCAAAAGGTGTTATTTTAGCTTCATATGAGTCTTCTTTCTTCAAATCCTAAATTCACCATTAGAAACCTCCTATAAAATTCAAATCAAACACAACCGTGGATAAGCTATAATACTTGTTTCTTACTTGGACTGTGATCTTCACCTTTGGTAGCATAATGAATCCACTTTTGGAGATTTTGGCACTTCTATTCACTTTCATTTCTACTTCATTATGATCATAATTCCGTTTTTGGGATTCGAAACCAGACAAATCGGTCAAATCTTTTGCAATGAAAGTCTGCTGATTCTTCCATATTCACATCCAAAGGTGTTATTTGGGCTTCCGCATGTTCTTTCTACAAATCCCAAATTCAATTATTAGGAAACTCTTTTCATAAAATTCAAAGAACTAACAGAACCGTGGACAAGCTATGGCCACTTGTTTTTACTTTGACTTGCTTCTCCAATCTTGGCATGCTTCAACTACTTTGAGATTTCAACACTTCAATTCACTTTTATTTCTAACCTGCATGGTCATAATTTCTGTTTTTTGGGATTCTAAACGTGAAATGTATTTCCTCAAATTCTTTGGCAATGAAAGCGTTGATTCTTCATATTCACATCCAAATAAGTGTTTATTTTAGCCTCCATATGAGTCTTCTTTCTTCAAATCCCAAATTCACCATTAGAAACTCCTATAAAATTCGAAGAACTAACACAACTGTGGGATAAGCTATAATACTTGTTTCTTACTTTGACTTGCATCTTCACCTTGGTAGTAAACTTGAACTATTTGAGATTTCAACACTTCTATTCAGTCTCATTTCTATCATGAAGGGCCATAATTCTGTTTTTAGGATTCTAAGCTTGAAAATGGTTAAATCCTTGGCAATGAAAGCATTCTCGATATTCACATCCAAAGTTGCGGTTTTCAGCCTACATATGAGCTCCTTTTCTACAAATCCCAAATTCACCTAATAGAAACTCCTATAAAAATCTAAAGAACTAACAGAACTGTGATAAGCTATAGTCAATTTGCTTTTACTTTGACTTGCTTCTCCACCTCCTTTGGGTAGCATGCTCTAACCACTTTTGAGATTTCACACTTCTATTCACTTTTATTTCTATCATGAAGGGCTTCCATAATTGTTCTTTTTAGATTCTAAACTTGAAAATGGTCAAATCTTTGGCAATGAAAGCCAGCTTGATTCTACATATTCACATCCAGTTATGTTATTTTTAGCCTCCATATACGATTTTTTCTACAAATCCCAAATTCACGTATTAGGAACGCCTATAAGATCTTTAATGAACTAACAGTACTAGATAAACTATAAATACTTGTTTCTTACTTTTTGACTTGCTTCTCCACCCACGGTAGCATGTTTCCTAACTATTATTTTTGAGATTTTATTAATTTCATTCACTTTCTTTATTTTATCTATGAAGAACTATAATTCTGATTTTGGGATTCTAAACTTGAAATGGCTCAAATCTTTGGCAATGGTAGCTGTTGATTCTTCATATTCACATCCAAAGGTAGTTATTTTAGCCTAAATATGAGTCTTCTTTTCACAAATCCCAAATTCATTAGAAAAACCCCTATAAAATTCAAAGAACTAAATAGAACTGTGGGATAAACTATAATACATGTTTTTACTTGGACCTGCTTTCTCCACCTTAGGAGAATGCCTTAATTACTTTGAGATTTCAACACTTCAATTCAGTCTCATTTCTATCATGAAGACTCATACTTTGCTTTTGGGATTCTAAGTTTGAAAATGGCTTCTTCAAACTTCAAGTAAATGAAAGCATTGATTCTTCATATTCACATCCAAGGTAATGTTTCAGCCTCACATTTCAGTCTTCTTTTCTTCAAACCCAAATTCACCAATAACAGAAACTTCAATAAGATTCAAAGAACTAATGTAAATGGGGGATAAGCTATAATATCTTGTTTCAAACTTAGAGTTAAGCTTTCCACCTTGGTAGCATCCTTCAACTACTTTCAGACTTCAACACTTCTATTCAATTTCATTTCCATCATGAAAGGTCATAATTCTGTTTTTTGATTTCTAAACTTGGAAATGGTCAAATCTTTTGGCGTTGAGCGCCCTGATTCTATATATATTTCACATCCAAAGGTGTTATTTTAGCCTCCATATGATTCTTTTTTTTCTGCTGAACCCCAAATTCAATGGTATTAGGAAACTCCTATAAGATTCAATGAACTGAATAAAGATCAGATAAACTATAATACTTGTTTCTTACTTTGACTTCGCTTTCTCCACGCTAGTAGCATGCTTCAACCATTTTTGACATTTCAACACTTCTTTTTCAGTCTCATTTCTACTGCTTTTACAAATATAATCTCCGGTTTTTGGACTTTAAATCCTTGAAAATGGTCAAACTCTTGGCAATGAAAGCATTGATTCTCTCATATTCACATCCAAAGGTGTTGTTTCAGCTCCATATGAGTCTTTCTTCTTCAAATCCCAAATTCACAATTAGGAAACTTCTATAAGATTCAAAGAACTAACAGAAATGGGGGATAAGTTTTCTATGGTACACTTTGTTTCTTTTTTACTTTGACTTGCTTCACCTTGGTAGCACGCTTCAACCACTTACAGACTTCAACACTTTTATTCACTTTCATTTCTATCATGGGGGGTCATAATTATAGCTTTTGGGATTCTAAACTGAAAATGAGCAAATCTTTGGCAATGAAAGGTTGATTCTTCTTATATTCACATCCAAAGGTGTTATTTTATGATCCATATGAGTCTTCTTTCTTCTTCAAACCTAAATTCACCATTTGAAACCCTATAAAATTCAAAGAACTAAATACAACTCAGGATAAGCTATAATATTGTTTTACTTTGACTTGCATTCTTCACCTTGTAGCATGTTTAACCATTTTGAGATTTCTCAACACTTTCATTTCTATCATTAAGGATCATAATTCGTTTTTGGGATTCTAAACACGAAATGGTCAAATCTTTGGCAAGGAAAAGCATCGATTCTTCATGATCATATCCAAAGGTGTTATTTAGCCCCCAGGATGAATTCTTGCCACAAATCCCAAATTCACCATTAGAAACTCCTATAAAATTAAAAGAACTAACAGAACCGGGGGATTCGCTTATAATACTTGTTTTACTTTGACTCTGCTTTCTCCACTCCCTTGGTGGCATGCTTCAACCACTTTGAGATTTCAACACTTCATTCACTTTTATTTCTAAAATGAAGGGTCATAATTCTGTTTTTGGGATTCTAAACTTGAAAATGGTCAAATCTTCGGCAATGAAAGCTGTTGATTCTTCATATTCACATCCTAAAGGTGCGGCTTCAGCCCCATATGAGTCTCCTTTCTTCAAGGCCCAAATCAGATTATCAAACTCCATAAAATTCTGTTAATCCAACAGAACTGTGATATGCTTATAATACTTGTTTTTTACTTTGACTTGCTTCTCCACCTTGGTAGTAAACTTCAACTATTTGAGATTCTCAACACTTTTATTCAGCCTCCTCATTTCTACCCTGGCCAAGAGCCATATCTCTTGTTTTTAGGATTCTAGGGATCAGAAATGGTTAAATCCTTGGCAATGAAAGTATTGATTCTTCATATTCACATCCAAAGGTGTGGTTTCAGCCCATATAGTCTTCTTTCTACAACCCAAATTCACCATTAGAAACTTTTCTATAGATTCAAAGAACTAAAGCAGAACTGTGGGATAAGTTTATATGTTTGTTTTCTACTTTGACTCAGATCTTCAATTTTGGTAGCATGCTTCAACTACTTTTGAGATTTCGAGCACTTCTATTCACTTTTATTTCTATCATGAAGAATCATAATTTTGCTTTTTGGATTCTTAAACTTGAAAATGGTCAAATTCTTGGCAATGAAAAGCTGCTTGATTCTTCATATTCACATCCTAAAGGTGTTATTTTAGCTTTCATATGCTTCTTTCTGTAAATCCCAAATTCACCATTAGAAACCCCTAAAATCTTAAAAGAACCAATAGAATCAGATAAACTATAATACTAGTTGCTTACTTTTGACTTGTTTCTCCACCATGGTAGTACGCTTCAATTCATTTCTTAGAGTTTCAACACTTCTATTCCCTACTCATTTCTACTGCTTAAGGACCATAATTTTCTGTTTTCGGGGATTCTGGCTTGAAAATGGTCAGGCAACCCCTGGGCAATGAAAGCATTGATTCTTCATATTCACATCTAAAGGTGTTGTTTCAGCTCTATAATAGTACTTCTTTTTCAAATAATTAAATTCAGATTATTGTAAACTTCTATAAGATTCAAGGAATTAATGTAAATTCGGGGACAGTTTATACCACTTGTTTTCTTACTTTGACTTCGCTTTCTCCACCTTCGTAGCATCCTTTCAACTACTTTTGAGACTTCAAATAATTTCTATTCACTTTCATTTCTACTAAGTAAAAATCATAATTTTATTTTTTTGATTCTAAACTTGAAAATGGTCAAATTTTTGGCAATGAAAGGCCAAGGATTCTACATATTGGCATCCAAAGGTGATATTTTAGCCCCCATAAGAATCTTTTTTTCAAATCCCAAATTTACGATGACAGAACTCTTGCAAGATACTCGGCAACCAACAGTACTGTGGGATAAACTATAATACTTGTTTCATTCTTTGACTTCGCTTCTCCACGCTGGTAGCACGCTTCAACTACTTTGAGACTTCAACACTTCTATTCAGTCTCTACATTCCGATCATGGGGCGTCATAATTCTGTTTTGGGATTCTAAACTCTAAAATGGTCAAAATCTCGGCAATGAAAGCATTGATTCTTCAGCATTCACATCCAAAGGTGTTGTTTCAGCCCCATATGAGCTCCTTCCTCTTTCTTAAACCCAAATTCAGATTAGAAACCTCTATAAGATTCAAAGATCCAACAGAAAACGGGATAAGCTATAATACTTGTTTTTACTTTGACTTCGCTTCTCCACCTTGGTAGCATGCTTCAACTACTTTGGAGATTTCAACACTTTTATTCACTCCAATTTCCCAATGAAGGGTCATCATAATTATAAGCTGGGATTCTAAACCGGAAAATGGTGAAATCTGTGGCAATGAAGGCGGTTATTGTTCATTTTCGCATCCAACGGTGTTATTTTAGCCTCCATACGAAGTCTTCTTCTTCAACCACCAATTTATTAGAACTCGGATAAAATTCGGAAGAACCAACACAACTGTGGGATCGTTTATAATACTTGTTTCTTACTTGGACTTCAAGATTCTTCAAATTGTAAAGATGTTTGAATCTTACTTTGAGATTTCAACATCTTCTATTCACTTTCATTTCTATCATTAAGGATCATAATTCTGTTTCTTTTTGGGATTCTAAAACATGAAAATGGTCAAATCTTTTTGGCAATGAAAGTTGTTGATTCTTTCATAGTATCTACATCCAAAGGTGCCATTTCAGCCTTATATGAGTCTTCTTTCTACAAATCCCAAATTCACCATTGTAAACTCCTATAAAATTAAAGAACTATCAGAACTGGATAAGCTTATAATAATTTGTTTTTACTTTGACTTCGCTTTCCACCTTGGTAGCATGCTTCAACTACTTTGAGATTTCAAACACTTCTATTCACTCCTTATTTCTATCATGGCGGGTCATAATTCTTGCTTTGGGATTCTAAACGTGAAATGGTCAAGCAAGGCAACCAGTGCCCTGATTCTTCATATTCGAGATCCAAAGGTGTTATTTTAGCCCCATATGAGTCTTTTCTCTAGGAATCCTAAATTCACCATTAGAAACTCCTATAAAATTTTGGAAGAACTAACAATAACCGTGATAAGCTTTATAATATTTGTTTCTTACTTTGACTCGTAGATCTTCACCTTGGGGTATAAACTTGAACTATTTGAGATTTCAACACTTCAATTCAGTCTCATTTCTAATGTTTAAGGGCCAATTTGTTTTTTAGGATTCTAAGTTTCAAAATAAGCAACTCTTCGGCAATGAAAGCATTGATTCTTCATATTCATCTAAAGGTGTGGCTCAGCCCATATGAGTCTTCTCTACAAACTCAAATTCACCATTAGAAACTCCTATAAAATCTCAAAGAACTAACAGAACTGTGATAAGCTATAACACTTGTTTTTACTTTGACTATTTCTTCTCCACCTTGGTAGCATGCTTCAACTACTTTGAGATTTCAACACTTCTATTCATTCTTATTTCTATCATGAAGGGTCATAATTCTGTTTTGGGGATTCTAAACTTTAGTACTTATCAAATCTTTAGCAATGAAAGTTTGATTCTATTATATTCACATCCTAAAGGTGTTTATTTTAGCCTCCATATGATTCTTCCTTCTACAAATCCCAAATTCATGTATTAGAAACTCCTATAAGATTCAACGAACCAACAGTAATTGTGAGGGAACTATAATACCCGTTTCTTTACTTTGACTTGCTTCACGCTAGTAGCATGCTTCAACCACTTTGTGGACACTTCAACACTTCTTTTCGCCTCATTTCTATCAGTGAAAGGCCATAATTTGCTTTTGGGATACTTAAACTCGAAAATGGTCAAATCCTTCGGAAGTGTTTGAAGCGATTATTCTTCTATATTCACATCTGAAGGTGTTGTTTCCAGCCCATAAGAGTCTTCTTTTCTTCAAATCCCAAATTCACAATTAGAAACTTCTATAAGATTCAAAGAACCAACAGAAATGGGATGTTTATAATACTTGTTTCTTTACTTTGACTCGCTTCTCCACCTTTTGGTAGCATGCTTCAACTACTTTGAGATTTCAACCACCTTTATTCAATTTCACTTCGACTCAAGAAGGGTCAAGTAACATAAGTTTTTAGATTCTAAACGTGAAAATGGTCAAATCTTGGGCAATGAAAGCGCCGATTCTTCATCGTCACATCCAAAGGTGTTATTTTAGCCTTTATAATGGAAGCCTTCTTTCTTCAAATCCCAAATCACCACCCATTAGAAACTCCTATAAATTCAAGGAACTAACACAACTGTGGGATAAGCTATAATACTTGCTTTTTACTTTGACTTGCATCTCCACCTTGGTAGCATGCTTAACTACTTTGAGATTTCTTAAATAATTTTATATTCACTTTTCATTTAATCACGAAGGACCATAATTTTTTCTGTTTTGGATTCTGGGTTGAAAATGGTCAAACTTGTTAAATAAAAAGCATCTGATTCTTCATAGAACTTCTATAAGATTCAATGAACCAATATACCAGGGAGATAAAACTATAATACTTGTTTCTTACTTTGACTTGCTTTCTCCACCACTATGTGAGTATTGTGCTTCCAACTACATTGAGATTTCGACACCCCTATTCACTTTACTTTCTATCATGAAGAATCATAATTCTGATTTTAGATTCTAAACTTGAAATGGTCAAATCTTTGGCAATGAAATGGTGGATTCTTCATATTCACATCCAAAGGTGTTATTTTAGCCTTAATATGAGGCCTTTCTACAAATCCCAAATTCACCTATTAGAAACCCCTATAAAATTCAAAGAACTAACAGAGAACTGTGGATTAAACTATAATACATGTTTCTTACTTTTGACTTTGCTTTCTCCAATCTTGGTAGAATGCTTCAATTACTTTGAGATTTCAACACTTCTATTCAGTCTCATTTCTATCATGAAGGACCATAATTTTCTGTTTTTGGGATTCTGTCAAAATGGTCAAATCTCGGCAATGAAAGCATTGATCCTTCTTATTCACATCCAAAGGTAATGTTTCAGCCTCAATATGAGTCTTCTTCCAAATCCCACCAATTAAATAGAAACTTCTATAAGATTCAAAGAACTAACAGAAAAATGGGATAAGCTATAATACTTGTTTTCTTACTTCTTGAGTCAGCTTTTCCACCTTGGTAGTATCCTTTCAACTACTTTTGGAGACTTCAACACTTCATTCACTCCATTTCTATCATGAGCTATCATAATTTTTCTTTTTGGGATTCTAAACTTGAAAATGGTCAAATCTTTTGGCAATGAAAGTGTTGATTCTATATATTCACATTCAAAGGTATATTTTAGCCCCATATGACTTTTTACAAATCCCAAATTAATGATTAGAAACTCCTATAAGATTCAATGAATCAACAGTACTGTGGGGATAAACTATAATACTTGCTTCTCACTTTGATTCTTGCTTCTTCCAATGCTAGTAGCATCTAAGTCAAATCCATTTTGGACACTTCAACACTTCTTTTCAGTCTCATTTCTATCAAGATGGCTACCATAATTTCTGTTTTTGGGATTCTAAACTTGAAAATGGTCAAACTTGGGTAATGAAAGCATTGATTCTTCCTGCATTCACATCCAAAGGTGTTGTTTGCCTTATATGAGTCTTCTTTCTTCAAACTCAAATCTGCCACTAGAAACTTCTAGAAGATTCAAAGAATCAACAGAAACGGGGGATAAGTTTATAATACTTGTTTCGACTTTGACTTGCTTTCAATCTTGGTAGCATGCTTCAACTACTTTCTACAGACCCCCAACACTTTTATTCACTCTCATTTCTATCATGAAGGGTCATAATTATGTTTCGGGATTCTAAACGCGGAAAAAATGGTCAAATCTTGGTACCTAAAGCGTTGATTCTTCATATTCACATCCAAAGGTGCTTATTTTAGCATCCATATGAGTCTTCTTTCTTCAAATCCCACTCACCTATTAGAAACTCCTATAAAATTCAAAGAACTACCACAACAGTTGGATAAGCTATAATACTTGTTTCTTTACTAGATTTCAGATTCTCGACCTTGGTAAAGACAGTTTTAACTACTTTGAGATTTCAACACTTTATTCACTTTCTATTTCTATCATTATGAATCATAATTCTGTTTTTGGGATTCTAAAATATGAAAATGGTCAAATCTTCGGCAATGAAAGCATTGATTCTTCATATTCACATCCAAAGGTGTTATTTGTACCTATAATGAAGCCCTCTTTCGACAAATCCCAAATTCACCATTAGAAACTCCTATAAAATTAAAAGAACTAACAGAACTGTGATCAGTTTATACATCGTTTTTACTTTTGATCAGTTTCTCCACCTTGGTAGCATGTTTCAACTACTTTGAGATTTCAAAAATTCTATTCACTTTTTATTTCTATCACGTATGGGTCATAATTCTGTTTTTGGGATTCTAAACTTGGAAAATGGACAAATCTTGGCACGAAAGCGTTGATTCTTCATATTCACATCCAAAGGTGTTATTTTAGCCTTAATATGAGCTCCTTTCTTCAACCTAAATTCGACCATTAGAACTCCTATAAATTCAAAGAACCACCAGAACTGTGGGATAAGTTGCAATACTTGTTTTTTACTTTGACTTGCTTCCCACCTTGGTAGTAAACTTCAACTACTTTGAGATTTCAACACTTTTATTCAGTCCTCTATACTGGAAGGGCTATAATTGTGTTTCTTTCGGGATTCTAAACTTGAAATGGTTAAATCTTTGGCAACGAAAAATTGATTCTTCATATTCACATCCAGTGGCGGTTTTCAGCCTTTATATGAGTCTTTTTCTACAAATCCCAAATTCACCATTAGAAACTTTATAAGATCTCAAACAACCAACAGAAATGTGGGATAAGCCATAATACTTGTTTCTTACTTTGACTTGACAAATATATATTATCTTCACCTTGGTAGTACGCTTCAAACTACTTTGAGATTTCAAGGCTTCAATTCACTTTCATTTCTATCATGAAGAATAAATAATTCTGTTTTTGGGATTCAAATTTGAAAATGGTCAAATCTTAGGCAATGAAAGCGTTGATTCTTCATATTCACATCCAAAGGTGTTATTTTAGCCTCCATATTTAGTCTTCTTTCTACAAATCCCAAATTCACCAATTATTTTAAACTCCTATAAGATTCAAAGAACTAACGGAACTGCGGGATAAACTATAATACTTGTTTCTTACTTTGATTGGGTTTCTCCACGTTGGTAGCACGCTTCAATTACTTTGAGATTTCAACACTTCATATTCACTCTCATGTCTATCATGCAGGACCATAATTCGCTTTTTTGGGATTCTAAGCTTGAAAATGGTCAAATCCTTGGCAATAAAAAAAAAAAAAAAAAGCATTGATTCTTCATATTCACATCCAAAGGTGTTGTTTCAGGGTCTATACGAGTCTTCTTTTTTACAAAATTCCAAATTCACCATTAGAAACTTCTATAAGATTCAAAGAACTAATCAGAAACGGGGAGAGGTTATAATACGCTCGGCTTCTTACTTGACTTGCTTCCTCCACCTTGGTAAAGCATGGCTTCAAACTACTTTGAGACCTCTCAACACTTTATTCACTTCTCATTTCTAAATCAAGGAGGGTCATAATTCCGTGCTGGACTCAAAACTGGAAAATGGTCAAATTTTAAGGTACGAAAGCTATAATTCTTACATATTGGACATCCGAAGGTGTTATTTAGCCTCCATACGAATCTTCTTTCTACAAATCCCAAATTCACCATGAGAAACTCTTATAAGATTAAAAGAAACGACATTTTACTGTGGGATGTACCATAACATTTGTTTCTCACTTTGACTTGCTCCTCATGGTAAAGCGATGCTTCAACTACTTTGAGACTTCAACACTTCTATTCAATTTCATTTCTATTAGGAAGGACTATAATTTGTTTTTGGGATTCTAAACTTGAAAATGGTTAAACTTCGGCAATGATAGCATTGATTCTTCATATTCATATCTAAAGGTGTAAGTTTCAGCCCATATGAGGCGTTTGTCTACAAATCCCAAATTAACGATTATAAACTCCTATAAGATTCAAAGAACCAACAGAAATGGGGGATAAGCTAGAATACTTGTTTCTTACTTTGACTCAAGGCTTCTCCACCTTGGTAGCATGCTTCAACTACTTTTAGATTTCCAACACTTTATTCACTCTCATTTCTATCAAGAAGGTCATAATTTGTTTTTGGGATTCTAAACGTGAAATGGTCAAATCTTTGGCAATGAAAGCGTTGATTCTTCATATCTACATCCAAAGGGTGTGGGTTTAGCCTCCAGAGGAGTTCTTCTTTCTACAAATCCCAAATTCACCATTAGAAACTCCTATAAAAATCAAAAGAACTAACAGAATCCCAGAGAAGTTATAATACTCTGTTTCTTACTTGGACCAGCTTCTCCACCCTTGGTAAAGCATGTTTCAACTACTTTGAGATTTCAACACTTCTATTCACTTTCATTTCTATCATGACGGATCATAATTCGTTTTTGGGATTCTAAACTTGAAAATGGTCAAATCTTTTGGCAATGAAAGTACAGTTGGGATTCTTCATATTCACATCCAAAGGTGTGATTTCAGCCTCCATATGAGTCTTCTTTCTACAAACCCTAAATTCACCATTAGAAACTCCTATAAGATTAAAAGGACTAACAGAACTCTGGGATAAGTTTATAATACTTGCTTTCTTACTTTGACTTGGCTTCTCCACCTTGGTAGGATCGCTTCAACTACTTTGAGATTTCAACATTTTATTCACTGCTTCATTTCTATCACGGAGTGATTATAATTGCTTTTGGGATTCTAAACGTGAAATGGTCAAATCTTGGAAATGAAAGCGCCGATTCTTCACATATCACATCCAAAGGTGTTATTTTAGCCTCCAGACGGTAGTTTTCTTTCTTCAAATCCCAAATCTACTATTAGGAAACTCCTATAAGATTCAAAGAACTAACATAATTGTGATAAGTTTCTATAATAATTGCTTTCTTACTTTGAATTGCATCTCCACGCCCTTGGTAAAAAGATGCTTGAACTACTTGGAGATTTCAACACTTATGTTCAGTCAAATTTACTATCATGAAGGCTTACAATTCTTTTTTGGGATTCTAAACTTGAAAATAATTAAATCTTTGGGCAAAGAAAGCATTGATTCTTCATATCTTTACATCTAAAGGTGGTGTTTCAGCCTCCATATGAAGTCTTCTTTCTACAAATCCCAAATTCACTATTGGAAACTCCTATAAGATTCAGAACAACTAAAAGAACTGTGGGATAAGCTTTTAATAATTTAGTTTCTTACATGGAATTATTTCTTAACATTGGTAAGCATGCTTCAACTACTTTGAAATTTCAACACTTCTATTCCCTTTCATTTCTATCATGAAGGGTCATAATTTTGTTTTTGGGGATTCTAAACTGAAAATGGTCAAATCTTTGGCAATAAAAGGCATTGATTCTACATATTCACATCCAAAGGTGTTATTTTAGTCTCCATATGAGTCTTTTTTCGACAAATCCCAAATTCACCATTAGAAACCCTATAAGATCTAAAAGGACTATCAGGACTGTGGGGATAGTTTATAATACTGGTTTTTTACTTCGACTTGCTTCACGTTGGTAAAGCATGCTTCAACTACTTTGGAGACTTCAACACTTCTTTCCAGTCTTATTTACTACCATGAAGGGCCATAATTCGGCTTTTGGGATTCTAAACTGTGAAAATGGTTAAATCTGGCAATGAAAGTGTTGATTCTTCATATTCACATCCAAAGGTGTTAATTCAGCTTCCATATGAGTCTTCTTTCTAAAATCTCAAATTCACCAATATAGAAACTCCCTATAAGATCTTAAAAAGAACTAATAGAACTGGGGGATAAGCTTATAATAACGGGTTTCTTATTTTGACTTGCTTTCTCCACCTTGCGCAGCAGGCCCAACTACTTCGGAGATTTCAACACTTCTATTCAGTCTCATTTCTATCATGAAGGGTCATAATTCGGTTTTTGGGATTCGAAACTGGAAAATGGTCAGATCTTTGGCAATGAAAAGTAGGATTCTTCATATTCACATCCAAAGGTGTTATTTTAGCCTCCATACGAGTCTTCTTTTCTCACAAATCCCAAATCACAATTAGAAACCCTATAAGATTCAAAGAACTAATGTAACTGCGGGATAAGTTATAACACTTGTTTCTTACTTTGACTTCGATCTTTCAATTCTTGGGTAGCATGCTTCAACTATTTTGAGATTTCAACAACTTCTATTCACTCTCATTTCTATCATGAATGGCCATAATTCCGTTTTTGCTGGATTCTGAACTTGAAATTGGTCAAATCCTTGGCAATGAAAGCGTCGATTCTAAATATTCACATCCAAAGGTGTTATTTTAGTTCCATCTGATTCTTCTTTCCACAAATCCCAAATTCACCATTAGAAACTCCTATAAGATTCAAAGAACTAACAGAACTGTGGGATAAGCTATAATACTTGTTTCTTACTTTGACTTGCTTCTCCACCTTGGTAGCATGCTTCAACTACTTTGAGACTTCGACACTTCTATTCACTCTTATTTCTATCATGAAGGGTCATAATTCTGTTTTTGGGATTCTAAACGTGAAAATAGTCAAATCTTTGGCAATGAAAGCGTTGATTCTTCATATTCACATCCAAAGGTGTTATTTTAGCCTCCATATGAGTCTTCTTTCTACAAATCCCTAATTCACCATTAAAAACTCCTATAAGATTCAAACAACTAACAGAACTGTGAGATAAGCTATAATACTTGTTTCTTACTTTGACTTGCTTCTCCACGTTGGTAGCATGCTTCAACTACTTTTAGACTTCAACACTTCTATTCAGTCTCATTTCAATCATGAAGGTCCATAATTCTGTTTTTGGGATTCTAAACTTGAAATTGGTCAAATCCTTGGCAATGAAAGCATTGATTCTTCATATTCACATCCAAAGATGTGGTTTCAGCCTCCATATGAGTCTTCTTTCAACAAATCCAAAATTCACCATTAAAAACTACTATTATAGTCGAAGAACTAACCGCACTGTTAAATAAACTATAATACTTGTTTCTTACTTTGACTTGCTTCTCCATCTAGGTAGCATGCTTCAACTACTTTGAGATTTCAACACTTCTATTCATTCTCATTTCTATCATGAAGGGTCATAATTTTGTTCTGGGATTCTAAACTTGAAATGGTCAAATCCTGAATGAAAGCGTTGATTCTTCATATTCACATCCAAAGGTGTTATTTTAGCCTCCATATGAGTCTCTTTCTACAAATCCCAAATTCACCATTGGAAACTATAAGATTCAAAGAACTAACAGAACCGTGGGATAAGCTTATAATACTTTGGTTCTTACTTTGACTTGCTTCTCCACCTCCTGGTAGCATGCTTCAACCACTTTGAGATTTCAACACTTCTATTCACTTTCATTTCTATCATGAATGGTCATAATTTGTTTTGGGATTCTAAACTTGAAAATGGTCAAATCTTTGGCAATGAAAGCATTGGGATTCTTCATATTCACATCCAAAGGTGTTATTTAGCCTCCATATGAGTCTTCTTTCTACAAATCCCAAATTACCATTAGAAACTCCTATAAGATTCAAAGAACTAACAGAACTGTGATAAGCTATAATACTTGTTTTTAACTTTGACTCGCTTCTCCACCTTATTAGAACGCTTCAACTACTTTGAGATTTCAACACTTCTATTCAGCCTCATTTCTACTCACGAAGGGCCATAATTCTGCTTTTTGGGATTCTAAGCTTTAAAATGGTCAAATCCTTGGCAATGAAAGTATTGATTCTTCATATTCACATCCAAAGGTGTGGTTTCATCCTCCATACGAGTCTTCTTTCTACAAATCCCAATTCACCATTAGAAACTCCTATAAGATTCAAAGAACCAACGTAACTGTGGATAAGCTATAATACTTGTTTCTTACTTTGACTTGCTTCTCCACCTGCGGAAGCATGCTCAACTACTTTGAAATTTCAACACTTCTATTCACTCTTATTTCTATCATGGGTTAAGGGTCATAATTTGTTTTGGGATTCTAAACTCGAAATTGGTCAAATCCTTTGGCAATGAAAGCATTGATTCTTCATATTCACATCCAAAGGTGTTTTAGCCTCCATATGAGTCTTCTTTCCTACAAATCCCAAATTCACCATTAGAAACCCCTATAAAATCCAAAGAACTAACAGAACTGTGGATAAAACTATAATACTTGTTTTTACTTTCGACTTCGGCTTTCCACCTTGGTAGGATGCTTCAACTACTTTGAAATTTCAACACTTCTATTCACTCTCATTTCTATCATGAAGGGTCATAATTCTGTTTTTGGGATTCTAAACTTGAAAATGGTCAAATCTTGGCAATGAAAGCATTGATTCTTCATATTCACATCCAGTTGTGGTATTTTAAGCCTCCATATTTAGCTCTTCTTTCTACAAACCCCAAATTCACCATTAGAAACACCTATAAAAATCAAAGAACTACAGAACTGGGGATAAGCTATAATACTTGTTTTTACTTTGACTCGCTTCTCCACCTTGGTAGCATGCTTCAACTACTTTGAGATTTCAACACTTCTATTCACTCTCATTTCTATCAATAGCGGCCATAATTTCTTCTTTGGATTCTAAACTAGAAAAATGGTCAAAATTTTTGGCAATGAAAGGCGTTGATTCTACATATTGACATCCAAAAAGTGTTATTTTAGCTCCATATGAATCTTCTTTTCACAAATCCCAAATCAACCAAAGAAACCTTTATAAGATCCCAAAGAACTAACAGAATCGCTGGATAAACTATAACATTTGCTTTCCTACTTTGAGTTGCTTCTCCACCTTTGATAGTACGTTTCAACTACTTTGAGATTTCAACACTTCTATCTCATTTTCTTACTTTCTATCAATGAAGGGCCATAATTTCGCTTTTGAGACTCTAAACTTGAAATGGTTAAATCTTGGCAAAAAAAAGTATTTGATTCTTCATATTCACATCTAGAGGTGCTTAGATGAGCCTCCATATGAGTTTTCTTTCTACAAACTTAAATTCACTATTGGGGAAACTCCTATAAAATTCAAAAAACTAACGGAAAGTGGGATAGCTTATAATACTTTTTTTTTTTACTTTGACTTGCTTCTCAATTTTGGTAAAATGCTTTAACTACTATCTGGAAGATTTCAACACTTCTATTCACTCTCATTTCTATCATGAAGGGCCATAATTTGTTTTGGGATTCTAAGCTTCAAAATGGTCAAATCCTTGGCAACGAAAGCATTGATTCTTCATATTCACATCCTTAGGTGTGGTTTCAGCCCATATGAGTCTTCTTTCTACAAATCCTAAATTCACCATTAGAAACTTCTATAAGATTCAAAGAACTAACAGAACTGGGGATAAGCTATAATACTTGTTTCTTACTTTGACTCGCTTCTCCACTTTGGAAGCATGCTTCAACTACATTGAGACTTCAACACTTCTATTCACTTTATTTCTACTCACGAAGGGTCATAATTTGTTTTTGGATTCTAAACTTGAAATGGTCAAATCTTTGGCAATGAAAGTCATTGATTCTTCATATTCACATCCAAAGGTGTTATTTTGAGCCTCCATACGAGCTCTTCTTTCTACAAATCCCAAATTCACCATTAGAAACCCTATAAAATTCTAAAGAACTAACAGAACTGGGGATAAACTATACATGCGTTTTTTACTGACTTGCTTCTCCACCTTGGTAGAATGCTTAACCATTTTGAGATTTCAACCCCTTTTATTCACTCTATTTCTACCATGAAGGATCATAATTTCGTTTTGGGATTCTAAAATTTGAAAATGGTCAAATCTTGGCAATGAAAGCGTTGATTCTTCATATTCACATCCAAAGGTAAAATGTTTTAGCCTTCATATGAGTCTTCTCTCTACAAATCCCAAATTCACCATTGGAAACTCCTATAAATTCAAAGAACCAATCAGAACTCTGGGATAAACTATAATTCTTGTTTTTACTTTGACTTGCTTCTCCACCTTGGTAGCATGCTTCAACTACTTTGAGACTTCAACACTTTATTCAGTCTCATTTCTATCATGAAGGGCCATAATTTGTTTTTGGGATTCTAAACTTGAAAATGGTCAAATCTTTGGCAATGAAAGCATGATTCTCATATTCACATCCAAAGGTGTTATTTTAGCCTCCATATGAGTCCTCCTTTCTACAAATCCCAAAATTCACCATTAGAAACTCTATAAGATTCAAAGAACTAACAGAACTGCGGATAAGCTATAAATACTTGTTTCTTACTTTCGACTTGCTTCTCCACCTTGGTAGCATGCGTCAACTACTTTGAGACTTCAACACTTCTATTCATTCTCATTTCTATCATGAAGGTCATAATTTGTTTTGGGACTCTAAACTTGAAAATGGTCAAATCTTTGGCAAAGAAAGAATTGATTCCTCATATTCACATCCAAAGGTTTTATTTTAGCCTCCATATGAGCCTTCTTTCTACAAATCCTAAATTCACAATTAGAAACTCTATAAGATTCAAAGAATTAACAGAATGTGGGATAAGCTATAATACTTGTTTCTTACTTTGACTTACTTTCTTCACCTTGGTAGCATGTTTTCAACCATTTTGAGATTTCAACACTTTTATTCACTCTATTTCTAATTCTTAAGGGTCATGATTCTGTTTTGGGATTCTAAACTTGAAATGGTCAAATCCTTGGCAATGAAAGCATTGATTCTTCATATTCACATCCAAAGGTGTTATTTTAGCCTCCATATGAGTCTTCTTTCTACAAATCCCAAATTCACCATTAGAAACTCCTATAAAATTCAAAGAACTAACAGAACTGTGGGATAAGCTATAATACTTGTTTCTTACTTTGACTTGCTTCACCTTTGGTAGCACGCTTTAACTACTTTTGAGACTTCAACACTTCAATTCACCCTCCTTTATATCATTAAGGGTCATAATTCCGTTTTTGGGATTCTAAACATGAACATGGTCAAATCTTTGGCAATGAAAGATTCATTCTTCATATTCACATCCAAAGGTGTGGTTTCAGCCCTATACGAGTCTTCTTTTCTACAAATCCCAAATTCAATTATTAAACTTCTATAAGATTCAAAGAACCAACAGAACTGCGGGGATGTTTATAATACTTGTTTTACTTTGACCAGCTTCTCCACTTTCGTAGCACGCTTCAACTACTTTGAAACTTCAACACTTCTATTCACTCTCATTTCTATCTGCAGGGTCATAATTCTTGTTTTTGGGATTCTAAATCGAAAATAGTCAAATCTGACAATGAAAGCATTGATTCTTCATATTCACATCGAAAGTTGTAGGTTTAACCCATACGAGTCTTCTTTCTACAAATCCCAAATTCAAATTAAGAAACTTCTATAAGATTCAAAGAACTAACAGAACCAGGGATAACTATAAACTTGTTTCTTACTTTGACTCGGGCTTTCTCCAACTTGGTAGCATGCTGTCAACTATTTTGAGATTTCACCACTTCTATTCACTCATTTCTACTCATTAAGGGCCATAATTCTGTTTCGGGATTCTAAACTTGAAAATGGTCAAATCCTTGGCAATGAAAGCATCGATCTTCTTATATATCACATCCAAAGGTGGTTTCAGCTCATATAGTCTTCTTTCTACAAATTCCAAATGCACTATTAGAAACTCCTATTAGATTCAAAGAACCAACAGAACTACGGGATAAACTTATAATACTTGTTTCTAACTTTGACTCGCTCTCCAATTTGGTAAGATATTTCAACTACTTTGAGATTTCAACACTTCTATTCACTCCCATTTCTACTATGAAGGGCCATAATTCTTTTTTGGATTCTAAACGCGAAATGGTCAAATCTTTGGAAATAAAAGAATTGATTCTTTAGTATTCACATCCAAAAGGGTGTTATTTTAGCCGGATATAGAGCTCCTTTCTTTCTACAAATCCCAAATTCAACTATTAGAAACTTTCATAAAATTCAAAGGAATCATTAAAACCGGGGATAAGTATAATACTTGTTAGTTTACATTTGACCTTTCTCCACCTTTGGGTACCACGTTTCAACTACTTGAGATTTCAATACTTTATTCAGTCATTTCTATCATTATGGGGTCATAATTTGTTTAAGATTCTAAACTTGTAAATGGTCAAATCTTTTGGCAATGAAAGCTTGATTCTTCATATTGACATCCAAAGGTGTTATTTTAAATCCATACGAGGCTTCTTTCTACAAATCCAAATTCAACATTATGAAACTCCTATAAAATTAAAAACTAACAATGGGATGCTTATAACACTTGTTTTTACTTGACTAGCTTCTCCACCTTATTAGAATGCTTCCAACTACTTTTGAGATTTCTACACTCTTTTATTCAGTCTCATTTCTATCACTTGGGCCATAATTTCCTATTTTGGGATTCTAAGCTAAAATGGTCAAAACTTTGGTAAATGAAAGCATCGATTCTTCATATTCACATCCAAAGGCGTGGCCTCACCCCATACAAGCTCTTCCTTTCTACAAATCCCAAATTCACCATTAGAAATTTCATAAGATTCAAAGAACTAACATGATAACTCTGGGAAAGTTGTAATACTTGTTTACTTTGACTCTCATTTCTCCACTTTGGTAGCACGTTTCAACTACTTTGAGATTTCAATACTTCGATTACTTGTTTCCACTGAAGGGCCATAATTTGATGCGGATTCTAAACTCGAAAACGGTCAAATCTTTGCAACACAAGGCGTTGATCTCTTCATATTCACATCCAAAGGTGTTATTTTAGCCCATATGAGTTTCTTTTCTACAAATCCCAAATTCACCATTAGAAACCCTATAAAATTCTAAAAAGAACTACCAGCACCAAGGGATAAATCCATAATATATGCTTTTTACTTTGACTTGCTTCTCCACGCTTGGTAGTACGCTTCAACCACTTTGAGATTTCACCACTTTATTCAGTCCTCATTTTATCAGCTTATGCTTATAATTCATTTTTTGGGATTCGGCTTTCGAAAATGGTCAGATCCTTGGCAACGAAAGTACTGGATTCTTCACATTCACATCCAAAGGTATTTCAGCCTCAATATGAGCTCTTTTCTACAAATCCCAAAATCACTAATAGAAACTTCTATAAGATTCAAGAACTAACAGAATGGGGGATAAGCTTTTATAATGTTTGTTTCACTTTGACTTGCTTTCTCCAACTGGTAGTACGCTTCAACCATTTTGAGACTTCAACACTTCTTATTCACTTTCTATTTGCCAGCTTGAAAGGGTCATAATTTGCTTTTTGGGATTCTAAACTTGAAAATTGGTCAAATCTTATAATGAAAGAGTAGATTCTCTCAAATGTCACATCCAAAAAATAAAGATTTAACCTCCATATGAGCCTTCTTTTCTACAAATCCCAAATTCACCATTAGAAACTCCATAAGATTTAAAGAACTAGTAGAAGTTGGGGAGAGGTTTATACATAGTAGTTTTTACTTTGATTTGCTTTCTCCATTTGGTAGGATGTTTCAACCATTTGGAGATTTCCAATACTTTTATTCACTGGCCTCATTTCTATCACGGTGCACATAATTAAGCTTTTTTAGGATTCTAAACGAAAAATGGTCAAATCTTTGGCAATAAAAGTGTTGATTCTTCATATTCATATCCAAAGGTGCTATTTTAGCCTTCATATGACTTTTCTTCTACAAATCTCAAATTCATTAGAAACCCCTATAAGATTAAAAGGACTACAGAACTGCGGGATGGGGTTACAATAATTGGTTTACTATGACTTAGATCACCGTGGTAGCATGCTTGAACTACTTGAGATTTCAACACTTCTATTCATTTTCATTTATATCATCATAAGGAGCCATAATTTGTTTGGGATTCTAAAATAAAATGGTAAATCTTTGGCAATGA
>CM051362.1:27052773-27104547 GCA_028015245.1 Cardamine occulta | reverse complement strand
TCTTATAGGAGTTTAATGGTGAATTTGGGATTTGTGAAAAAAGACTCATATGGAGATGAAATAACACCTTTGGATGTGAATATGAAGAATCAACACTTTCATTGCAAAAGATTTGACCATTTTCAAGTTTAGAATCCCAAAAACAAATTATGGCCCTTCATGATAGAAATATGAGACTGAATAGAAGTGTTGAAGTCTCAAAAGTAGTTGAAGCATCTTACCAAGGTGTAGAAGCAAGTCAAAGTAAGAAACAAGTATTCAAGCGATCCCCAAAAGTTCTGTAGTTCTTTGAGATCTTATAGGAGTTTCTAATGAGGTGAATTTGGGATTTGTAGAAAGAAGACTCATATGGAGGCTAAAATAACACCTTTGGATGTGAATAGCAAGAAGAATCAGGCTTTCCTTGCCAAAGATTTGACCATTACCGAGTTTAGAATCCCAAAACAGAATTATCAGTGTTCATGATAGAAATGAGAGTGAATAGAAGTGTTGAAGTCTCCAAAGTAGTTCAAACATACTAGCAAAGTGGAAGCTGCAAGTCAAAGTAAAAACACCTAATATACTCAACCCCCATTTACATTGTTCTTTGAATCTTATAGAAGTTTCTAATGTAATTTAAATTAAGGATTTATAGAAAAACTCATGGAGGTTAAACTGCCCCTTTGGATGTGAATATGAAGGATCAATGCTTTCATTGCAAAGTTTGACAAATTTTCAAGTTTAGAATCCAAAAGCCGAATTATAATACATATTGGTAGAAATAAAGGCCAGATAAGTGTTGAAATCTCAAATTAGTTGATGCATGCTGCCAAGGTGGAGAAGCAAGTCAAAAATGTAAACAAAGTATTATAGTTTATCCCATGGATTACCATTAGTTCTTTGAATCTTATAGGAAGGAGTTTCTAGTAGTGAATTTGGGATTTGTCGAAAGAAGACTTCGTATGGAGGCTAAAAATAACACTGGATGTGAATATGAAGAATAAAACCTTTCATTGCCAAAAGATTTGACCATTTCAAGGAACAGAATCCCAAAAACAGAATTATGACCCTTCATGATAGAAATGAAAGTGAATAGAAAGTGTTGAAGTCTCAAAAGTAGTTGAAGCATGCTACCAAAGGTGGAGAAGCGAAGTCAAAGTAGAAACAAGTAATATAAGCTTGTCCCCCGGTTCTGTTAGTTCTTTGAATCTTATAGAAGTTCCTAATAGTCAATTTAGGATTTGTAGAAAGAAGACTCGAATGGAGGCTGAAACCACGCCTTTGGATGTGAATATGAATAATCAACTTTCATTACCAAGGATTTGACCATTAACGAGTTTTAGAATCCCAAAAAGCAGTATGACCCTTTATGATAGAAATGAGAGTGAATAAAAGTGTTTAAATCTCAAGTAGTTGAAGCGTGCTACCAAGGTGGAGAAGCAAGTCAAAGTAAAAACAAGTAGTATAGCTTATCCACAGTTCTATTAGTTCTTTGGATCTTATAGGAGTTTCTAATGGTGAATTTGGGATTTGTAAAAAAGACTCCTTATGGAGGCTAAAATACTTTGGATGTGAATATGAAGAATCAACGCTTTCGTAGCCAAAGATTTGACCATTTTCAAATTTAGAATCCAAAAAACAAATTATGGCCCTTCATGATAGAAATGAGACTGAATAGAAGTGTTGAAATCTCAAAATAGTTGAGCATACTACCTAAGTGTAGAAGCGAGTCAGTAAGGAACAAGTATTATAGCTTATCCCAAAGTTCTGTTAGTTCTTTGAATCTTATAGGAGTTTCTAATGGTGAATTTGGGATTTGTAGAAAGAAGACTCATATGGAGGCTAAAATAACACCTTTGGATGTGAATATGAAGAATCAACGCTTTCATTGCCAAAGATTTGACCATTTTCAAGTTTAGAATCCCAAAAACAAAATTATGACTTTTCATGATAGAAATGAGAGTGAATAGAAGTGTTGAAGTCTCAAAGTAGTTGAAGCATGCTAGCAAGGTGGAGAAGCAAGTCAAAGTAAGAAACAAGTATTATAGCTTATACCCCATTTCTGTTTGTTCTTTGAATCTTATAGAAGTTTCTAATGGTGAATTTGGGATTTATAGAAAGAAGACTCATATGGAGGTTGAAACCACACCTTTGGATGTGAATATGAAGGATCAATGCTTTCATTGCCAAGGATTTGACCATTTCAAGTTTAGAATCCCAAAAACAGAATTATGGCCCTTCATGGTAGAAATAAGACTGAATAGAAGTGTTGAAGTCTCAAATTAGTTGATGCATGCTGCCAAGGTGGAGAAGCAAGTCAAAGTAAGAAACAAGTATTATAGTTTATCCCATAGTTCTGTTAGTTCTTTGAATCTTATAGGAGTTTCTAGTGGTGAATTTGGGATTTGTAGAAAGAAGACTCATATGGAGGCTAAAATAACACCTTTGGATGTGAATATGAAGAATCAACGCTTTCATTGCCAAAGATTTGACCATTTTCAAGATTAGAATCCCAAAAACAGAATTATGACCCATCATGATAGAAATGAGAGTGAATAGAAATGTTGAAGTCTCAAAGTAGTTGAAGCATGCTACCAAGGTGGAGAAACAAGTCAATGTAAGGAACAAGTATTATAGCTTATCCCCCATTTCTGTTAGTTCTTTGAATCTTATAGAAGTTTATAATGGTGAATTGGGGATTTGTAGAAAGAAGACTCAAATGGAGGCTGAAACCACACCTTTGGATGTGAATATAAATAATCAATGCTTTCATTGCCAAGGATTTGACCATTTCAAGTTTAGAATCCCAAAAACAGAATTATGGCCCTTCATGGTAGAAATAAGACTGAATAGAAGTGTTGAAGTCTCAAATTAGTTGATGCATGCTGCCAAGGTGGAGAAGCAAGTCAAAGTAAGAAACAAGTATTATAGTTTATCCCATAGTTCTGTTAGTTCTTTGAATCTTATAGGAGTTTCTAGTGGTGAATTTGGGATTTGTAGAAAGAAGACTCATATGGAGGCTAAAATAACACCTTTGGATGTGAATATGAAGAATCAACGCTTTCATTGCCAAAGATTTGACCATTTCCAAGATTAGAATCCCAAAAACAGAATTATGACCCTTCATGATAGAAATGAGAGTGAATAGAAGTGTTGAAGTCTCAAAGTAGTTGAAGCATGCTACCAAGGTGGAGAAGCAAGTCAAAGTAAGAAACAAGTATTATAGCTTATCCCCCAGTTCTGTTAGTTCTTTGAATCTTATAGAAGTTTCTAATGGTGAATTTGGGATTTGTAGAAAGAAGACTCAAATGGAGGCTGAAACCACACCTTTGGATGTGAATATGAATAATCAACGCTTTCATTGCCAAGGATTTGACCATTTCAAGTTTAGAATCCCAAAAACAGAAGTATGACCCTTTATGATAGAAATGAGAGTGAATAAAAGTGGTTAAATCTCAAAGTAGTTGAAGCATGCTACCAAGGTGGAGAAGCAAGTCAAAGTAAGAAACAAGTATTATAGCTTATCCCACAGTTCTGTTAGTTCTTTGAATCTTATAGGAGTTTCTAATGGTGAATTTGGGATTTGTAGAAAAAAGACTCATATGGAGGCTAAAATAACACCTTTGGATGTGAATATGAAGAATCAACGCTTTCATTGCCAAAGATTTGACCATTTTCAAGTTTAGAATCCCAAAAACAGAATTATGGCCCTTCATGATAGAAATGAGACTGAATAGAAGTGTTGAAGTCTCAAAGTAGTTGAAGCATGCTACCAAGGTGTAGAAGCAAGTCAAAGTAAGAAACAAGTATTATAGCTTATCCCAAAGTTCTGTTAGTTCTTTGAATCTTATAGGAGTTTCTAATGGTGAATTTGGGATTTGTAGAAAGAAGACTCATATGGAGGCTAAAATAACACCTTTGGATGTGAATATGAAGAATCAACGCTTTCATTGCCAAAGATTTGACCATTTTCAAGTTTAGAATCCCAAAAACAGAATTATGACCCTTCATGATAGAAATGAGAGTGAATAAAAGTGTTGAAATCTCAAAGTAGTTGAAGCATGCTACCAAGGTGGAGAAGCAAGTCAAAGTAAGAAACAAGTATTATAGCTTATCCTTCATTTCTGTTAGTTCTTTGAATCTTATAGGAGTTTCTAATGGTGAATTTGGGATTTGTAGAAAAAGACTCATATGGAGGCTAAAATAACACCTTTGGATGTGAATATGAAGAATCAACGCTTTCATTGCCAAAGATTTGACCATTTTCAAGTTTAGAATCCCAAAAACAGAATTATGACCCTTCATGATAGAAATGAGAGTGAATAAAAGTGTTGAAGTCTCAAAGTAGTTGAAGCATGCTACCAAGGTGTAGAAGCAAGTCAAAGTAAGAAACAAGTATTATAGCTTATCCCAAAGTTCTGTTAGTTCTTTGAATCTTATAGGAGTTTCTAATGGTGAATTTGGGATTTGTAGAAAGAAGACTCATATGGAGGCTAAAATAACACCTTTGGATGTGAATATGAAGAATCAACGCTTTCATTGCCAAAGATTTGACCATTTTCAAGTTTAGAATCCCAAAAACAGAATTATCAGTCTTCATGATAGAAATGAGAGTGAATAGAAGTGTTGAAGTCTCAAAGTAGTTGAAGCATGCTAGCAAGGTGGAGAAGCAAGTCAAAGTAAGAAACACGTATTATAGCTTATACCCCATTTCTGTTTGTTCTTTGAATCTTATAGAAGTTTCTAATGGTGAATTTGGGATTTGTAGAAAGAAGACTCAAATGGAGGCTGAAACCACACCTTTGGATGTGAATATGAATAATCAACGCTTTCATTGCCAAGGATTTGACCATTTCAAGTTTAGAATCCCAAAAACAGAAGTATGACCCTTTATGATAGAAATGAGAGTGAATAAAAGTGGTTAAATCTCAAAGTAGTTGAAGCATGCTACCAAGGTGGAGAAGCAAGTCAAAGTAAGAAACAAGTATTATAGCTTATCCCACAGTTCTGTTAGTTCTTTGAATCTTATAGGAGTTTCTAATGGTGAATTTGGGATTTGTAGAAAGAAGACTCATATGGAGGCTAAAATAACACCTTTGGATGTGAATATGAAGAATAAACGCTTTCATTGCCAAAGATTTGACCATTTTCAAGTTTAGAATCCCAAAAACAGAATTATGGCCCTTCATGATAGAAATGAGACTGAATAGAAGTGTTGAAGTCTCAAAGTAGTTGAAGCATGCTACCAAGGTGTAGAAGCAAGTCAAAGTAAGAAACAAGTATTATAGCTTATCCCACAGTTCTGTTAGTTCTTTGAATCTTATAGGAGTTTCTAATGGTGAATTTGGGATTTGTAGAAAGAAGACTCATATGGAGGCTAAAATAACACCTTTGGATGTGAATATGAAGAATCAACGCTTTTATTGCCAAAGATTTGACCATTTTCAAGTTTAGAATCCCAAAAACAGAATTATGACTCTTTATGATAGAAATGAGAGTGAATAGAAGTGTTGAAGTCTCAAAGTAGTTGAAGCATGCTAGTAAGGTGGAGAAGCAAGTCAAAGTAAGAAACAAGTATTATAGCTTATCCCCCATTTCTGTTTGTTCTTTGAATCTTATAGAAGTTTCTAATGGTGAATTTTGGATTTGTAGAAAGAAGACTCATATGGAGGCTGAAACCACACCTTTGGATGTGAATATGAAGAATCAATGCTTTCATTGCCAAGGATTTGACCATTTTCAAGCTTAGAATCCCAAAAATAGAATTATGGCCCTTCATGGTAGAAATATGACTGAATAGAAGTGTTGAAGTCTCAAATTAGTTGATGCATGCTGCCAAGGTGGAGAAGCAAGTCAAAGTAAGAAACAAGTATTATAGTTTATCCCATAGTTCTGTTAGTTCTTTGAATCTTATAGGAGTTTCTAGTGGTGAATTTGGGATTTGTAGAAAGAAGACTCATATTGAGGCTAAAATAACACCTTTGGATGTGAATATGAAGAATCAACGCTTTCATTGCCAAAGATTTGACCATTTTCAAGATTAGAATCCCAAAAACAGAATTATGACCCATCATGATAGAAATGAGAGTGAATAGAAGTGTTGAAGTCTCAAAGTGGTTGAAACATGCTACCAAGGTGGAGAAGCAAGTCAATGTAAGGAACAAGTATTATAGCTTATCCCCCATTTCTGTTAGTTCTTTGAATCTTATAGAAGTTTCTAATGGTGAATTTGGGATTTATAGAAAGAAGACTCAAATGGAGGCTGAAACCACACCTTTGGATGTGAATATTAATAATCAATGCTTTCATTGCCAAGGATTTGACCATTTCAAGTTTAGAATCCCAAAAACAGAATTATGACCCTTCATGATAGAAATGAGAGTGAATAAAAGTGTTGAAATCTCAAAGTAGTTGAAGCATGCTAAGAAGGTAGAGAAGCAAGTCAAAGTAAGAAACAAGTATTATAGCTTATCCCACAGTTCTGTTAGTTCTTTGAATCTTATAGGAGTTTCTAATGGTGAATTTGGGATTTGTAGAAAAAAGACTCATATGGAGGCTAAAATAACACCTTTGGATGTGAATATGAAGAATCAACGCTTTCATTGCCAAAGATTTGACCATTTTCAAGTTTAGAATCCCAAAAACAGAATTATGACCCTTCATGATAGAAATGAGAGTGAATAGAAGTGTTGAAGTCTCAAAGTAGTTGAAGCATGCTACCAAGGTGGAGAAGCAAGTCAAAGTAAGAAACAAGTATTATAGCATATCCCATAGTTCTGTTAGTTCTTTGAATCTTATAAGAGTTTCTAATGGTGAATTTGGGATTTGTAGAAAAAAGACTCATATGGAGGCTAAAATAACACCTTTGGATGTGAATATGAAGAATCAACGCTTTAATTGCCAAAGATTTGACCATTTTCAAGTTTAGAATCCTAAAAACAGAATTATGATAGAAATGAGAGTGAATAGAAGTGTTAATGTCTCAAAGTAGTTAAAGCATGCTACCAAGGTGAAGAAGCAAGTCAAAGTAAGAAACAAGCATTATAGCTTATCCTCCATTTCTGTTAGTTCTTTGAATCTTATAGAAGTTTCTAATGGTGAATTTGGGATTTGTACAAAGGAGACTCATATGGAGGCTGAAACCACATCTTTGGATGTGAATATAAAGAATCAATGCTTTCATTGCCAAGGAATTGACCATTTTCAAGCTTAGAATCCCAAAAACAGAATTATGGCCCTTCATGATAGAAATGAGACTGAATAGAAGTGGTGAAATCTCAAAGTAGTTGAAGCATGCTACCAAGGTAGAGAAGCAAGTCAAAGTAAGAAACAAGTATTATAGCTTATCCCACAGTTCTGTTAGTTCTTTGAATCTTATAGGAGTTTCTAATGGTGAATTTGGGATTTGTAGAAAGAAGACTCATATGGAGGCTAAAATAACACCTTTGGATGTGAATATGAAGAATCAACGCTTTCATTGCCAAAGATTTGACCATTTTCAAGTTTAGAATCCCAAAAACAGAATTATGACCCTTCATGATAGAAATGAGAGTGAATAGAAGTTTTGAAATCTCAAAGTAGTTGAAGCATGCTACCAAGGTGAAGAAGCAAGTCAAAGTAAGAAACAAGTATTATAGCTTATCCCACATTTCTGTTAGTTGTTTGAATCTTATAGGAGTTTCTAATAGTGAATTTGGGATTTGTAAAAAGAAGACTCATATGGAGGCTAAAATAACACCTTTGGATGTGAATATGAAGAATCAATGCTTTCATTGCGAAGGATTTGACCAATTTAGAGTTTAGAATCCCAAAAAATGAATTATGGCCCTTCATGATAGAAATGAGACTGAATAGAAGTGTTGAAGTCTCATAGTAGTTGAAGCATGCTACCAATGTGGAGAAGCAAATCAAAGTAAGAAACAAGTATTATAGCTTATCCCACAGTTCTGTTAGTTCTTTGAATCTTATAGGAGTTTCTAATGGTGAATTTGGGATTTGTAGAAAGAAGACTCATATGGAGGCTGAAACCACACCTTTGGATGTGAATATAAAGAATCAATGCTTTCATTGCCAAAGATTTGACCATTTTCAAGTTTAGAATCCCAAAAATCGAATTATGACCCTTCATGATATAAATGAGAGTGAATAGAAGTGTTGAAGTCTCAAAGTAGTTGAAGCATGCTACCAAGGTAGAGAAGCAAGTCAAAGTAAGAAACAAGTATTATAGCTTATCCCACAGTTCTGTTAGTTATTTGAATCTTATAGAAGTTTCTAATGGTGAATTTGGAACCACACCTTTGGATGTGAATATGAAGAATCAATGCTTTCATTGCCAAGGATTTGACCAATTTCAAGTTTAGAATCCCAAAAACAGAATTATGGCCCTTCATGGTAGAAATGAGACTGAATAGAAGTGTTGAAGTCTCAACGTAGTTGAAGCATGCTGCCAAGGTGGAGAAGCAAGTCAAAGTAAGAAACAAGGATTATAGTTTATCCCATAGTTCTGTTAGTTCTTTGAATCTAATAGAAGTTTCTAATGGTGAATTTGGGATTTATAGAAAGAAGACTCATATGGAGGCTGAAACCACACCTTTGGATGTGAATATGAAGAATCAATGCTTTCATTGCCAAGGATTTGACAATTTCAAGTTTAGAATCCCAAAAACAGAATTATGACCCTTCATGATAGAAATGAGAGTGAATAGAAGTGTTGAAATCTCAAAGTAGTTGAAGCGTGCTACCAAGGTGGAGAAGCAAGTCAAAGTAAGAAACAAGTATTATAGCTTATCCCACAGTTCTGTTAGTTCTTTGAATCTTATAGAAGTTTCTAATGGTGAATAGTGGATTTGTAGAAGGAAGACTCATATGGAGGCTGAAACCACAACTTTGGATGTGAATATGAAGAATCAATGCTTTCACTGCCAAGGTTTTGACCATTTCAAGTTTAGAATCCCAAAAACAGAATTATGACCCTTCATAATAGAAATGAGAGTGAATAGAAGTGTTGAATTCTCAAAGTAGTTGAAGCATGCTACCAAGGTGAAGAATCAAGTAAAAGTAAAAAACAAAAATTATAGCTTATCCCGCAGTTCTGTTAGTTCTTTGAATCTTATAGGAGTTTCTAATGGTGAATTTGGGATTTGTAGAAAGGAGACTCATATGGAGGCTAAAATAACACCTAGGATGTGAATATGAAGAATCAATGCTTTCATTGCCAAAGATTTGACCATTTCCATGTTTAGAATCCCAAAAACAGAATTATGATCCTTCATGATAGAAATGAGAGTGAATAGAAGTGTTGAAATCTCAAAGTAGTTGAAGCATGCTACCAAGGTGGAGAAGCAAGTCAAAGTAAGAAATAAGTATTATAGCTTATCCCACAGTTCTGTTAGTTCTTTGAATCTTATAGAAGTTTCTAATGCTGAATTTGGGATTTGTAGAAGGAAGACTCATATGGAGACTGAAACCACACCTTTGGATGTGAATATGAAGAATCAATGCTTTTATTGCCAAGGATTTGACCAATTTCAAGTTTAGAATCCCAAAAAAAGAATTATGGCCCTTTATTATAGAAATGAGACTGAATTGAAGTGTTGAAGTCTCAAAGTAGTTGAAGCATGCTACCAACGTGGAGAAGCAAGTCAAAGTAAGAAACAAGTATTATAGCTTATCCCACAGTTCTGTTAGTTCTTTGAATCTTATAGGAGTTGCTAATGGTGAATTTGGGATTTGTAGAAAGATGACTCATATGGAGGCTAAAATAACACCTTTGGATATGAATATGAAGAATCAACGCTTTCATTGCCAAAGATTTGACCATTTTCAAGTTTAGAATCGCAAAAACAGAATTATGGCCCTTCATGATAGAAATGAGACTGAATAGAAGTGTTGAAGTCTCAAAGTAGTCGAAGCATGCTACCAACGTGGAGAAGAAAGTCAAAGTAAGAAACAAGTATTATAGCTTATCCCGCAGTTCTGTTAGTTCTTTGAATCTTATAGGAGTTTCTAATGGTGAATTTGGGATTTGTAGAAAGGAGACTCATATGGAGGCTAAAATAACACCTAGGATGTGAATATGAAGAATCAATGCTTTCATTGCCAAAGATTTGACCATTTCCATGTTTAGAATCCCAAAAACAGAATTATAATCCTTCATGATAGAAATGAGAGTGAATAGAAGTGTTGAAATCTCAAAGTAGTTGAAGCATGCTACCAAGGTGGAGAAGCAAGTCAAATTAAGAAACAAGTATTATAGCTTATCCCACAGTTCTGTTAGTTCTTTCAATCTTATAGAAGTTTCTAATGTTGAATTTGGGATTTGTAGAAGGAAGACTCATATGGAGGCTGAAACCACACCTTTGGATGTGAATATGAAGAATCAATGCTTTCATTGCAAAGGATTTGACCAATTTCAAGTTTAGAATCCCAAAACCAGAATTATGGCCCTTCATTATAGAAATGAGACTGAATTGAGGTGTTGAAGTCTCAAAGTAGTTGAAGCATGCTACCAACGTGGAGAAGCAAGTCAAAGTAAGAAACAAGTATTATAGCTTATCCCACAGTTCTGTTAGTTCTTTGAATCTTATAGGAGTTTCTAATGGTGAATTTGGGATTTGTAGAAAGATGACTCATATGGAGGCTAAAATAACACCTTTGGATATGAATATGAAGAATCAACGCTTTCATTGCCAAAGATTTGACCATTTTCAAGTTTAGAATCGCAAAAACAGAATTATGGCCCTTCATGATAGAAATGAGACTGACTAGAAGTGTTGAAGTCTCAAAGTAGTCGAAGCATGCTACCAACGTGGAGAAGAAAGTCAAAGTAAGAAACAAGTATTATAGCTTATCCCGCAGTTCTGTTAGTTCTTTGAATCGTATAGGAGTTTCTAATGGTGAATTTGGGATTTGTAGAAAGGAGACTCATATGGAGGCTAAAATAACACCTTGGATGTGAATATGAAGAATCAATGCTTTCATTGCCAAAGATTTGACCATTTTCAAGTTTAGAATCCCAAAAACATAATTTTGGCCCTTCATGATAGAAATGAGACTGAATAGAAGTGTTGAAGTCTCAAAGTAGTTGAAGCATGCTACCAACGTGGAGAAGCAAGTCAAAGTAAGAAACAAGTATTATAGCTATTATCGCACAGTTCTGTTAGTTCTTTGAGTCTTATAGAAGTTTCTAATGGTGAATTTGGAACCACATCTTTGGATGTGAATATGAAGAATCAATGCTTTCATTGCCAATGATTTGACCAATTTCAAGTTTAGAATCCCAAAAACAGAATTATGGCCCTTCATGGTAGAAATGAGACTGAATAGAAGTGTTGAAGTCTCAACGTAGTTGAAGCATGCTGCCAAGGTGGAGAAGCAAGTCAAAGTAAGAAACAAGGATTATAGTTTATCCCATAGTTCTGTTAGTTCTTTGAATCTAATAGAAGTTTCTAATGGTGAATTTGGGATTTATAGAAAGAAGACTCATATGGAGGCTGAAACCACACCTTTGGATGTGAATATGAAGAATCAATGCTTTCATTGCCAAGGATTTGACAATTTCAAGTTTAGAATCCCAAAAACAGAATTATGACCCTTCATGATAGAAATGAGAGTGAATAGAAGTGTTGAAATCTCAAAGTAGTTGAAGCATGCTACCAAGGTGGAGAAGCAAGTCAAAGTAAGAAACAAGTATTATAGCTTATCCCACAGTTCTGTTAGTTCTTTGAATCTTATAGAAGTTTCTAATGGTTAATTTGGAACCACACCTTTGGATGTGAATATGAAGAATCAATGCTTTCATTGCCAAGGATTTGACCAATTTCAAGTTTAGAATCCCAAAAACAGAATTATGGCCCTTCATGGTAGAAATGAGACTGAATAGAAGTGTTGAAGTCTCAAAGTAGTTGAAGCATGCTGCCAAGGTTGAGAAGCAAGTCAAAGTAAGAAAGAAGTATTATAGTTTATCCCATAGTTCTGTTAGTTTTTTGAATCTAATAGAAGTTTCTAATGGTGAATTTGGGATTTGTAGAAAGAAGACTCATATGGAGGCTGAAACCACACCTTTGGATGTGAATATGAAGAATCAATGCTTTCATTGCCAAAGATTTGACCGTTTTTAAGTTTAGAATCCCAAAAACAGAATTATGACCCTTCATGATAGAAATGAGAATGAATAGAAGTGTTGAAGTCTCAAAGTAGTTAAAGCATGCTACCAAGGTGGAGAAGCAAGTCAAAGTAAGAAACAAGTATTATAGCTTATCCCACAGTTCTATTAGTTCTTTGAAACATATAGAAGTTTCTAATGTTGAATTTGGGATTTATAGAAAGAAGACTCATATGGAGGCTGAAACCACACCTTTGGATGTGAATATGAAGAATCAATGCTTTCATTGGCAAGGATTTGACCATTTCAAGTTTAGAATCCCAAAAACATAATTATGATCCTTCATGATAGAAATGAGAGTGAATAGAAGTCTTGAAATCTCAAAGTAGTTGAAGCATGCTACCAAGGTGAAGAAGCAAGTCAAAGTAAGAAACAAGTATTATAGCTTATCCCAAAGTTCTGTTAGTTCTTTGAATCTTATAGGAGTTTCTAATGGTGAATTTGGGATTTGTAGAAAGAAGACTCATATGGAGGCTAAAATAACACCTTTGGATGTGAATATGAAGAATCAACGCTTTCATTGCCAAATATTTGACCATTTTCAAGTTTAGAATCCCAAAAACAGAATTATGAGTCTTCATGATAGAAATGAGAGTGAATAGAAGTGTTGAAGTCTCAAAGTAGTTGAAGCATGCTAGCAAGGTGGAGAAGCAAGTCAAAGTAAGAAACAAGTATTATAGCTTATACCCCATTTCTGTTTGTTCTTTGAATCTTATAGAAGTTTCTAATGGTGAATTTGGGATTTATAGAAAGAAGACTCATATGGAGGTTGAAACCACACCTTTGGATGTGAATATGAAGGATCAATCCTTTCATTGCCAAGGATTTGACCATTTCAAGTTTAAAATCCCAAAAACAGAATTATGGCCCTTCATGGTTGAAATAAGACTGAATAAAAGTGTTGAAGTCTCAAATTAGTTGATGCATGCTGCCAAGGTGGAGAAGCAAGTCAAAGTAAGAAACAAGTATTATAGTTTATCCCATAGTTCTGTTAGTTCTTTGAATCTTATAGGAGTTTCTAGTGGTGAATTTGGGATTTGTAGAAAGAAGACTCATATGGAGGCTAAAATAACACCTTTGGATGTGAATATGAAGAATCAACGCTTTCATTGCCAAAGATTTGACCATTTCCAAGATTAGAATCCCAAAAACAGAATTATGACCCTTCATGATAGAAATGAGAGTGAATAGAAGTGTTGAAGTCTCAAAGTGGTTGAAACATGCTACCAAGGTGGAGAAGCAAGTCAATGTAAGGAACAAGTATTATAGCTTATCCCCCATTTCTGTTAGTTCTTTGAATCTTATAGAAGTTTCTAATGGTGAATTTGGGATTTGTAGAAAGAAGACTCATATGGAGGCTGAAACCACACCTTTGGATGTGAATATGAAGAATAAACGCTTTCATTGCCAAAGATTTGACCATTTTCAAGTTTAGAATCCCAAAAACAGAATTATGACCCTTCATGATAGAAATGAGAGTGAATAAAAGTGTTGAAATCTCAAAGTAGTTGAAGCATGCTACCAAGGTGGAGAAGTAAGTTAAAGTAAGAAACAAGTATTATAGCTTATCCCACAGTTCTGTTAGTTCTTTGAGTCTTATAGGAGTTTCTAATGGTGAATTTGGAACCACACCTTTGGATGTGAATATGAAGAATCAATGCTTTCATTGCCAAGGATTTGACCAATTTCAAGTTTAGAATCCCAAGAACAGAATTATGGCCCTTCATGGTAGAAATGAGACTGAATAGAAGTGTTGAAGTCTCAAAGTAGTTGAAGCATGCTGCCAAGGTGGAGAAGCAAGTCAAAGTAAGAAACAAGAATTATAGTTTATCCCATAGTTCTGTTAGTTCTTTGAATCTAATAGAAGTTTCTAATGGTGAATTTGGGATTTGTAGAAAGAAGACTCATATAGAGGCTGAAACCACACCTTTGGATGTGAATATGAAGAATCAATGCTTTCATTGCTAAAGATTTGACCATTTTCAAGTTTAGAATCCCAAAAATAGAATTATGACCCTTCATGATAGAAATGAGAGTGAATAGAAGTGTTGAAGTCTCAAAGTAGTTGAAGCATGCTACCAAGGTGGAGAAGTAAGTCAAAGTAAGAAACAAGTATTATAGCTTATCCCACAGTTCTGTTAGTTCTTTGAGTCCTATAAAAGTTTCTAATGGTGAATTTGGAACCACACCTTTGGATGTGAATATGAAGAATCAATGCTTTCATTGCCAAGGATTTGACCAATTTCAAGTTTAGAATCCCAAAAACAGAATTACGGCCCTTCATGGTAGAAATGAGACTGAATAGAAGTGTTGAAGTCTCAAAGTAGTTGAAGCATGCTGCCAAGGTGGAGAAGCAAGTCAAAGTAAGAAACAAGAATTATAGTTTATCCCATAGTTCTGTTTGTTCTTTGAATCTAATAGAAGTTTCTAATGGTGAATTTGGGATTTGTAGAAAGAAGACACATATAGAGGCTGAAACCACACCTTTGGATGTGAATATGAAGAATCAATGCTTTCATTGCTAAAGATTTGACCATTTTCAAGTTTAGAATCCCAAAAATAGAATTATGACCCTTCATGATAGAAATGAGAGTGAATAAAAGTGTTGAAGTCTCAAAGTAGTTGAAGCATGCTACCAAGGTGGAGAAGTAAGTCAAAGTAAGAAACAAGTATTATAGCTTATCCCACAGTTCTGTTAGTTCTTTGAGTCCTATAGAAGTTTCTAATGGTGAATTTGTAACCACACCTTTGGATGTGAATATGAAGAATCAATGCTTTCATTGCCAAGGATTTGACCAATTTCAAGTTTAGAATCCCAAAAACAGAATTACGGCCCTTCATGGTAGAAATGAGACTGAATAGAAGTGTTGAAGTATCAAAGTAGTTGAAGCATGCTGCCAAGGTGGAGAAGAAAGTCAAAGTAAGAAATAAGTATTATAGTTTATCCCATAGTTCTGTTAGTTCTTTGAATCTACTAGAAGTTTCTAATGGTGAATTTGGGATTTGTAGAAAGAAGACTCATATGGAGGCTGAAACCACAGCTTTGGATGTGAATATGAAGAATCAATGCTTTCATTGCCAAAGATTTGACCATTTTCAAGTTTAGAATCCCAAAAATCGATTTATGACTCTTCATAATAGAAATGAGAATGAATAGAAGTGTTGAAGTCTCAAAGTAGTTGAAGCATGCTACCAAGGTGGAGAAGCAAGTCAAAGTAAGAAACAAGTATTATAGCTTATCCCACAGTTCTGTTAGTTCTTTGAATCTTATAGAAGTTTCTAATGGTGAATTTGGAACCACACCTTTGGATGTGAATATGAAGAATCAATGCTTTCATTGCCAAGGATTTGACTAATTTCAAGTTTAGAATCCCAAAAATAGAATTATGACCCTTCATGATAGAAATGAGAGTGAATAGAAGTCTTGAAATCTCAAAGTAGTTGAAGCATGCTACCAAGGTGAAGAAGCAAGTCAAAGTAAGAAACAAGTATTATAGCTTATCCCACAGTTCTGTTAGTTCTTTGAATCTTATAGAAGTTTCTAATGGTGAATTTGGGATTTGTAAAAAGAAGACTCATATGGAGGCTAAAATAACACTTTTGGATGTGAATATGAAGAATCAACGCTTTCATTGCCATAGATTTGATCATTTTCAAGTTTAGAATCCCAAAAATCGAATTATGACCCTTCATGATAGAAATGAGATTGAATAGAAGTGTTGAAGTCTCAAAGTAGTTGAAGCATGCTACCAAGGTGGAGAAGCAAGTCAAAGTAAGAAACTAGTATTATAGCTTATCCCACAGTTCTGTTAGTTCTTTGAATCCTACAGAAGTTTCTAATGGTGAATTTGGAACCACACCTTTGGATGTGAATATGAAGAATCAATGCTTTCATTGCCAAGGATTTGACAAATTTCAAGTTTAGAATCCCAAAAACAGAATTATGGCCCTTCATGGTAGAAATGAGACTGAATAGAAGTGTTGAAGTCTCAAAGTAGTTGAAGCATGCTACCAACGTGGAGAAACAAGTCAAAGTAAGAAACAAGTATTATAGCTTATCCCACAGTTCTGTTAGTTCTTTGAATCTTATAGGAGTTTCTAATGGTGAATTTGGGATTTGTAGAAAAGAGACTCATATGGAGGCTAAAATAACACCTTGGATGTGAATATGAAGAATCAATGCTTTCATTGCCAAAGATTTGACCATTTCCATGTTTAGAATCCCAAAAAACAGAATTATGATCCTTCATGATAGAAATGAGAGTGAATAGAAGTGTTGAAATCTCAAAGTAGTTGAAGCATGCTACCAAGGTGGAGAAGCAAGTTAAAGTAAGAAACAAGTATTATAACTTATCCCACAGTTCTGTTAGTTCTTTGAATCTTATAGAAGTTTCTAATGCTAAATTTCGGATTTGTAGAAGGAAGACTCATATGGAGTCTAAAACCACACCTTTGGATGTGAATATGAAGAATCAATGCTTTCATTGCCAAGGATTTGACCAATTTCAAGTTTAGAATCCCAAAAACAGAATTATGGCCCTTCATGATAGAAATGAGACTGAATAGAAGTGTTGAAGTCTCAAAGTAGTTGAAGCATGCTACCAACGTGGAGAAACAAGTCAAAGTAAGAAACAAGTATTATAGCTTATCCCACAGTTCTGTTAGTTCTTTGAATCTTATAGGAGTTTCTAATGTTGAATTTGGTATTTGTAAAAAGAAGACTCATATGGAGGCTAAAATAACACCTTTGGATGTGAATATGAAGAATCAACGTTTTCATTGCGAAAGATTTATCATTTTCAAGTTTAGAATCCCAAAAACAGAATTATGACCCTTCATGATAGAAATGAGAGTGAATAGAAGTGTTGAAGTCTCAAAGTAGTTGAAGCATGCTACCAAGGTGGAGAAACAAGTCAAAGTAAGAAAAAAGTATTATAGTTTATCCCACAGTTCTGTTAGTTCTTTAAATCTTATAGAAGTTTCTAATGTTGAATTTGGGATTTATAGAAAGAAGACTCATATGGAGGCAGAAACCACAGCTTTGATGTGAATATGAAGAAACAATGCTTTCATTGCCAAGGATTTGACCATTTCAAGTTTAGAATCCCAAAAACAGAATTATGACCCTTCATGATAGAAATGAGAGTGAATAGAAGTGTTGAAATCTCAAAGTAGTTGAAGCATGCTACCAAGGTGGAGAAGCAAGTCAAAGTAAGAAACAAGTATTATAGCTTATCCCACAGTTCTGTTAGTTCTTTGAATCTTATAGGAGTTTCTAATGGTGAATTTAGGATTTGTAGAAAGAAGACTCATATGGAGGCTGAAACCACACCTTTGGATGTGAATATGAAGAATCAATGCTTTCATTGCCAAGCATTAGACCATTTCAAGTGTAGAATCCCAAAAACAGAATTATGACCCTTCATGATAGAAATGTGAGTGAATAGAAGTGCTGAAGTCTCAAAGTAGTTGAAGCATGCTACCAAGGTGGAGAAGCAAGTCAAAGTAAGAAACAAGTATTATAGCTTATCCCACAGTTTTGTTAGTTGTTTGAATCTTATAGGAGTTTCTAATAGTGAATTTGGGATTTGTAGAAAGAAGACTCAAATGGAGGCTAAAATAACACCTTTGGCTGTGAATATGAAGGATCAATGCTTTCATTGCCAAAGATTTGACCATTTTCATGTTTAGAATCCCAAAAATCGAATTATGACCCTTCTTGATGGAAATGAGAGTGAATAGAAGTGTTGAAGTCTCAATGTAGTTGAAGCATGCTACCAAGGTGAAGAAGCAAGTCAAAATAAGAAACAAGTATTATAGCTTATCCCACAGTTCTGTTAGTTCTTTGAATCTTATAGAAGTTTCTAATGTTGAATTTGGAACCACACCTTTGGATGTGAATATGAAGAATCAATGCTTTCATTGCCAAGGATTTGACCAATTTCAAGTTTAGAATCCCAAAAATAGAATTATGGCCCTTCATGGTAGAAATGAGACTGAATAGAAGTGTTGAAGTCTCAAAATAGTTGAAGCATGCTGCCAAGGCGGAGAAGCAAGTCAAAGTAAGAAACAAGTATTATAGTTTATCCCATAGTTCTGTTAGTTCTTTGAATCTAATAGAAGTTTCTAATGGTGAATTTGGGATTTGTAGAAAGAAGACTCATATGGAGGCTGAAACCACACATTTGGATGTGAATATGAAGAATCATTGCTTTCATTGCCAAAGATTTGACCATTTCAAGTTTAGAATCCTTAAAACAGAATTATGACCCTTCATGATAGCAATGAGAGTGAATAGAAGTGTTGAAATCCCAAAGTAGTTGAAGCATGCTACCAAGGTGGAACAGCAAGTCAAAGTAAGAAACAAGTATTATAGTTTATCCCATAGTTCTGTTAGTTCTTTGAATCTAATAGAAGTTTCTAATGGTGAATTTGAGATTTGTAGAAAGAAGACTCATATGGAGGCTAAAATAACACCTTTGGATGTGAATATGAAGAATCAACGCTTTCATTGCCATAGATTTGATCATTTTCAAGTTTAGAATCCCAAAAATCGAATTATGACCCTTCATGATAGAAATGAGAATGAATAGAAGTGATGAAGTCTCAAAGTAGTTGAAGCATGCTACCAAGGTGGAGAAGCAAGTCAAAGTAAGAAACTAGTATTATAGCTTATCCCACAGTTCTGTTAGTTCTTTGAATCCTATAGAAGTTTCTAATGGTGAATTTGGAACCACACCTTTGAATGTGAATATGAAGAATTAATGCTTTCATTGCCAAGGATTTGACCAATTTCAAGTTTAGAATCCCAAAAACAGAATTATGGCCCTTCATGGTAGAAATGAGACTAAATAGAAGTGTTGAAGTCTCAAAGTAGTTGAAGCATGCTGCCAAGGTCAAGAAGCAAGTCAAAGTAAGAAACAACTATTATAGTTTATCCCATAGTTCTGTTAGTTCTTTTGAATCTAATAGAAGTTTCTAATGGTGAATTTGAGATTTGTAGAAAGAAGACTCATATGGAGGCTGAAACCACACATTTGGATGTGAATATGAAGAACCAATGCTTTCATTGCCAAAGATTTGACCATTTTCAAGTTTTGAGACCCAAAAACAGAATTATGACCCTTCATGATAGAAATGAGAGTGAATAGAAGTGTTGAAGTCTCAAAGTAGTTGAAGCAGGCTACCAAGGTGGAGAAGCAAGCCAAAGTAAGAAATAATTATTATAGTTTATCCCATAGTTATGTTAGTTCTTTGAATCTAATAGAAGTTTCTAATGGTGAATTTGGGATTTGTAGAAGGAAGACTCATATGGAGGCTGAAACCACACCTTTGGATGTGAATATGAAGAATCAATGCTTTCATTGCCAAGGATTTGACCATTTAATTTTAGAATCCCAAAAACAGAATTATGACCCTTCATGATAGAAATGAGAGTGAATAGAAGTGTTGAAGTCTTAAAGTAGTTGAAGGATACTACCAAGGTGAAGAAGCAAGTCAAAGTAAGAAACAAGTATTATAGCTTATCCCACAGTTCTGTTAGTTCTTTGAATCTTATAGAAGTTTCTAATGGTGAATTTGGGATTTGTAAAAAGAAGACTCATATGGAGGCTAAAATAACACCTTTGGATATGAATATGAAGAATCAACGCTTTCATTGCCAAAGATTTGACCATTATCAAGTTTAGAATCCCAAAAATCGAATTATGACCCTTCATGATAGAAATGAGATTGAATAGAAGTGTTGAAGTCTCAAAGTAGTTGAAGCATGCTACCAAGGTGGAGAAGCAAGTCAAAGTAAGAAACTAGTATTATAGCTTATCCCACAGTTCTGTTAGTTCTTTGAATCTTATAGAAGTTTCTAATGGTGAATTTGGAACCACACCTTTTGATGTGAATATGAAGAATCAATGCTTTCATTGCCAAGGATTTGACCAATTTCAAGTTTAAAATCCCAAAAACAGAATTATGGCCCTTCATAGTAGAAATGAGACTGAATATAAGTGTTGAAGTCTCAAAGTAGTTGAAGCATGCTGCCAAGGTCAAGAAGCAAGTCAAAGTAAGAAACAACTATTATAGTTTATCCCATAGTTCTGTTAGTTCTTTTGAATCTAATAGAAGTTTCTAATGGTGAATTTGAGATTTGTAGAAAGAAGACTCATATGGAGGCTGAAACCACACATTTGGATGTGAATATGAAGAACCAATGCTTTCATTGCCAAAGATTTGACCATTTTCAAGTTTTGAGACCCAAAAACAGAATTATGACCCTTCATGATAGAAATGAGAATGAATAGAAGTGTTGAAGTCTCAAAGTAGTTGAAGCAGGCTACCAAGGTGGAGAAGCAAGCCAAAGTAAGAAACAATTATTATAGTTTATCCCATAGTTATGTTAGTTCTTTGAATCTAATAGAAGTTTCTAATGGTGAATTTGGGATTTGTAGAAGGAAGACTCATATGGAGGCTGAAACCACACCTTTGGATGTGAATATGAAGAATCAATGCTTTCATTGCCAAGGATTTGACCATTTAATTTTAGAATCCCAAAAACAGAATTATGACCCTTCATGATAGAAATGAGAGTGAATAGAAGTGTTGAAGTCTTAAAGTAGTTGAAGGATGCTACCAAGGTGAAGAAGCAAGTCAAAGTAAGAAACAAGTATTATAGCTTATCTCACAGTTCTGTTAGTTCTTTGAATCTTATAGAAGTTTCTAATGGTGAATTTGGGATTTGTAAAAAGAAGACTCATATGGAGGCTAAAATAACACCTTTGGATATGAATATGAAGAATCAACGCTTTCATTGCCAAAGATTTGACCATTATCAAGTTTAGAATCCCAAAAATCGAATTATGACCCTTCATGATAGAAATGAGATTGAATAGAAGTGTTGAAGTCTCAAAGTAGTTGAAGCATGCTACCAAGGTGGAGAAGCAAGTCAAAGTAAGAAACTAGTATTATAGCTTATCCCACAGTTCTGTTAGTTCTTTGAATCTTATAGAAGTTTCTAATGGTGAATTTGAAACCACACCTTTTGATGTGAATATGAAGAATCAATGCTTTCATTGCCAAGGATTTGACCAATTTCAAGTTTAGAATCCCAAAAACAGAATTATGGCCCTTCATAGTAGAAATGAGACTGAATATAAGTGTTGAAGTCTCAAAGTAGTTGAAGCATGCTGCCAAGGTCGAGAAGCAAGTCAAAGTAAGAAACAAGTATTATAGTTTATCCCATAGTTCTATTAGTTCTTTGAATCTAATAGAAGTTTCTAATGTTGAATTTGGAACCACACCTTTGGATGTGAATATGAAGAATCAATGCTTTCATTGCCAAGGATTTGACCAATTTCAAGTTTAGAATCCCAAAAACAGAATTATGGCCCTTCATGGTAGAAATGAGACTGAATAGAAGTGTTGAAGTCTCAAAATAGTTGAAGCATGCTGCCAAGGCGGAGAAGCAAGTCAAAGTAAGAAACAAGTATTATAGTTTATCCCATAGTTCTGTTAGTTCTTTGAATCTAATAGGAGTTTCTAATGGTGAATTTGGGATTTGTAGAAAGAAGACTCATATGGAGGCTAAAATAACACCTTTAGATGTGAATATAAAGAATTATGACCCTTCATGATAGAAATGAGAGTGAATAGAAGTGTCGCTGTCTCAAAGTAGTTGAAGCATGCTACCAAGGTGGAGAAGCAAGTCAAAGTAAGAAACAAGTATTATAGCTTATCCCCCATTTCTGTTAGTTCTTTGAATCTTATAAAAGTTTCTAATGGTGAATTTGGGATTTGTAGAAAGAAGACTCATATGGTGGCTGAAACCACACATTTGGATGTGAATATGAAGAATCAATGCTTTCATTGCCAAAGATTTGACCATTTCAAGTTTAGAATCCTTAAAACAGAATTATGACCCATCATGATAGAAATGAGAGTGAATAGAAGTGTTGAAATCCCAAAGTAGTTGAAGCATGCTACCAAGGTGGAACAGCAAGTCAAAGTAAGAAACAAGTATTATAGCTTATCCCACAGTTCTGTTAGTTCTTTGAATCTTATAGAAGTTTCTAATGGTGAATTTGGGATTTGTAAAAAGAAGACTCATATGGAGGCTAAAATAACACCTTTGGATGTGAATATGAAGAATCAACGCTTTCGTTGCCATAGATTTGATTATTTTCAAGTTTAGAATCCCAAAAATCGAATTATGACCCTTCATGATAGAAATGAGAATGAATAGAAGTGTTGAAGTCTTAAAGTAGTTGAAGCATGCTACCAAGGTGGAGAAGCAAGTCAAAGTAAGAAACTAGTATTATAGCTTATCCCACAGTTCTGTTAGTTCTTTGAATCCTATAGAAGTTTCTAATGGTGAATTTGGAACCACACCTTTGGATGTGAATATGAAGAATCAATGCTTTCATTGCCAAGGATTTGACCAATTTCAAGTTTAGAATCCCAAAAACAGAATTATGGCCCTTCATGGTAGAAATGAGACTGAATAGAAGTGTTGAAGTCTCAAAGTAGTTGAAGTATGCTGCCAAGGTCAAGAAGCAAGTCAAAGTAAGAAACAACTATTATAGTTTATCCCATAGTTCTGTTAGTTCTTTTGAATCTAATAGAAGTTTCTAATGGTGAATTTGAGATTTGTAGAAAGAAGACTCATATGGAGGCTGAAACCACACATTTGGATGTGAAAATGAAGAACCAATGCTTTCATTGCCAAAGATTTGACCATTTTCAAGTTTTGAGACCCAAAAACAGAATTATGACCCTTCATGATAGAAATGAGAGTGAATAGAAGTGTTGAAGTCTCAAAGTAGTTGAAGCAGGCTACCAAGGTGGAGAAGCAAGTCAAAGTAAGAAACAATTATTATAGTTTATCCCATAGTTCTGTTAGTTCTTTGAATCTAATAGAAGTTTCTAATGGTGAATTTGGGATTTGTAGAAGGAAGACTCATATGGAGGCTGAAACCACACCTTTGGATGTGAATATGAAGAATCAATGCTTTCATTGCCAAGGATTTGACCATTTAATTTTAGAATCCCAAAAACAGAATTATGACCCTTCATGATAGAAATGAGAGTGAATAGAAGTGTTGAAGTCTTAAAGTAGTTGAAGGATGCTACCAAGGTGAAGAAGCAAGTCAAAGTAAGAAACAAGTATTATAGCTTATCCCACAGTTCTGTTAGTTCTTTGAATCTTATAGAAGTTTCTAATGGTGAATTTGGGATTTGTAAAAAGAAGACTCATATGGAGGCTAAAATAACACCTTTGGATATGAATATGAAGAATCAACGCTTTCATTGCCAAAGATTTGACCGTTTTCAAGTTTAGAATCCCAAAAATCGAATTATGACCCTTCATAATAGAAATGAGATTGAATAGAAGTGTTGAAGTCTCAAAGTAGTTGAAGCATGCTACCAAGGTGGAGAAGCAAGTCAAAGTAAGAAACTAGTATTATAGCTTATCCCACAGTTCTGTTAGTTCTTTGAATCTTATAGAAGTTTCTAATGGTGAATTTGGAACCACACCTTTGGATGTGAATATGAAGAATCAATGCTTTCATTGCCAAGGATTTGACCAATTTCAAGTTTAGAATCCCAAAAACAGAATTATGGCCTTTTATGGTAGAAATGAAAGTGAATATAAGTGTTGAAGTCTCAAAGTAGTTGAAGCATGCTGCCAAGGTCGAGAAGCAAGTCAAAGTAAGAAACAAGTATTATAGTTTATCCCATAGTTCTATTAGTTCTTTGAATCTAATAGAAGTTTCTAATGTTGAATTTGGAACCACACCTTTTGATGTGAATATGAAGAATCAATGCTTTCATTGCCAAGGATTTGACCAATTTCAAGTTTAGAATCCCAAAAACAGAATTATGGCCCTTCATGGTAGAAATGAGACTGAATAGAAGTGTTGAAGTCTCAAAGTTGTTGAAGCATGCTGCCAAGGTCGAGAAGCAAGTCAAAGTAAGAAACAACTATTATAGTTTATCCCATAGTTCTGTTAGTTCTTTGAATCTAATAGAAGTTTCTAATGGTGAATTTGAGATTTGTAGAAAGAAGACTCATATGGAGGCTGAAACCACACATTTGGATGTGAATATGAAGAACCAATGCTTTCATTGCCAAAGATTTGACCATTTTCAAGTTTTGAGACCCAAAAACAGAATTATGACCCTTCATGATAGAAATGAGAGTGAATAGAAGTGTTGAAGTCTCAAAGTAGTTGAAGCAGGCTACCAAGGTGGAGAAGCAAGTGAAAGTAAGAAACAATTATTATAGCTTATCCCACAGTTCTGTTAGTTCTTTGAATCTTATAGAAGTTTCTAATGGTGAATTTGGGATTTGTAGAAGGAAGACTCATATGGAGGCTGAAACCACACCTTTGGATGTGAATATGAAGAATCAATGCTTTCATTGCCAAGGATTTGACCATTTAATTTTAGAATCCCAAAAACAGAATTATGACCCTTCATGATAGAAATGAGAGTGAATAGAAGTGTTGAAGTCTTAAAGTAGTTGAAGGATGCTACCAAGGTGAAGAAGCAAGTCAAAGTAAGAAACAAGTATTATAGCTTATCCCACAGTTCTGTTAGTTCTTTGAATCTTATAGAAGTTTCTAATGGTGAATTTGGGATTTGTAAAAAGAAGACTCATATAGAGGCTAAAATAACACCTTTTTATATGAATATGAAGAATCAACGCTTTCATTGCCAAAGATTTGACCATTTTCAAGTTTAGAATCCCAAAAATCGAATTATGACCCTTCATGATAGAAATGAGATTGAATAGAAGTGTTGAAGTCTCAAAGTAGTTGAAGCATGCTACCAAGGTGGAGAAGCAAGTCAAAGTAAGAAACTAGTATTATAGCTTATCCCACAGTTCTGTTAGTTCTTTGAATCTTATAGAAGTTTCTAATGGTGAATTTGGAACCACACCTTTGGATGTGAATATGAAGAATCAATGCTTTCATTGCCAAGGACTTGACCAATTTCAAGTTTAGAATCCCAAAAACAGAATTATGGCCCTTCATGGTAGAAATGAGACTGAATATAAGTGTTGAAGTCTCAAAGTAGTTGAAGCATGCTGCCAAGGTCGAGAAGCAAGTCAAAGTAAGAAACAAGTATTATAGCTTATCCCACAGTTCTGTTAGTTCTTTGAAACATATAGAAGTTTCTAATGGTGAATTTGGGATTTATAGAAAGAAGACTCATATGGAGGCTGAAACCACACCTTTGGATGTGAATATGAAGAATCAATGCTTTCATTACCAAGGATTTGACCATTTCAAGTTTAGAATCCCAAAAACAGAATTATGACCCTTCATGATAGAAATGAGAGTGAATAGAAGTGTTGAAATCTCAAAGTAGTTGAAGCATGCTACCAAGGTGAAGAAGCAAGTCAAAGTAAGAAACAAGTATTATAGCTTATCCCACATTTCTGTTAGTTCTTTGAATCTTATAGGAGTTTCTAATGGTGAATTTGGGATTTGTAGAAAAAAGACTCATATGGAGGCTAAAATGACACCTTTGGATGTGAATATGAAGAATCAACGCTTTCATAGCCAAAGATTTGACCATTTTCAAGTTTAGAATCCCAAAAATAGAATTATGACTCTTCTTGATAGAAATGAGAGTGAATAGAAGTGTTGAAGTCTCAATGTAGTTGAAGCATGCTACCAAGGTGGAGAAGCAAGTCAAAGTAGGAAACAAGTATTATAGCTTATCCCACAGTTCTATTAGTTCTTTGAATCTTATAGAAGTTTCTAATGGTGAATTTGGAACCACACCTTTGGATGTGAATATGAAGAATCAATGCTTTCATTGCCAAGGATTTGACCAATTTCAAGTTTAGAATCCCAAAAACAGAATTATGGCCCTTCATGGTAGAAATGAGACTGAATAGAAGTGTTGAAGTCTCAAAGTAGTTGAAGCATGCTGCCAAGGTCGAGAAGCAAGTCAAAGTAAGAAAAAAGTATTATAGTTTATCCCATAGTTCTGTTAGATCTTTGAATCTAATAGAAGTTTCTAATGGTGAATTTGAGATTTGTAGAAAGAAGACTCATATGGAGGCTGAAACCACACATTTGGATGTGAATATGAAGAATCAATGCTTTCATTGCCAAAGATTTGACCATTTTCAAGTTTAGAATCCCAAAAACAGAATTATGACCCTTCATGATAGAAATGAGAGTGAATAGAAGTGTTGAAGTCTCAAACTAGTTGAAGCATGCTACCAAGGTGGAGAAGCAAGTCAAAGTAAGAAACAAGTATTATAGCTTATCCCACAGTTCTGTTAGTTATTTGAAACATATAGAAGTTTCTAATGGTGAATTTGGGATTTATAGAGAGAAGACTTATATGGAGGCTGAAACCACACCTTTGGATGTGAATATGAAGAATCAATGCTTTCATTGCCAAAGATTTGACCATTTCAAGTTTAGAGTCCCAAAAACAGAATTATGACCCTTCATGATAGAAATGAGAGTGAATAGAAGTGTTGAAATCTCAAAGTAGTTGAAGCATGCTACCAAGGTGGAACAGCAAGTCAAAGTAAGAAACAAGTATTATAGTTTATCCCATAGTTCTGTTAGTTCTTTGAATCTAATAGAAGTTTCTAATGGTGAATTTGGGATTTTTAGAAAGAAGACTCATATGGAGGCTGAAACCACACATTTGGATGTGAATATGAAGAATCAATGCTTTCATTGCCAAAGATTTGACCATTTTATGTTTAGAATCCCAAAAACAGAATTATGACCCTTCAAGATAGAAATGAGAGGGAATAGAAGTGTTGAAATCTCAAAGTAGTTGAAGCATGCTACTAAGGTGGAACAGCAAGTCAAAGTAAGAAACAAGTATTATAGCTTATCCCACAGTTCTGTTAGTTCTTTGAATCTTATAGAAGTTTCTAATGGTGAATTTGGGATTTGTAAAAAGAAGACTCATATGGAGGCTAAAATAACACCTTTGGATGTGAATATAAAGAATCAACGCTTTCATTGCCTTAGATTTGACCATTTTCAAGTTTAGAATCCCAAAAATCGAATTATGACCCTTCATGATAGAAATGAGATTGAATAGAAGTGTTGAAGTCTCAAAGTAGTCGAAGCATGCTACCTAGGTGGAGAAGCAAGTCAAAGTAAGAAACTAGTATTATAGCTTCTCCCACAGTTCTGTTAGTTCTTTGAATCTTATAGAAGTTTCTAATGGTGAATTTGGAACCACACCTTTGGATGTGAATATGAAGAATCAATGCTTTCATTGCCAAGGATTTGACCAATTTCAAGTTTAGAATCCCAAAAACAGAATTATGGCCCTTCATGGTAGAAATGAGACTGAATAGAAGTGTTGAAGTCTCAAAGTAGTTGAAGCATGCTGCCAAGGTCGAGAAGCAAGTCAAAGTAAGAAACAAGTATTATAGCTTATCCCACAGTTCTGTTAGTACTTTGAAACATATAGAAGTTTCTAATGGTGAATTTAGGATTTATAGAAAGAAGACTCATATGGAGGCTGAAACCACACCTTTGGATGTGAATATGAAGAATCAATGCTTTTAGTGCCAAAGATTTGACCATTTCAAGTTTAGAATCCCAAAAAAAGAATTATGACCCTTCATGATAGAAATGAGAGTGAATAGAAGTGTTGAAATCTCAAAGTAGTTGAAGCATGCTACCATGGTGGAACAGCAAGTCAAAGTAAGAAACAAGTATTATAGCTTATCCCACAGTTCTGTTAGTTCTTTGAATCTTATAGAAGTTTCTAATTGTGAATTTGGGATTTGTAAAAAGAAGACTCATATGGAGGCTAAAATAACACCTTTGGATGTGAATATGAAGAATCAACGCTTTCATTGCCATAGATTTGACCATTTTCAAGTTTAGAATCCCAAAAATCGAATTATGACCCTTCATGATAGAAATGAGATTGAATAGAAGTGTTGAAGTCTCAAAGTAGTTGAAGCATGCTACCATGGTGGAACAACAAGTCAAAATAAGAAACAAGTATTAGAGCTTATCCCACAGTTCTGTTAGTTCTTTGAATCTTATAGAAGTTTCTAATGGTGAATTTGGGATTTGTAAAAAGAAGACTCATATGGAGGCTAAAATAACACCTTTGGATGTGAATATGAAGAATCAACGCTTTCATTGCCATAGATTTGACCATTTTCAAGTTTAGAATCCCAAAAACAGAATTATGACCCTTCATGATAGAAATGAGATTGAATAGAAGTGTTGAAGTCTCAAAGTAGTTGAAGCATGCTACCTAGGTGGAGAAGCAAGTCAAAGTAAGAAACTAGTATTATAGCTTATCCCACAGTTCTGTTAGTTCTTTGAATCTTATAGAAGTTTCTAATGGTGAATTTGAGATTTGTAGAAGGAAGACTCATATGGAGGCTGAAACCACACCTTTGGATGTGAATATGAAGAATCAACGCTTTCATTGCCAAGGATTTGACCATTTCAAGTTTAGAATCCCAAAAACAGAATTATGACCCTTCATGATAGAAATGAGAGTGAATAGAAGTGTTGAAGTCTCAAAGTAGTTGAAGCATGCTACCTAGGTGGAGAAGCAAGTCAAAGTAAGAAACAAGTATTATAGCTTATCCCACATTTTTGTTAGTTGTTTGAATCTTATAGGAGTTCTAATAGTGAATTTGGGATTTGTAGAAAGAAGACTCACATGGAGGCTAAAATAACACCTTTGGATGTGAAAATGAAGAATTAATGCTTTCATTGCCAAAGATTTGACCTTTTTCAAGTTTAGAATCCCAAAAATAGAATTATGACCCTTCTTGATAGAAATGAGAGTGAATAGAAGTGTTGAAGTCTCAATCTAGTTGAAGCATGCTACCAAGGTGGAGAAGCAAGTCAAAGTAAGAAACAAGTATTATAGCTTATCCCACAGTTCTATTAGTTCTTTAAAGCTTATAGAAGTTTCTAATGGTGAATTTAGAACCACACCTTTGGATGTGAATATGAAGAATCAATGCTTTCATTGCCAAGGATTTGACCAATTTCAAGTTTAGAATCCCAAAAACAGAATTATGGCCCTTCATGGTAGAAATGAGACTGAATAGAAGTGTTGAAGTCTCAAAGTAGTTGAAGCATGCTGCCAAGGTCGAGAAGCAAGTCAAAGTAAGAAACAAGTATTATAGTTTATCCCATAGTTCTGTTAGTTCTTTGAATCTAATAGAAGTTTCTAATGGTGAATTTGAGATTTGTAGAAAGAAGACTCATATGGAGGCTGAAACCACACATTTGGATGTGAATATGAAGAATCAATGCTTTCATTGCCAAAGATTTGACCATTTTCAAGTTTAGAATCCCAAAAACAGAATTATGACCCTTCATGATAGAAATGAGACTGAATAGAAGTGTTGAAGTCTCAAACTAGTTGAAGCATGCTACCAAGGTGGAGAAGCAAGTCAAAGTAAGAAACAAGTATTATAGCTTATCCCACAGCTCTGTTATTTCTTTGAAACATATAGAAGTTTCTAATGGTGAATTTGGGATTTATAGAAAGAAGACTCATATGGAGGCTGAAACCACACCTTTGGATGTGAATATGAAGAATCAATGCTTTCATTGCCAAAGATTTGACCATTTCAAGTTTAGAATCCCAAAAACAGAATTATGACCCTTCATGATAGAAATGAGAGTGAATAGAAGTGTTGAAATCTCAAAGTAGTTGAAGCATGCTACCAAGGTGGAACAGCAAGTCAAAGTAAGAAACAAGTATTATAGTTTATCCCATAGTTCTGTTAGTTCTTTGAATCTAATAGAAGTTTCTAATGGTGAATTTGGGATTTGTAGAAAGAAGACTCATATGCAGGCTGAAACCACACATTTGGATGTTAATATGAAGAATCAATGCTTTCATTGCCATAGATTTGACTATTTTCAAGTTTAGAATCCCAAAAACAAAATTATGACCCTTCATGATAGAAATGAGAGTGAATAGAAGTGTTGAAATCTCAAAGTAGTTGAAGCATGCTACCAAGGTGGAACAGCAAGTCAAAGTAAGAAACAAGTATTATAGCTTATCCCACAGTTCTGTTAATTCTTTGAATCTTATAGAAATTTCTAATGGTGAATTTGGGATTTGTAAAAAGAAGACTGATATGGAGGCTAAAATAACACCTTTGGATGTGAATATGAAGAATCAACGCTTTCATTGCCATAGATTTGACCATATTCAAGTTTAGAATCCCAAAAATCGAATTATGACCCTTCATGATAGAAATGAGATTGAATAGAAGTGTTGAAGTCTCAAAGTAGTTGAAGCATGCTCCAAGGTGGAATAGCAAGTCAAAATAAGAAACAAGTATTAGAGCTTATCCCACAGTTCTGTTAGTTCTTTGAATCTTATAGAAGTTTCTAATGGTGAATTTGGGATTTGTAAAAAGAAGACTCATATGGAGGCTAAAATAACACCTTTGGATGTGAATATGAAGAATCAACGCTTTCATTGCCATAGATTTGACCATTTTCAAGTTTAGAATCCCAAAAATTGAATTATGACCCTTCATGATAGAAATGAGATTGAATAGAAGTGTTGAAGTCTCAAAGTAGTTGAAGCATGCTACCTAGGTGGAGAAGCAAGTCAAAGTAAGAAACTAGTATTATAGCTTATCCCACAGTTCTGTTAGTTCTTTGAATCTTATAGAAGTTTCTAATGATTAATTTGGGAATTGTAGAAGGAAGACTCATATGGAGGCTGAAACCACACCTTTGGAGTTGAATATGAAGAATCAATGCTCTCATTGCCAAGGATTTGACCATTTCAAGTTTAGAATCCCAAAAACAGAATTATGACCCTTCATGATAGAAATGAGAGTGAATAGAAGTGTTGAAATCTCAAAGTAGTTGAAGCATGCTACCAAGGTGAAGAAGCAAGTCAAAGTAAGAAACAAGTATTATAGCTTATCCCACATTTCTGTTAGTTGTTTGAATCTTATAGGAGTTTCTAATAGTGAATTTGGGATTTGTAGAAAGAAGACTCACATGGAGGCTAAAATAACACCTTTGGATGTGAAAATGAATAATTAATGCTTTCATTGCCAAAGATTTGACCATTTTCAAGTTTAGAATCCCAAAAATAGAATTATGACCCTTCTTGATAGCAATGAGAGTGAATAGAAGTGTTGAAGTCTCAATGTAGTTGAAGCATGCTACCAAGGTGGAGAAGCAAGTCAAAGTAAGAAACAAGTATTATAGCTTATCCCACAGTTCTATTAGTTCTTTGAATCTTATAGAAGTTTCTAATGGCGAATTTGGAACCACACCTTTGGATGTGAATATGAAGAATCAATGCTTTCATTGCCAAGGATTTGACCAATTTCAAGTTTAGAATCCCAAAAACAGAATTATGGCCCTTCATGGTAGAAATGAGACTTAATAGAAGTGTTGAAGTCTCAAAGTAGTTGAAGCATGCTGCCAAGGTCGAGAAGCAAGTAAAAGTAAGAAACAAGTATTATAGTTTATCCCATAGTTCTGTTAGTTCTTTGAATCTAATAGAAGTTTCTAATGGTGAATTTGAGATTTGTAGAAAGAAGACTCATATGGAGGCCGAAACCACACATTTGGATGTGAATATGAAGAATCAATGCTTTCATTGCCAATGATTTGACCATTTTCAAGTTTAGAATCCCAAAAACAAAATTATGACCCTTCATGATAGAAATGAGAGTGAATAGAAGTGTTGAAGTATCAAACTAGTTGAAGCATGCTACCAAGGTGGAGAAGCAAGTCAAAGTAAGAAACAAGTATTATAGCTTGTCCCACAGTTCTGTTAGTTCTTTGAAACATATACAAGTTTCTAATGGTGAATTTGGGATTTATAGAAAGAAGACTCATATGGAGGCTGAAACCACACCTTTGGATGTCAATATGAAGAATCAATGCTTTCATTGCCAAAGATTTGACCATTTCAAGTTTAGAATCCCAAAAACAGAATTATGACCCTTCATCATAGAAATGAGAGTGAATAGAAGTGTTGAAATCTCAAAGTAGTTGAAGCATGCTACCAAGGTGGAACAGCAAGTGAAAGTAAGAAACAAGTATTATAGTTTATCCCATAGTTCTATTAGTTCTTTGAATCTAATAGAAGTTTCTAACGGTGAATTTGGGATTTGTAGAAAGAAGACTCATATGGAGGCTGAAAGCACACCTTTGGATGTGAATATGAAGAATCAATGCTTTCATTGCCAAAGATTTGACCATTTTCAAGTTTAGAATCCCAAAAACAGAGTTATGACCTTTCATGATAGAAATGAGAGTGAATAGAAGTGTTGAAGTCTCAAAGTAGTTGAAGCATGCTACTAACGTGGAGAAGCAAGTCAAAGTAAGAAACAAGTATTATAGCTTATCCCACAGTTCTGTTAGTTCTTTGAAACATATAGAAGTTTCTAATGGTGAATTTGGGATTTGAAGAAAGAAGACTCATATGGAGGCTAAAATAACACCTTTGGATGTGAATATAAAGAATCAATGCTTTCATTGCCAAGGATTTGACCATTTTCACGTTTAGAATCCCAAAAGCAGAATTATGAACCTTCATGATAGAAATGAGAGTGAATAGAAGTGTTGAAATCTCAAAGTAGTTGAAGTATGCTACCAAGGTGGAGAAGCAAGTCAAAGTTAGAAACAAGTATTATAGTTTATCCCATAGTTCTGTTAGTTCTTTGAATCCAATAGAAGTTTCTAATGGTGAATTTGAGATTTGAAGAAAGAAGACTCATATGGAGGCTGAAACCACACCTTTGGATGTGAATATGAAGAATCAATGCTTTCATTGCCAAGGATTTGACCATTTCAAGTTTAGAATCCCAAAAACAGAATTATGACCCTTCATGATAGAAATGAGAGTGAATAAGAGTGTTGAAATATCAAAGTAGTTGAAGCATGCTACCAAGGTGGAACAGCAAGTCAAAGTAAGAAACAAGTATTATAGTTTATCCCATAGTTCTATTAGTTCTTTGAATCTAATAGAAGTTTCTAACAGTGAATTTGGGATTTGTAGAAAGAAGACTCATATGGAGGCTGAAACCACACCTTTGGATGTGAATATGAAGAATCAATGCTTTCATTGCCAAAGATTTGACCATTTTCAAGTTGAGAATCCCAAAAACAGAGTTATGACCTTTCATGATAGAAATGAGAGTGAATAGAAGTGTTGAAGTCTCAAAGTAGTTGAAGCATGCTACTAACGTGGAGAAGCAAGTCAAAGTAAGAAACAAGTATTATAGCTTATCCCACAACTCTGTTAGTTCTTTGAAACATATAGAAGTTTCTAATGGTGAATTTGGGATTTATAGAAAGAAGACTCATATGGAGGCTGAAACCACACCTTTGGATGTGAAATTGAAGAATCAATGCTTTCATTGCCAAAGATTTAACCATTTTCAAGTTTAGAATCCCAAAAACATAATTATGACCCTTTATGATAGAAATGAGAGTGAATAGAAGTGTCGAAGTCTTAAAGTAGTTGAAGCATGCTACCAAGGTGGAGAAGCAAGTCAAAGTAAGAAACAAGTATTATAGCTTATCCCACAGTTCTGTTAGTTCTTTGAAACATATAGAAGTTTCTAATGATGAATTTGGGATTTGTAAAAAGAAGACTCATATGGAGGCTAAAATAACACCTTTGGATGTGAATATGAAGAATCAACGCTTTCATTGCCGTAGATTTGACCATTTTCAAGTTTAGAATCCCAAAAATCGAATTATGACCCTTCATGATAGAAATGAGATTGAATAGAATTGTTGAAGTCTCAAAGTAGTTGAAGCATGCTACCAAGGTGGAGAAGCAAGTCAAAATAAGAAACTAGTATTATAGCATATCCCACAGTTCTGTTAGTTCTTTGAATCTTATAGAAGTTTCTAATGGTGAATTTGGAACCACACCTTTGGATGTGAATATGAAGAATCAATGCTTTCATGGCCAAGGATTTGACCAATTTCAAGTTTAGAATCCCAAAAACAGAATTATGGCCCTCCATGGTAGAAATGAGACTGAATAGAAGTGTTGATGTCTCAAAGTAGTGTAAGCAGGCTACCAAGGTGGAGAAGCAAGTCAAAGTAAGAAACAAGTATTATAGCTTATCCCACAGTTCTGTTAGTTCTTTGAATCTTATAGAAGTTTCTAATGGTGAAGTTGGGATTTGTAGAAGGAAGACTCATATGGAGGCTGAAACCACACCTTTGGATGTGAATATGAAGAATCAATGCTTTCATTGCCAAGGATTTGACCATTTAATTTTAGAATCCCAAAAACAGAATTATGACCCTTCATGATAGAAATGAGAGTGAATAAAAGTGTTGAAGTCTCAAAGTAGTTGAAGCATGCTACTAACGTGGAGAAGCAAGTCAAAGTAAGAAACAAGTATTATAGCTTATCCCACAGTTCTGTTAGTTCTTTGAAACATATAGAAGTTTCTAATGGTGAATTTGGGATTTATAGAAAGAAGACTCATATGGAGGCTGAAACCACACCTTTGGATGTGAATATGAAGAATCAATGCTTTCATTGCCAAGGATTTGACCATTTAATTTTAGAATCCCAAAAACAGAATTATGACCCTTCATGATAGAAATGAGAGTGAATAAAAGTGTTGAAGTCTTAAAGTAGTTGAAGGATGCTACCAAGGTGAAGAAGCAAGTCAAAGTAAGAAACAAGTATTATAGCTGATCCCACAGTTCTGTTAGTTCTTTAAATCTTATAGAAGTTTCTAATGGTGAATTTGGGATTTGTAAAAAGAAGACTCATATGGAGGCTAAAATAACACCTTTGGATGTGAATATGAAGAATCAACGCTTTCATTGCCAAAGATTTGACCATTTTCAAGTTTAGAATCCCAAAAATCGAATTATGACCCTTCATGATAGAAATGAGATTGAATAGAAGTGTTGAAGTCTCAAAGTAGTTGAAGCATGCTACCAAGGTGGAGAAGCAAGTCAAAGTAAGAAACTAGTATTATAGCTTATCCCACAGTTCTGTTAGTTCTTTGAATCTTATAGAAGTTTCTAATGGTGAATTTGGAACCACACCTTTGGATGTGAATATGAAGAATCAATGCTTTCATTGCCAAGGATTTGAACAATTTCAAGTTTAGAATCCCAAAAACAGAATTATGGCCCTTCATGGTAGAAATGAGACTGAATAGAAATGTTGAAGTCTCAAAGTAGCTGAAGCATGCTGCCAAGGTCGAGAAGCAAGTCAAAGTAAGAAACAAGTATTATAGTTTATCCCATAGTTCTATTAGTTCTTTGAATCTAATAGAAGTTTCTAACGGTGAATTTGGGATTTGTAGAAAGAAGACTCATATGGAGGCTGAAACCACACCTTTGGATGTGAATATGAAGAATCAATGCTTTCATTGCCAAAGATTTGACCATTTTCAAGTTTAGAATCCCAAAAATAGAGTTATGACCTTTCATGATAGAAATGAGAGTGAATAGAAGTGTTGAAGTCTCAAAGTAGTTGAAGCATGCTACTAACGTGGAGAAGCAAGTCAAAGTAAGAAACAAGTATAATAGCTTATCCCACAGTTCTGTTAGTTCTTTGAAACATATAGAAGTTTCTAATGGTGAATTTGGGATTTATAGAAAGAAGACTCATATGGAGGCTGAAACCACACCTTTGGATGTGAATATGAAGAATCAATGCTTTCATTGCCAAAGATTTCACCATTTTCAAGTTTAGAATCCCAAAAACAGAATTATGACCCTTCATGATAGAAATGAGAGTGAATAGAAGTGTCGAAGTCTTAAAGTAGTTGAAGCATGCTACCAAGGTGGAGAAGCAAGTCAAAGTAAGAAACAAGTATTATAGCTTATCCCACAGTTCTGTTAGTTCTTTGAAACATATAGAAGTTTCTAATGGTGAATTTGGGATTTATAGAAAGAAGACTCATATGGAGGCTGAAACCACACCTTTGGATGTGAATATGAAGAATCAATGCTTTCATTGTCAAAGATTTAACCATTTTCAAGTTTAGAATCCTAAAAACAGAATTATGACCCTTTATGATAGAAATGAGAGTGAATAGAAGTGTCGAAGTCTTAGAGTAGTTGAAGCATGCTACCAAGGTGGAGAAGCAAAGTCAGAAGCAAGAACAAGTATTATAGCTTATCCCACAGTTCAGTCAGTTCTTTGAAACATATAGAAGTTTCTAATGGTGAATTTGGGATTTATAGAAAGAAGACTCATATGGAGGCTGAAACCACACCTTTGGATGTGAATATGAAGAATCAATGATTTCATTGCCAAAGATTTGACCATTTCAAGTTTAGAATCCCAAAAATAGAATTATGACCCTTCTTGATAGAAATGAGAGTGAATAGAAGTGTTGAAATCTCAAAGTAGTTGAAGCATGCTACCAAGGTGGAACAGCAAGTCAAAGTAAGAAACAAGTATTATAGTTTATCCCATAGTTCTGTTAGTTCTTTGAATCTAATAGAAGTTTCTAATGGTGAATTTGGGATTTGTAGAAAGAAGACTCATATGCAGGCTGAAACCACACATTTGGATGTGAATATGAAGAATCAATGCTTTCATTGCCAAAGATTTGACCATTTCAAGTTTAGAATCCTAAAAACAAAATTATGACCTTTCATGATAGAAATGAGAGTGAATAGAAGTGTTGAAATCTCAAAGTAGTTGAAGCATGCTACCAAGGTGGAACAACAAGTCAAAGTAAGAAACAAGTATTATAGCTTATCCCACAGTTCTGTTAGTTCTTTGAATCTCATAGAAGTTTCTAATGGTGAATTTGGGATTTGTAAAAAGAAGACTCATATGGAGGCTAAAATAACACCTTTGGATGTGAATATGAAGAATCAACGCTTTCATTGCGATAGATTTGACCATTTTGAAGTTTAGAATCCCAAAAATCGAATTATGACCTTTCATGATAGAAATGAGATTGAATATAAGTGTTGAAGTCTCAAAGTAGTTGAAGCAGGCTACCAAGGTGGAGAAGCAAGTCAAAGTAAGAAACTAGTATTATAGCTTATCCCACAGTTCTGTTAGTTCTTTGAATCTTATAGAAGTTTCTAATGGTGAATTTGGAACCACACCTTTGGATGTGAATATGAAGAATCAATGCTTTCATTGCCAAGGATTTGACCAATTTAAAGTTTAGAATCCCAAAAACAGAATTATAGCCCTTCATGGTAGAAATGAGACTGAATAGAAGTGTTGAAGTCTCAAAGTAGCTGAAGAATGCTGCCAAGGTCGAGAAGCAAGTCAAAGTAAGAAACAAGTATTATAGTTTATCCCATAGTTCTGTTAGTTCTTTTAATCTAATAGAAGTTTCTAATGGTGAATTTGAGATTTGTAGAAAGAAGACTCATATGGAGGCTGAAACCACACATTTGGATGTGAATATGAAGAACCAATGCTTTCATTGCCAAAGATTTGATCATTTTCAAGTTTAGAATCCCAAAAACAGAATTATGACCCTTCATGATAGAAATGAGAGTGAATAGAAGTGTTGAAGTCTCAAAGTAGTTGAAGCATGCTACCAAGGTGGAGAAGCAAGTCAAAGTAAGAAACAAGTATTATAGCTTATCCCACAGTTCTGTTAGTTCTTTGAATCTTATAGAAGTTTCTAATGGTGAATTTGGGATTTGTAGAAGGAAGACTCATATGGAGGCTGAAACCACACCTTTGGATGTGAATATGAAGAATCAATGCGTTCATTGCCAAGGATTTGACCATTTAATTTTAGAATCCCAAAAAAAGAATTATGACCCTTCATGATAGAAATGAGAGTGAATAAAAGTGTTGAAGTCTTAAAGTAGTTGAAGCATGCTACCAAGGTGGAACAACAAGTCAAAGTAAGAAACAAGTATTATAGCTTATCCCACAGTTCTGTTAGTTCTTTGAATCTCATAGAAGTTTCTAATGGTGAATTTGGGATTTGTAAAAAGAAGACTCATATGGAGGCTAAAATAACACCTTTGGATGTGAATATGAAGAATCAATGCTTTCATTGCCATAGATTTGACCATTTTGAAGTTTAGAATCCCAAAAATCGAATTATGACCTTTCATGATAGAAATGAGATTGAATATAAGTGTTGAAGTCTCAAAGTAGTTGAAGCAGGCTACCAAGGTGGAGAAGCAAGTCAAAGTAAGAAACTAGTATTATAGCTTATCCCACAGTTCTGTTAGTTCTTTGAATCTTATAGAAGTTTCTAATGGTGAATTTGAGATTTGTAGAAGGAAGACTCATATGGAGGCTGAAACCACACCTTTGGATGTGAATATGAAGAATCAACGCTTTCATTGCCAAGGATTTGACCATTTCAAGTTTAGAATCCCAAAAACAGAATTATGACCCTTCATGATAGAAATGAGAGTGAATAGAAGTGTTGAAGTCTCAAAGTAGTTGAAGCATGCTACCTAGGTGGAGAAGCAAGTCAAAGTAAGAAACAAGTATTATAGCTTATCCCACATTTTTGTTAGTTGTTTGAATCTTATAGGAGTTCTAATAGTGAATTTGGGATTTGTAGAAAGAAGACTCACATGGAGGCTAAAATAACACCTTTGAATGTGAAAATGAAGAATTAATGCTTTCATTGCCAAAGATTTGACCTTTTTCAAGTTTAGAATCCCAAAAATAGAATTATGACCCTTCTTGATAGAAATGAGAGTGAATAGAAGTGTTGAAGTCTCAATCTAGTTGAAGCATGCTACCAAGGTGGAGAAGCAAGTCAAAGTAAGAAACAAGTATTATAGCTTATCCCACAGTTCTATTAGTTCTTTAAATCTTATAGAAGTTTCTAATGGTGAATTTAGAACCACACCTTTGGATGTGAATATGAAGAATCAATGCTTTCATTGCCAAGGATTTGACCAATTTCAAGTTTAGAATCCCAAAAACAGAATTATGGCCCTTCATGGTAGAAATGAGAGTGAATAGAAGTGTTGAAATCTCAAAGTAGTTGAAGTATGCTACCAAGGTGGAGAAGCAAGTCAAAGTTAGAAACAAGTATTATAGTTTATCCCATAGTGCTGTTAGTTCTTTGAATCCAATAGAAGTTTCTAATGGTGAATTTGAGATTTGAAGAAAGAAGACTCATATGGAGGCTGAAACCACACCTTTGGATGTGAATATGAAGAATCAATGCTTTCATTGCCAAGGATTTGACCATTTCAAGTTTAGAATCCCAAAAACAGAATTATGACCCTTCATGATAGAAATGAGACTGAATAGAAGTGTTGAACTCTCAAACTAGTTGAAGCATGCTACCAAGGTGGAGAAGCAAGTCAAAGTAAGAAACAAGTATTATAGCTTATCCCACAGTTCTGTTAGTTCTTTGAATCTTATAGAAGTTTCTAATGGTGAATTTGGGATTTGTAGAAAGAAGACTCATATGGAGGCTGAAACCACACCTTTGGATGTGAATATGAAGAATCAATGCTTTCATTGCCAAATATTTGACTATTTCAAGTTTAGAATCCCAAAAACAGAATTATGACCCTTCATGATAGAAATGAGAGTGAATAGAAGTGTTGAAATATCAAAGTAGTTGAAGCATGCTACCAAGGTGGAGAAGCAAGTCAAAGTAAGAAACAAGTATTATAGTTTATCCCATAGTTCTGTTAGTTCTTTGAATCTAATAGAAGTTTCTAATGGTGAATTTGGGATTTGTAGAAAGAAGACTCATATGCAGGCTGAAACCACACATTTGGATGTTAATATGAAGAATCAATGCTTTCATTGCCATAGATTTGACCATTTTCAAGTTTAGAATCCCAAAAACAAAATTATGACCCTTCATGATAGAAATGAGAGTGAATAGAAGTGTTGAAATCTCAAAGTAGTTGAAGCATGCTACCAAGGTGGAACAGCAAGTCAAAGTAAGAAACAAGTATTATAGCTTATCCCACAGTTCTGTTAATTCTTTGAATCTTATAGAAGTTTCTAATGGTGAATTTGGGATTTGTAAAAAGAAGACTCATATGGAGGCTAAAATAACACCTTTGGATGTGAATATGAAGAATCAACGCTTTCATTGCCATAGATTTGACCATTTTCAAGTTTAGAATCCCAAAAATCGAATTATGACCCTTCATGATAGAAATGAGATTGAATAGAAGTGTTGAAGTCTCAAAGTAGTTGAAGCATGCTCCAAGGTGGAATAGCAAGTCAAAATAAGAAACAAGTATTAGAGCTTATCCCACAGTTCTGTTAGTTCTTTGAATCTTATAGAAGTTTCTAATGGTGAATTTGGGATTTGTAAAAAGAAGACTCATATGGAGGCTAAAATAACACCTTTGGATGTGAATATGAAGAATCAACGCTTTCATTGCCATAGATTTGACCATTTTCAAGTTTAGAATCCCAAAAATTGAATTATGACCCTTCATGATAGAAATGAGATTGAATAGAAGTGTTGAAGTCTCAAAGTAGTTGAAGCATGCTACCTAGGTGGAGAAGCAAGTCAAAGTAAGAAACTAGTGTTATAGCTTATCCCACAGTTCTGTTAGTTCTTTGAATCTTATAGAAGTTTCTAATGGTGAATTTGGGAATTGTAGAAGGAAGACTCATATGGAGGCTGAAACCACACCTTTGGAGTTGAATATGAAGAATCAATGCTCTCATTGCCAAGGATTTGACCATTTCAAGTTTAGAATCCCAAAAACAGAATTATGACCCTTCATGATAGAAATGAGAGTGAATAGAAGTGTTGAAATCTCAAAGTAGTTGAAGCATGCTACCAAGGTGAAGAAGCAAGTCAAAGTAAGAAACAAGTATTATAGCTTATCCCACATTTCTGTTAGTTGTTTGAATCTTATAGGAGTTTCTAATAGTGAATTTGGGATTTGTAGAAAGAAGACTCACATGGAGGCTAAAATAACACCTTTGGATGTGAAAATGAATAATTAATGCTTTCATTGCCAAAGATTTGACCATTTTCAAGTTTAGAATCCCAAAAATAGAATTATGACCCTTCTTGATAGCAATGAGAGTGAATAGAAGTGTTGAAGTCTCAATGTAGTTGAAGCATGCTACCAAGGTGGAGAAGCAAGTCAAAGTAAGAAACAAGTATTATAGCTTATCCCACAGTTCTATTAGTTCTTTGAATCTTATAGAAGTTTCTAATGGTGAATTTGGAACCACACCTTTGGATGTGAATATGAAGAATCAATGCTTTCATTGCCAAGGATTTGACCAATTTCAAGTTTAGAATCCCAAAAACAGAATTATGGCCCTTCATGGTAGAAATGAGACTTAATAGAAGTGTTGAAGTCTCAAAGTAGTTGAAGCATGCTGCCAAGGTCGAGAAGCAAGTCAAAGTAAGAAACAAGTATTATAGTTTATCCCATAGTTCTGTTAGTTCTTTGAATCTAATAGAAGTTTCTAATGGTGAATTTGAGATTTGTAGAAAGAAGACTCATATGGAGGCCGAAACCACACATTTGGATGTGAATATGAAGAATCAATGCTTTCATTGCCAAAGATTTGACCATTTTCAAGTTTAGAATCCCAAAAACAAAATTATGACCCTTCATGATAGAAATGAGAGTGAATAGATGTGTTGAAGTATCAAACTAGTTGAAGCATGCTACCAAGGTGGAGAAGCAAGTCAAAGTAAGAAACAAGTATTATAGCTTCTCCCACAGTTCTGTTAGTTCTTTGAAACATATACAAGTTTCTAATGGTGAATTTGGGATTTATAGAAAGAAGACTCATATGGAGGCTGAAACCACACCTTTGGATGTCAATATGAAGAATCAATGCTTTCATTGCCAAAGATTTGACCATTTCAAGTTTAGAATCCCAAAAACAGAATTATGACCCTTCATCATAGAAATGAGAGTGAATAGAAGTGTTGAAATCTCAAAGTAGTTGAAGCATGCTACCAAGGTGGAACAGCAAGTGAAAGTAAGAAACAAGTATTATAGTTTATCCCATAGTTCTATTAGTTCTTTGAATCTAATAGAAGTTTCTAACGGTGAATTTGGGATTTGTAGAAAGAAGACTCATATGGAGGCTGAAAGCACACCTTTGGATGTGAATATGAAGAATCAATGCTTTCATTGCCAAAGATTTGACCATTTTCAAGTTTAGAATCCCAAAAACAGAGTTATGACCTTTCATGATAGAAATGAGAGTGAATAGAAGTGTTGAAGTCTCAAAGTAGTTGAAGCATGCTACTAACGTGGAGAAGCAAGTCAAAGTAAGAAACAAGTATTATAGCTTATCCCAGAGTTCTGTTAGTTCTTTGAAACATATAGAAGTTTCTAATGGTGAATTTGGGATTTATAGAAAGAAGACTCATATGGAGGCTGAAACCACACCTTTGATGTGAATATGAAGAATCAATGCTTTCATTGCCAAAGATTTGACCATTTCAAGTTTAGAATCCCAAAAACAGAATTATGACCCTTCATCATAGAAATGAGAGTGAATAGAAGTGTTGAAATCTCAAAGTAGTTGAAGCATGCTACCAAGGTGGAACAGCAAGTCAAAGTAAGAAACAAGTATTATAGTTTATCCCATAGTTCTGTTAGTTCTTTGAATCTAATAGAAGTTTCTAATGGTGAATTTGGGATTTGTAGAAAGAAGACTCATATGGAGGCTGAAACCACACATTTGGATGTTAATATGAAGAATCAATGCTTTCATTGCCATAGATTTGACCATTTTCAAGTTTAGAATCCCAAAAACAAAATTATGAACCTTCATGATAGAAATGAGAGTGAATAGAAGTGTTGAAATCTCAAAGTAGTTAAAGCATGCTACCAAGGTGGAACAGCAAGTCAAAGTAAGAAACAAGTATTATAGTTTATCCCATAGTTCTATTAGTTCTTTGAATCTAATAGAAGTTTCTAACAGTGAATTTGGGATTTGTAGAAAGAAGACTCATATGGAGGCTGAAACCACACCTTTGGATGTGAATATGAAGAATCAATGCTTTCATTGCCAAAGATTTGACCATTTTCAAGTTGAGAATCCCAAAAACAGAGTTATGACCTTTCATGATAGAAATGAGAGTGAATAGAAGTGTTGAAGTCTCAAAGTAGTTGAAGCATGCTACTAACGTGGAGAAGCAAGTCAAAGTAAGAAACAAGTATTATAGCTTATCCCACAACTCTGTTAGTTCTTTGAAACATATAGAAGTTTCTAATGGTGAATTTGGGATTTATAGAAAGAAGACTCATATGGAGGCTGAAACCACACCTTTGGATGTGAAATTGAAGAATCAATGCTTTCATTGCCAAAGATTTAACCATTTTCAAGTTTAGAATCCCAAAAACATAATTATGACCCTTCATGATAGAAATGAGAGTGAATAGAAGTGTCGAAGTCTTAAAGTAGTTGAAGCATGCTACCAAGGTGGAGAAGCAAGTCAAAGTAAGAAACAAGTATTATAGCTTATCCCACAGTTCTGTTAGTTCTTTGAAACATATAGAAGTTTCTAATGATGAATTTGGGATTTGTAAAAAGAAGACTCATATGGAGGCTAAAATAACACCTTTGGATGTGAATATGAAGAATCAACGCTTTCATTGCCGTAGATTTGACCATTTTCAAGTTTAGAATCCCAAAAATCGAATTATGACCCTTCATGATAGAAATGAGATTGAATAGAATTGTTGAAGTCTCAAAGTAGTTGAAGCATGCTACCAAGGTGGAGAAGCAAGTCAAAATAAGAAACTAGTATTATAGCTTATCCCACAGTTCTGTTAGTTCTTTGAATCTTATAGAAGTTTCTAATGGTGAATTTGGAACCACACCTTTGGATGTGAATATGAAGAATCAATGCTTTCATGGCCAAGGATTTGACCAATTTCAAGTTTAGAATCCCAAAAACAGAATTATGGCCCTCCATGGTAGAAATGAGACTGAATAGAAGTGTTGATGTCTCAAAGTAGTTGAAGCAGGCTACCAAGGTGGAGAAGCAAGTCAAAGTAAGAAACAAGTATTATAGCTTATCCCACAGTTCTGTTAGTTCTTTGAATCTTATAGAAGTTTCTAATGGTGAAGTTGGGATTTGTAGAAGGAAGACTCATATGGAGGCTGAAACCACACCTTTGGATGTGAATATGAAGAATCAATGCTTTCATTGCCAAGGATTTGACCATTTAATTTTAGAATCCCAAAAACAGAATTATGACCCTTCATGATAGAAATGAGAGTGAATAAAAGTGTTGAAGTCTCAAAGTAGTTGAAGCATGCTACTAACGTGGAGAAGCAAGTCAAAGTAAGAAACAAGTATTATAGCTTATCCCACAGTTCTGTTAGTTCTTTGAAACATATAGAAGTTTCTAATGGTGAATTTGGGATTTATAGAAAGAAGACTCATATGGAGGCTGAAACCACACCTTTGGATGTGAATATGAAGAATCAATGCTTTCATTGCCAAGGATTTGACCATTTAATTTTAGAATCCCAAAAACAGAATTATGACCCTTCATGATAGAAATGAGAGTGAATAAAAGTGTTGAAGTCTTAAAGTAGTTGAAGGATGCTACCAAGGTGAAGAAGCAAGTCAAAGTAAGAAACAAGTATTATAGCTGATCCCACAGTTCTGTTAGTTCTTTAAATCTTATAGAAGTTTCTAATGGTGAATTTGGGATTTGTAAAAAGAAGACTCATATGGAGGCTAAAATAACACCTTTGGATGTGAATATGAAGAATCAACGCTTTCATTGCAGAAGATTTGACCATTTTCAAGTTTAGAATCCCAAAAATCGAATTATGACCCTTCATGATAGAAATGAGATTGAATAGAAGTGTTGAAGTCTCAAAGTAGTTGAAGCATGCTACCAAGGTGGAGAAGCAAGTCAAAGTAAGAAACTAGTATTATAGCTTATCCCACAGTTCTGTTAGTTCTTTGAATCTTATAGAAGTTTCTAATGGTGAATTTGGAACCACACCTTTGGATGTGAATATGAAGAATCAATGCTTTCATTGCCAAGGATTTGAACAATTTCAAGTTTAGAATCCCAAAAACAGAATTATGGCCCTTCATGGTAGAAATGAGACTGAATAGAAATGTTGAAGTCTCAAAGTAGCTGAAGCATGCTGCCAAGGTCGAGAAGCAAGTCAAAGTAAGAAACAAGTATTATAGTTTATCCCATAGTTCTATTAGTTCTTTGAATCTAATAGAAGTTTCTAACGGTGAATTTGGGATTTGTAGAAAGAAGACTCATATGGAGGCTGAAACCACACCTTTGGATGTGAATATGAAGAATCAATGCTTTCATTGCCAAAGATTTGACCATTTTCAAGTTTAGAATCCCAAAAATAGAGTTATGACCTTTCATGATAGAAATGAGAGTGAATAGAAGTGTTGAAGTCTCAAAGTAGTTGAAGCATGCTACTAACGTGGAGAAGCAAGTCAAAGTAAGAAACAAGTATAATAGCTTATCCCACAGTTCTGTTAGTTCTTTGAAACATATAGAAGTTTCTAATGGTGAATTTGGGATTTATAGAAAGAAGACTCATATGGAGGCTGAAACCACACCTTTGGATGTGAATATGAAGAATCAATGCTTTCATTGCCAAAGATTTAACCATTTTCAAGTTTAGAATCCCAAAAACAGAATTATGACCCTTCATGATAGAAATGAGAGTGAATAGAAGTGTCGAAGTCTTAAAGTAGTTGAAGCATGCTACCAAGGTGGAGAAGCAAGTCAAAGTAAGAAACAAGTATTATAGCTTATCCCACAGTTCTGTTAGTTCTTTGAAACATATAGAAGTTTCTAATGGTGAATTTGGGATTTATAGAAAGAAGACTCATATGGAGGCTGAAACCACACCTTTGGATGTGAATATGAAGAATCAATGCTTTCATTGTCAAAGATTTAACCATTTTCAAGTTTAGAATCCTAAAAACAGAATTATGACCCTTTATGATAGAAATGAGAGTGAATAGAAGTGTCGAAGTCTTAGAGTAGTTGAAGCATGCTACCAAGGTGGAGAAGCAAGTCAAAGTAAGAAACAAGTATTATAGCTTATCCCACAGTTCAGTCAGTTCTTTGAAACATATAGAAGTTTCTAATGGTGAATTTGGGATTTATAGAAAGAAGACTCATATGGAGGCTGAAACCACACCTTTGGATGTGAATATGAAGAATCAATGATTTCATTGCCAAAGATTTGACCATTTCAAGTTTAGAATCCCAAAAATAGAATTATGACCCTTCTTGATAGAAATGAGAGTGAATAGAAGTGTTGAAATCTCAAAGTAGTTGAAGCATGCTACCAAGGTGGAACAGCAAGTCAAAGTAAGAAACAAGTATTATAGTTTATCCCATAGTTCTGTTAGTTCTTTGAATCTAATAGAAGTTTCTAATGGTGAATTTGGGATTTGTAGAAAGAAGACTCATATGCAGGCTGAAACCACACATTTGGATGTGAATATGAAGAATCAATGCTTTCATTGCCAAAGATTTGACCATTTCAAGTTTAGAATCCTAAAAACAAAATTATGACCTTTCATGATAGAAATGAGAGTGAATAGAAGTGTTGAAATCTCAAAGTAGTTGAAGCATGCTACCAAGGTGGAACAACAAGTCAAAGTAAGAAACAAGTATTATAGCTTATCCCACAGTTCTGTTACTTCTTTGAATCTCATAGAAGTTTCTAATGGTGAATTTGGGATTTGTAAAAAGAAGACTCATATGGAGGCTAAAATAACACCTTTGGATGTGAATATGAAGAATCAACGCTTTCATTGCCATAGATTTGACCATTTTGAAGTTTAGAATCCCAAAAATCGAATTATGACCTTTCATGATAGAAATGAGATTGAATATAAGTGTTGAAGTCTCAAAGTAGTTGAAGCAGGCTACCAAGGTGGAGAAGCAAGTCAAAGTAAGAAACTAGTATTATAGCTTATCCCACAGTTCTGTTAGTTCTTTGAATCTTATAGAAGTTTCTAATGGTGAATTTGGAACCACACCTTTGGATGTGAATATGAAGAATCAATGCTTTCATTGCCAAGGATTTGACCAATTTAAAGTTTAGAATCCCAAAAACAGAATTATAGCCCTTCATGGTAGAAATGAGACTGAATAGAAGTGTTGAAGTCTCAAAGTAGCTGAAGAATGCTGCCAAGGTCGAGAAGCAAGTCAAAGTAAGAAACAAGTATTATAGTTTATCCCATAGTTCTGTTAGTTCTTTGAATCTAATAGAAGTTTCTAATGGTGAATTTGAGATTTGTAGAAAGAAGACTCATATGGAGGCTGAAACCACACATTTGGATGTGAATATGAAGAACCAATGCTTTCATTGCCAAAGATTTGATCATTTTCAAGTTTAGAATCCCAAAAATCGAATTATGACCCTTCATGATAGAAATGAGAGTGAATAGAAGTGTTGAAGTCTCAAAGTAGTTGAAGCATGCTACCAAGGTGGAGAAGCAAGTCAAAGTAAGAAACAAGTATTATAGCTTATCCCACAGTTCTGTTAGTTCTTTGAATCTTATAGAAGTTTCTAATGGTGAATTTGGGATTTGTAGAAGGAAGACTCATATGGAGGCTGAAACCACACCTTTGGATGTGAATATGAAGAATCAATGCGTTCATTGCCAAGGATTTGACCATTTAATTTTAGAATCCCAAAAAAAGAATTATGACCCTTCATGATAGAAATGAGAGTGAATAAAAGTGTTGAAGTCTTAAAGTAGTTGAAGCATGCTACCAAGGTGGAACAACAAGTCAAAGTAAGAAACAAGCATTATAGCTTATCCCATAGTTCTGTTAGTTCTATGAATCTCATAGGAGTTTCTAATGGTGAATTTGGGATTTGTAAAAAGAAGACTCATATGGAGGCTAAAATAACACCTTTGGATGTGAATATGAAGAATCAATGCTTTCATTGCCATAGATTTGACCATTTTGAAGTTTAGAATCCCAAAAATCGAATTATGACCTTTCATGATAGAAATGAGATTGAATATAAGTGTTGAAGTCTCAAAGTAGTTGAAGTAGGCTACCAAGGTGGAGAAGCAAGTCAAAGTAAGAAACTAGTATTATAGCTTATCCCACAGTTCTGTTAGTTCTTTGAATCTTATAGAAGTTTCTAATGGTGAATTTGGAACCACACCTTTGGATGTGAATATGAAGAATCAATGCTTTCATTGCCAAGGATTTGACCAATTTAAAGTTTAGAATCCCAAAAACAGAATTATAGCCCTTCATGGTAGAAATGAGACTGAATAGAAGTGTTGAAGTCTCAAAGTAGCTGAAGAATGCTGCCAAGGTCGAGAAGCAAGTCAAAGTAAGAAACAAGTAATATAGTTTATCCCATAGTTCTGTTAGTTCTTTGAATCTAATAGAAGTTTCTAATGGTGAATTTGAGATTTGTAGAAAGAAGACTCATATGGAGGCTGAAACCACACATTTGGATGTGAATATGAAGAACCAATGCTTTCATTGCCAAAGATTTGATCATTTTCAAGTTTAGAATCCCAAAAACAGAATTATGACCCTTCATGATAGAAATGAGAGTGAATAGAAGTGTTGAAGTCTCAAAGTAGTTGAAGCATGCTACCAAGGTGGAGAAGCAAGTCAAAGTAAGAAACAAGTATTATAGCTTATCCCACAGTTCTGTTAGTTCTTTGAATCTTATAGAAGTTTCTAATGGTGAATTTGGGATTTGTAGAAGGAAGACTCATATGGAGGCTGAAACCACACCTTTGGATGTGAATATGAAGAATCAATGCGTTCATTGCCAAGGATTTGACCATTTAATTTTAGAATCCCAAAAAAAGAATTATGACCCTTCATGATTGAAATGAGAGTGAATAAAAGTGTTGAAGTCTTAAAGTAGTTGAAGGATGCTACCAAGGTGAAGAAGCAAGTCAAAGTAAGAAACAAGTATTATAGCTTATCCCACAGTTCTGTTAGTTCTTTGAATCTTATAGAAGTTTCTAATGGTGAATTTGGGATTTGTAAAAAGAAGACTCATATGGAGGCTAAAATAACACCTTTGGATGTGAATATGAAGAATCAACACTTTCATTGCCAAAGATTTGACCATTTTCAAGTTTAGAATCCCAAAAATCGAATTATGACCCTTCATGATAGAAATGAGATTGAATAGAAGTGTTGAAGTCTCAAAGTAGTTGAAGCATGCTACCAAGGTGGAGAAGCAAGTCAAAGTAAGAAACTAGTATTATAGCTTATCCCACAGTTCTGTTAGTTCTTTGAATCTTATAAAAGTTTCTAATGGTGAATTTGGAACCACACCTTTGGATGTGAATATGAAGAATCAATGCTTTCATTGTTAAGGATTTGACCAATTTCAAGTTTAGAATCACAAAAACAGAATTATGGCCCTTCATGGTAGAAATGAGACTGAATAGAAGTGTTGAAGTCTCAAAGTAGTTGAAGCATGCTGCCAAGGTCGAGAAGCAAGTCAAAGTAAGAAACAAGTACTATAGTTTATCCCATAGTTCTATTAGTTCTTTGAATCTAATAGAAGTTTCTAACGGTGAATTTGGGATTTGTAGAAAGAAGACTCATATGGAGGCTGAAACCACACCTTTGGATGTGAATATGAAGAATCTATGCTTTCATTGCCAAAGATTTGACCATTTTCAAGTTTAGAATCCCAAAAACAGAGTTATGACCCTTCATGATAGAAATGAGAGTGAATAGAAGTGTTGAAGTCTCAAAGTAGTTGAAGCATGCTACCAACGTGGAGAAGCAAGTCAAAGTAAGAAACAAGTATTATAGCTTATCCCACAGTTCTGTTAGTTCTTTGAATCTTATAGAAGTTTCTAATGGTGAATTTGGGATTTGTAGAAAGAAGACTCATATGGAGGCTGAAACCACACCTTTGGATGTGAATATGAAGAATCAATGCTTTCATTGCCAAGGATTTGACCATTTCAAGTTAAGAATCCCAAAAACTGAATTATGATCCTTCATGATAGAAATGAGAGTGAATAGAAGTGTTGAAGTCTCAAAGTAGTTGAAGCATGCTACCAAGGTGGAGAAGCAAGTCAAAGTAAGAAACAAGTATTATAGGTTATCCCACATTTCTGTTAGTTGTTTGAATCTTATAGGAGTTTCAAATAGTGAATTTGGGATTTGTAGAAAGAAGACTCATATGGAGGCTCAAATAACACCTTTGGATGTGAAAATGAAGAATTAATGCTTTCATTGCCAAAGATTTGACCATTTTCAAGTTTAGAATCGCAAAAATAGAATTATGACCCTTCTTGATAGAAATGAGAGTGAATAGAAGTGTTGAAGTCTCAATGTAGTTGAAGCATGCAACCAAGGTGGAGAAGCAAGTCAAAGTAAGAAACAAGTATTATAGCTTATCCCACAGTTCTATTAGTTCTTTGAATCTTATAGAAGTTTCTAATGGTGAATTTGGAACCACACCTTTGGATGTGAATATGAAGAATCAATGCTTTCATTGCTTTCATTGCCAAGGATTTGACCAATTTCAAGTTTAGAATCCCAAAAACAGAATTATGGCCCTTCATGGTAGAAATGAGACTGAATAGAAGTGTTAAAGTCTCAAAGTAGTTGAAGCATGCTGCCAAGGTCGAGAAGCAAGTCAAAGTAAGAAACAAGTATTATAGTTTATCCCATAGTTCTGTTAGTTCTTTGAATCCAATAGAAGTTTCTAATGGTGAATTTGAGATTTGAAGAAAGAAGACTCATATGGAGGCTGAAACCACACCTTTGGATGTGAATATGAAGAATCAATGCTTTCATTGCCAAGGATTTGACCATTTCAAGTTTAGAATCCCAAAAACAGAATTATGACCCTTCATGATAGAAATGAGAGTGAATAAGAGTGTTGAAATATCAAAGTAGTTGAAGCATGCTACCAAGGTGGAGAAGCAAGTCAAAGTAAGAAACAAGTATTATAGCTTATCCCACAGTTCTGTTAGTTCTTTGAATCTTATAGAAGTTTCTAATGGTGAATTTGGGATTTGTAGAAAGAAGACTCATATGGAGGCTGAAACCACACTTTTGGATGTGAATATGAAGAATCAATGCTTTCATTGCCAAAGATTTGACCATTTCAAGTTTAGAATCCCAAAAACAGAATTATGACCCTTCATCATAGAAATGAGAGTGAATAGAAGTGTTGAAATCTCAAAGTAGTTGAAGCATGCTACCAAGGTGGAACAGCAAGTCAAAGTAAGAAACAAGTATTATAGTTTATCCCATAGTTCTGTTAGTTCTTTGAATCTAACAGAAGTTTCTAATGGTGAATTTAGGATTTGTTGAAAGAAGACTCATATGGAGGCTGAAACCACACATTTGGATGTGAATATGAAGAATCAATGCTTTCATTGCCAAAGATTTGACCATTTCAAGTTTAGAATCCCAAAAACAGAATTATGACCCTTCATGATAGAAATGAGATTGAATAGAAGTGTTGAAGTCTCAAAGTAGTTGAAGCATGCTACCAAGGTGGAGAAGCAAGTCAAAGTAAGAAACTAGTATTATAGCTTATCCCACAGTTCTGTTAGTTCTTTGAATCTTATAGAAGTTTCTAATGGTGAATTTGGAACCACACCTTTGGATGTTAATATGAAGAATCAATGCTTTCATTGCCAAGGATTTGACCAATTTCAAGTTTAGAATCCCAAAAACAGAATTGTGGCCCTTCATGGTAGAAATGAGACTGAATAGAAG
>CM051362.1:27030585-27045585 GCA_028015245.1 Cardamine occulta | reverse complement strand
CATGAAGGGTCATAATTCTGTTTTTGGGATTCTAAACTTGAAAATGGTCAAATCTTTGGCAATGAAAGCGTTGATTCTTCATATTCACATTTAAAGGTGTTATTTATACTCCATATGAGTCTTCTTTCTACAAATCCCAAATTCACCAATAGAAACTCCTATAAGATTAAAAGGACTATGAGAACTGTGGGATAAGCTATAATACTTGTTTCTTACTTTGACTTGCTTCTCCACCTTGGTAGCATGCTTCAACTACTTTGAGACTTCAACACTTCTATTCAGTCTCATTTCTATCATGAAGGGCCATAATTCTGTTTTTGGGATTCTAAACTTGAAAATGGTCAAATCTTTGGCAATGAAAGCGTTGATTCTTCATATTCACATCCAAAGGTGTTATTTTAGCCTCCATATGAGTCTTCTTTCTACAAATCCCAAATTCACCATTAGAAACTCCTATAAGATTCAAAGAACTAACAGAACTGTGGGATAAGCTATAATACTTGTTTCTTACTTTGACTTGCTTCTCCACCTTGGTAGCATGCTTCAACTACTTTGAGATTTCAACACTTCTATTCACTCTCATTTCTATCATGAAGGGTCATAATTCTGTTTTTGGGATTCTAAACTTGAAAATGGTCAAATCTTTGGCAATGAAAGCATTGATTCTTCATATTCACATCCAAAGGTGTGGTTTCAGCCTCCATGTGAGTCTTCTTTCTACAAATCCCAAATTCACCATTAGAAACTTCTATTAGATTCGAAGAACTAATAGAACTGTGGGATAAGCTATAATACTTGTTTCTTACTTTGACTTGCTTCTCCACCTTGGTAGCTTGCTTCAACTACTTTGAGATTTCAACACTTCTATTCAGTCTCATTTCTATCATGAAGGGCCATAATTCTGTTTTTGGGATTCTAAGCTTGAAAATGGTCAAATCCTTGGCAATGAAAGCATTGATTCTTCATATTCACATCCAAAGGTGTGGTTTCAGCCTCCATATGAGTCTTCTTTCTACAAATCCCAAATTCACCATTAGAAACTTCTATAAGATTCAAAGAACTAACAGAAATGGGGGATAAGCTATAATACTTGTTTCTTACTTTGACTTGCTTCTCCACCTTGGTAGCATGCTTCAACTACTTTGAGACTTCAACACTTCTATTCACTCTCATTTCTATCATGAAGGGTCATAATTCTGTTTTTGGGATTCTAAACTTGAAAATGGTCAAATCTTTGGCAATGAAAGCGTTGATTCTTCATATTCACATCCAAAGGTGTTATTTTAGCCTCCATATGAGTCTTTTTCTACAAATCCCAAATTCACCATTAGAAACTCCTATAAGATTCAAAGAACTAACAGAACTGTGGGATAAGCTATAATACTTGTTTCTTACTTTGACTTGCTTCTCCACCTTGGTAGCATGCTTCAACTACTTTGAGATTTCAACACTTCTATTCACTCTCATTTCTATCATGAAGGGCCATAATTCTGTTTTTGGGATTCTAAGCTTGAAAATGGTCAAATACTTGGCAATGAAAGCATTGATTCTTCATATTCACATCCAAAGGTGTGGTTTCAGCCTCAATATGAGTCTTCTTTCTACAAATCCTAAATTCACCATTAGAAACTTCTATAAGCTTCAAAGACCTAACAAAACTGTAGGATAAGCTATAATACTTTTTCTTACTTTGACTTGCTTCTCCACCTTTGGTAGCATCTCAATTACTTTGAGATTTCAACACTTCTATTCAGTCTCATTTCTATCATGAAGGGTCATAATTCTGTTTTTTGGGATTCTAAAGCTTGAAAATGGTCAAATCCTTGGAAATGAAAGCATTGATTCTTCATATTCACATAAATATGTGTTATTTTAGCTTCCATATGAGTTTTCTTTCTACGAATTCCAAATTCACCATTAGAAACTCCTATAAGATTCAAACAACTAACAGAAATGTGGGATAAGCTATAATACTTGTTTCTTACTTTGACTTGCTTCTTAACCTTGGTAGCATGCTTCAACTACTTTGAGATTTCAAAACTTCTATTCACTCTCATTTCTATCATGGAGGGTCATAATTCTGTTTTTGTGATTCTAAACTTGAAAATGGTCAAATCTTTGGCAAAGAAAGCATTGATTCTTCATATTCACATCCAAAGGTGGTATTTTAGCCTCCATATGAGTCTTCTTTCTACAAATCCCAAATTCACCATTAGAAACTTCTATAAGATTCAAAGAACTAACAGAAATGGGGGATAAGCTATAATGCTTGTTTCTTACTTTGACTTGCTTCTCCACCTTGGTAGCATGCTTCAACTACTTTGAAACTTCAACACTTCTATTCACTTTCATTTCTATCATGAAGGGTCATAATTCTGTTTTTGGGATTCTAAACTTGAAAATGGTCAAATCTTTGGCAATGAAAGCATTGATTCTTCATATTCACATCCAAAGGTGTTATTTTAGCCTCCATATGAGTCTTCTTTTTACAAATCCCAAATTCACCATTAGAAACTCCTATAAGATTCAAACAACTAACAGAACTGTGGGATAAGCTATAATACTTGTTTCTTACTTTGACTTGCTTCTCCACCTTTGTAGCATGCTTCAACTACTTTGAGATTTCAACACTTCTATTCACTCTCATTTCTATCATGAAGGGTCATAATTCTATTTTTGGGATTCTAAACTTGAAAATGGTCAAATCTTTGGCAATGAAAGCGTTGATTCTTCATATTCACATCCAAAGGTGTTATTTTAGCCTCCATATGAGTCTTCTTTCTACAAATCCCAAATTCACCATTAGAAACTCCTATAAGATTCAAAGAACTAACAGAACTGTGGGATAAGCTATAATACTTGTTTCTTACTTTGACTTGCTTCTCCACCTTGGTAGCATGCTTCAACTACTTTGAGATTTCAACACTTCTATTCAGTCTCATTTCTATCATGAAGGGCCATAATTCTGTTTTTGGGATTCTAAGCTTGAAAATGGTCAAATCCTTTGCAATGAAAGCATTGATTCTTCATATTCACATCCAAAGGTGTAGTTTTAGCCTCCTTATGAGTCTTCTTTCTACAAATCCCAAATTCACCACTAGAAACTCGTATAAGATTCAAAGAACTAACAGAATGGGTAATAAACTATAATACTTGTTTCTTACATTGACTTGCTTCTCCACCTTGGTAGCATGCTTCAACTACTTTGAGACTTCAACACTTCTATTCACTCTCATTTCTATCATGAAGGGTCATAATTCTGTTTTTGGGATTCTAAACTTGAAAATGGTCAAATCTTTGGCAATGAAAGCGTTGATTCTTCATATTCACATCCAAAGGTGTTATTTTAGCCTCCATATGAGTCTTCTTTCTACAAATCCCAAATTCACCATTAGAAACTCCTATAAGATTCAAAGAACTAACAGAACTTTGGGATAAGCTATAATACTTGTTTCTTACTTTGACTTGCTTCTCCACCTTGGTAGCATGCTTCAACTACTTTGAGATTTCAACACTTCTATTCACTCTCATTTCTATCATGAAGGGTCATAATTCTGTTTTTGGGATTCTAAACTTGAAATGGTCAAATCCTTGGCAATGAAAGCATTGATTCTTCATATTCACATCCAAAGGTGTGGTTTCAGCCTCCGTATGAGTCTTCTTTCTACAAATCCCAAATTCACCATTAGAAACTTCTATAAGATTCAAAGAAGAAACAGAAATGGGGGATAAGCTATAATATTTGTTTCTTACTTTGACTTTCTTCTCCACCTTGCTAGCATGCTTCAACTACTTTGAGACTTCAACACTTCTATTCACTCTCATTTCTATCATGAAGGGTCATAATTCTGTTTTTGGGATTCTAAACTTGAAAATGGTCAAATCTTTGGCAATGAAAGCGTTGATTCTTCATATTCACATCCAAAGGTGTTATTTTAGCCTCCATATGAGTCTTCTTTCTACAAATCCCAAATTCACCATTAGAAACTCCTATAAGATTCAAAGAACTAACAGAACTGTGGGATAAGCTATAATACTTGTTTCTTACTTTGACTTGCTTCTCCACCTTGGTAGCATGCTTCAACTACTTTGAGACTTCAACACTTTTATTCAGTCTCATTTCTATCATGAAGGGCCATAATTCTGTTTTTGGGATTCTAAACTTGAAAATGGTCAAATCTTTGGCAATGAAAGCATTGATTCTTCATATTCACATCCAAAGGTGTTATTTTAGCCTCCATATGAGTCTTTTTTCTACAAATCCCAAATTCACCATTAGAAACTCCTATAAGATTCAAAGAACTAACAGAACTTTGGGATAAGCTATAATACTTGTTTCTTACTTTGACTTGCTTCTCCACCTTGGTAGCATGCTTCAACTACTTTGAGATTTCAACACTTCTATTCACTCTCATTTCTATCATGAAGGGTCATAATTCTGTTTTTGGGATTCTAAACTTGAAAATGGTCAAATCCTTGGCAATGAAAGCATTGATTCTTCATATTCACATCCAAAGGTGTGGTTTCAGCCTCCATATGAGTCTTCTTTCTACAAATCCCAAATTCACCATTAGAAACTCCTATAAGATTCAAAGAACTAACAGAACTGTGGGATAAGCTATAATACTTGTTTCTTACTTTGACTTGCTTCTCCACCTTGGTCGCATGCTTCAACTACTTTGAGATTTCAACACTTCTATTCAGTCTCATTTCTATCATGAAGGGCCATAATTCTAATTTTGGGATTCTAAGCTTGAAAATGGTCAAATCTTTAGCAAAGAAAGCATTGATTCTTCATATTCACATCCAAAGGTGTTATTTTAGCCTCCATATGAGTCTTCTTTTTACAAATCCCAAATTCACTATTAGAAACTCCTATAAGATTCAAACAACTAACAGAAATGTGGGATAAGCTATAATACTTGTTTCTTACTTTGACTTGCTTCTTCACCTTGGTAGCATGCTTCAACTACTTTGAGATTTCAAAACTTCTATTCACTCTTATTTCTATCATGAAGGGTCATAATTCTGTTTTTGTGATTCTAAACTTGAAAATGGTCAAATCTTTGGCAAAGAAAGCATTGATTCTTCATATTCACATCCAAAGGTGGTATTTTAGCCTCCATATGAGTCTTCTTTCTACAAATCCCAAATTCACCATTAGAAACTCCTATAAGATTCAAAGAACTAACAGAACTGTGGGATAAGCTATAATACTTGTTTCTTACTTTGACTTGCTTCTCCACCTTGGTAGCATGCTTCAACTACATTGAGATTTCAACACTTCTATTCACTCTCATTTTTATCATGAAGGGTCATAATTCTGTTTTTGGGATTCTAAACTTGAAAATGGTCAAATCTTTGGCAATGAAAGCATTGATTCTTCATATTCACATCCAAAGGTGTTATTTTAGCCTCCATATGAGTCTTCTTTCTACAAATCCCAAATTCACCATTAGAAACTCCTATAAGATTCAAAGAACTAACAGAACTGTGGGATAAGCTATAATACTTGTTTCTTACTTTGACTTGCTTCTCCACCTTGGTAGCATGCTTCAACTACTTTGAGATTTCAACACTTCTATTCAGTCTCATTTCTATCATGAAGGGCCATAATTCTGTTTTTGGGATTCTAAGCTTGAAAATGGTCAAATCCTTGGCAATGAAAGCATTGATTCTTCATATTCACATCCAAAGGTGTGGTTTCAGCCTCCATATGAGTCTTCTTTCTACAAATCCCAAATTCACCATTAGAAACTTCTATAAGATTCAAAGAACTAACAGAAATGGGGGATAAGCTATAATGCTTGTTTCTTACTTTGACTTGCTTCTCCACCTTGGTAGCATGCTTCAACTACTTTGAAACTTCAACACTTCTATTCACTTTCATTTCTATCATGAAGGGTCATAATTCTGTTTTTGGGATTCTAAACTTGAAAATGGTCAAATCTTTGGCAATGAAAGCGTTGATTCTTCATATTCACATCCAAAGGTGTTATTTTAGCCTCCATATGAGTCTTTTTTCTACAAATCCCAAATTCACCATTAGAAACTCCTATAAGATTCAAAGAACTAACAGAACTGTGGGATAAGCTATAATACTTGTTTCTTACTTTGACTTGCTTCTCCACCTTGGTAGCATGCTTCAACTACTTTGAGATTTCAACACTTCTATTCACTCTCATTTCTATCATGAACGGTCGAAATTCTCTTTTTGGGATTCTAAACTTGAAATGGTCAAATCCTTGGAAATGAAAGCATTGATTCTTCATATTCACATCCAAAGGTGTGGTTTCAGCCTCCGTATGAGTCTTTTTTCTACAAATCCCAAATTCACCATTAGAAACTTCTATAAGATTCAAAGAAGAAACAGAAATGGGGGATAAGCTATAATATTTGTTTCTTACTTTGACTTTCTTCTCCACCTTGCTAGCATGCTTCAACTACTTTGAGACTTCAACACTTCTATTCACTCTCATTTCTATCATGATTGGTCATAATTATGTTTTTGGGATTCTAAACTTGAAAATGGTCAAATCTTTGGCAATGAAAGCGTCGATTCTTCATATTCACATCCAAAGGTGTTATTTATCCTCCATATGAGTCTTCTTTCTACAAATCCCAAATTCACCATTAGAAACTCCTATAAGATTAAAAGGACTATCAGAACTGTGGGATAAGCTATAATACTTGTTTCTTACTTTGACTTGCTTCTCCACGTTGGTAGCATGCTTCAACTACTTTGAGACTTCAACACTTTTATTCAGTCTCATTTCTATCATGAAGGGCCATAATTCTGTTTTTGGGATTCTAAACTTGAAAATGGTCAAATCTTTGGCAATGAAAGCGTTGATTCTTCATATTCACATCCAAAGGTGTTATTTTAGCCTCCATATGAGTCTTTTTTCTACAAATCCCAAATTCACCATTAGAAACTCCTATAAGATTCAAAGAACTAACAGAACTGTGGGATAAGCTATAATACTTGTTTCTTACTTTGACTTGCTTCTCCACCTTGGTAGCATGCTTCAACTACTTTGAGATTTCAACACTTCTATTCACTCTCATTTCTATCATGAAGGGTCATAATTCTGTTTTTGGGATTCTAAACTTGAAAATGGTCAAATCCTTGGCAATGAAAGCATTGATTCTTCATATTCACATCCAAAGGTGTGGTTTCAGCCTCCATATGAGTCTTCTTTCTACAAATCCCAAATTCACCATTAGAAACTCCTATAAGATTCAAAGAACTAACAGAACTGTGGGATAAGCTATAATACTTGTTTCTTACTTTGACTTGCTTCTCCACCTTGGTAGCATGCTTCAACTACTTTGAGATTTCAACACTTCTATTCAGTCTCATTTCTATCATGAAGGGCCATAATTCTGTTTTTGGGATTCTAAGCTTGAAAATGGTCAAATCTTTGGCAAAGAAAGCATTGATTCTTCATATTCACATCCAATGGTGTTATTTTAGCCTCCATATGAGTCTTCTTTCTACAAATCCCAAATTCACCATTAGAAACTCCTATAAGATTCAAAGAACTAACAGAACTGTGGAATAAGCTATAATACTTGTTTCTTACTTTGACTTTCTTCTCCACGTTGGTAGCATGCTTCAACTACTTTGATATTTCAACACTTCTATTCACTCTCATTTCTATCATGAAGGGTCATATTTCTGTTTTTGGGATTATAAACTTTGAAATGGTCAAATCTTTGGCAATGAAAGCATTGATTCTTCATATTCACATCCAAAGGTGTGGTTTCAGCCTCCAGATGAGTCTTCTTTCTAAAAATCCCAAATTCACCATTAGAAACTTCTATAAGATTCAAAGATCTAACAGAACTGTGGGATAAGCTATAATAGTTATTCTTACTTTGACTTGCTTCTCCACCTTGGTAGCATACTTCAACTACTTTGAGATTTTAACACTTCTATTCACTCTCATTTCTATCATGAAGGGTCATAATTCTGTTTTTGGGATTCTAAACTTGAAAATGGTCAAATCTTTGGCAATGAAAGCATTGATTCTTCATATTCACATCCAAAGGTGTGGTTTCAGCCTCCATATGAGTCTTCTTTCTACAAATCCCTAATTCACCATTAAAAACTCCTATAAGATTCAAACAACAAACAGAAATGGGGGATAAGCTATAATACTTGTTTCTTACTTTGACTTGCTTCTCCACCTTGGTAGCATGCTTCAACTACTTTGAGACTTCAACACTTCTATTCACTTTCATTTCTATCATGAAGGGTCATAATTCTGTTTTTGGGATTCTAAACGTGAAAATAGTCAAATCTTTGGCAATGAAAGCGTTGATTCTTCATATTCACATCCAAAGGTGTTATTTTAGCCTCCATATGAGTCTTCTTTCTACAAATCCCAAATTCACCATTAGAAACTCCTATAAGATTCAAAGAACTAACAGAACTGTGGGATAAGCTATAATACTTGTTTCTTACTTTGACTTGCTTCTCCACGTTGGTAGCATGCTTCAACTACTTTGAGACTTCAACACTTCTATTCAGTCTCATTTCTATCATGAAGGGCCATAATTCTGTTTTTGGGATTCTAAACTTGAAAATGGTCAAATCTTTGGCAATGAAAGCGTTGATTCTTCATATTCACATCCAAAGGTGTTATTTTAGCCTCCATATGTGTCTTGTTTCTACAACTCCAAAATTCACCAATAGAACTCCTATGAGATTCAAAGAACTATATGAACTGTGGGATAAGCTATAATACTTGTTTCTTACTTTGACTTGCTTCTCCACCTTGGTAGCATGCTTCAACTACTTTGAGATTTCAACACTTCTATTCACTCTCATTTCTATCATGAAGGGTCATAATTCTGTTTTTGGGATTCTAAACTTGAAAATGGTCAAATCTTTGGCAATGAAAGCATTGATTCTTCATATTCACATCCAATGGTGTTATTTTAGCCTCCATATGAGTCTTCTTTCTACAAATCCCAAATTCACTATTAGAAACTCCTATAAGATTCAAAGAACTAACAGAACTGTGGGATAAGCTATGATACGTGCTTTTTACTTTGACTTGGTTCTCCACTTCGGTAGCATGCTTTAACTAGTTTGAGACTTCAACACTTCTATTCACTCTTATTTCTATCATGAAGGGTCATAATTCTTTTTTTGGGATTTTAAACTTGAAAATGGTCAAATCCTTGGCAATGAAAGCATTGATTCTTCATATTCACATCCAAAGGTATGGTTTCAGCCTCCATGTGAGTCTTCTTTCTACAAATCCCAAATTCACCATTAGAAACTTCTATAAGATTCAAAGAACTAACAGAACTGTGGGATAAGCTATAATACTTGTTTCTTACTTTGACTTGCTTCTCCACGTTGGTAGCATGCTTCAACTACTTTGAGACTTCAACACTTCTATTCACTCTCATTTCTATCATGAAGGGTCATAATTCTTTTTTTGGGATTCTAAACGTGAAAATAGTCAAATCTTTGGCAATGAAAGCATTGATTCTTCATATTCACATCCAAAGGTGTTATTTTAGCCTCCATATGAGTCTTCTTTCTACAAATCCCAAATTCACCATTAGAAACTTCTATAAGATTCAAAGAACTAATAGAACTGTGGGATAAGCTATAATACTTGTTTCTTACTTTGACTTGCTTCTCCACCTTGGTAGCATGCTTCAACTACTTTGAGACTTCAACACTTCTATTCACTCTCATTTCTATCATGAAGGGTCATAATTCTGTTTTTGGGATTTTAAACTTGAAAATGGTCAAATCTTTGGCAATGAAAGCATTGATTCTTCATATTCACATCCAAAGGTGTTATTTTAGCCTCCATATGAGTCTTCTTTCTACAAATCCCAAATTCACCATTAGAAACTCCTATAAGATTCAAAGAACTAACAGAACTGTGGGATAAGCTATAATACTTGTTTCTTACTTTGACTTGCTTCTCCACCTTGGTAGCATGCTTCAACTACTTTGAGACTTCAACACTTCTATTCACTCTCATTTCTATCATGAAGGGTCCTAATTCTGTTTTTGGGATTCTAAGCTTGAAAATGGTCAAATCCTTGGCAATGAAAGCATTGATTCTTCATATTCACATCCAAAGGTGTTATTTTAGCCTCCATATGAGTCTTCTTTCTACAAATCCCAAATTCACCATTAGAAACTTCTATAAGATTCAAAGAACTAACAGAACTGTGGGATAAGCTATAATACTTGTTTTTTACTTTGACTTGCTTCTCCACCTTGGTAGCATGCTTCAACTACTTTGAGACTTCAACACTTCTATTCACTCTCATTTCTATCATGAAGGGTCATAACTCTGTTTTATGGGATTCTCAGCTTGAAAATGGTCAAATCCTTGGCAATGAAAGCATTGATTCTTCATATTCACATCCAAAGGTGTTATTTTAGCCTCCATATGAGTCTTCTTTCTACAAATCCCAAATTCACCATTAGAAACTCCTATAAGATTCAAAGAACTAACAGAACTGTGGGATAAGCTATAATACTTGTTTCTTACTTTGACTTGCTTCTCCACCTTGGTAGCATGCTTCAACTACTTTGAGACTTCAACACTTCTATTCACTCTCATTTCTATCATGAAGGGTCATAATTCTGTTTTTGGGATTCTAAACTTGAAAATGGTCAAATCTTTGGCAATGAAAGCGTTGATTCTTCATATTCACATCCAAAGGTGTTATTTTAGCCTCCATATGAGTCTTCTTTCTACAAATCCCAAATTCACCATTAGAAACTTCTATAAGATTCAAAGAACTAACAGAACTGTGGGATAAGCTATAATACTTGTTTCTTACTTTGACTTGCTTCTCCACCTTGGTAGCATGCTTCAACTACTTTGAGATTTCAACACTTCTATTCAGTCTCATTTCTATCATGAAGGGCCATAATTCTGTTTTTGGGATTCTAAGCTTGAAAATGGTCAAATCTTTGGCAAAGAAAGCATTGATTCTTCATATTCACATCCAAAGGTGGTATTTTATCCTCCATATGAGTCTTCTTTCTACAAATCCCAAATTCACTATTAGAAACTCCTATAAGATTCAAACAACTAACAGAAATGTGGGATAAGCTATAATACTTGTTTCTTACTTTGACTTGCTTCTTCACCTTGGTAGCATGCTTCAACTACTTTGAGATTTCAAAACTTCTATTCACTCTCATTTCTATCATGAAGGGTCATAATTCTGTTTTTGGGATTCTAAACTTGAAAATGGTCAAATCTTTGGCAATGAAAGCGTTGATTCTTCATATTCACATCCAAAGGTGTTATTTTAGCCTCCATATGAGTCTTCTTTCTACAAATCCCAAATTCACCATTAGAAACTCCTATAAGATTAAAAGGACTATCAGAACTGTGGGATAAGCTATAATACTTGTTTCTTACTTTGACTTGCTTCTCCACGTTGGTAGCATGCTTCAACTACTTTGAGACTTCAACACTTTTATTCAGTCTCATTTCTATCATGAAGGGCCATAATTCTGTTTTTGGGATTCTAAACTTGAAAATGGTCAAATCTTTGGCAATCAAGGCGTTGATTCTTCATATTCACATCCAAAGGTGTTATTTTAGCCTCCATATTAGTCTTTTTTCTACAAATCCCAAATTCACCATTAGAAACTTCTATAAGATTCAAAGAACTAACAGAAATGGGGGATAAGCTATAATACTTGTTTCTTACTTTGACTTGCTTCTCCACCTTGGTAGCATGCTTCAACTACTTTGAGACTTCAACACTTCTATTCACTCTCATTTCTATCATGAAGGGTCATAATTCTGTTTTTGGGATTCTAAACGTGAAAATGGTCAAATCTTTGGCAATGAAAGCGTTGATTCTTCATATTCACATCCAAAGGTGTTATTTTAGCCTCCATATGAGTCTTCTTTCTACAAATCCCTAATTCACCATTAAAAACTCCTATAAGATTCAAACAACTAACAGAACTGTGGGATAAGCTATAATACTTGTTTCTTACTTTGACTTGCTTCTCCACGTTGGTAGCATGCTTCAACTACTTTGAGACTTCAACACTTCTATTCACTCTCATTTCTATCATGAAGGGCCATAATTCTGTTTTTGGGATTCTAAACTTGAAAATGGTCAAATCCTTGGCAATGAAAGCATTGATTCTTCATATTCACATCCAAAGGTGTGGTTTCAGCCTCCATATGAGTCTTCTTTCTACAAATCCCAAATTCACCATTAGAAACTTCTATAAGATTCAAAGAACTAACAGAACTGTGGGATAAGCTATAATACTTGTTTCTTACTTTGACTTGCTTCTCCACCTTGGTAGCATGCTTCAACTACTTTGATATTTCAACACTCTTATTCACTCTCATTTCTATCATGAAGGGTCATAATTCTGTTTTTGGTGTTCTCAGCTTGAAAATGGTCAAATCCTTGGAAATGAAAGCATTGATTCTTCATATTCACATCAATAGGTGTTGTTTCAGCCTCCATATGAGTCTTCTTTCTACAAATCCCAAATTCACCATTAGAAACTCTTATAAGATTCAAAGAACTAACAGAACTGTGGGATAAGCTATAATACTTGTTTCTTACTTTGACTTGCTTCTCCACCTTGGTAGCATGCTTCAACTACTTTGAGACTTTAACACTTTTATTCACTCTCATTTCTATCATGAAGGGTCATAATTCTGTTTTTGGGATTCTAAACTTGAAAGTGGTCAAATCTTTGGCAATGAAAGCATTGATTCTTCATATTCACATCTAAAGGTGTGGTTTCAGCCTCCATGTGAGTCTTCTTTCTACAAATCCCAAATTCACCATTAGAAACTTCTATAAGATTCGAAGAACTAATAGAACTGTGGGATAAGCTATAATACTTGTTTCTTACTTTGACTTGCTTCTCCACCTTGGTAGCATGCTTCAACTACGTTGACACTTCAACACTTCTATTTACTCTCATTTCTATCATGAAGGATCCTAATTCTTTTTTTGGGATTTTAAACTTGAAAATGGTTAAATCCTTGGCAATGAAAGCATTGATTCTTCATATTCACATCCAAAGGTGTTATTTTAGCCTCTATATGAGTCTTATTCCTACAAATCCCAAATTCACCATTAGAAACTTCTATAAGATTCAAAGAACTAATAGAACTGTGGGATAAGCTATAATACTTGGTTCTAACTTTGACTTGCTTCTCGACCTTGGTAGCATGCTTCAACTACTTTGACACTTCAACACTTCTATCCACTCTTAATTCAATCATGAAGGGTCCTAATTCTTTTTTTGGGATTTTAAACTTGAAAATGGTCAAATCCTTGTTAATCAAAGCATTGATTCTTCATATTCACATCCAAAGGTGTTATTTTAGCCTCCATATTAGTCTTCTTTCTACAAATCCCAAATTCACCATTAGAAACTCCTATAAGATTCAAAGAACTACCAGAACTGCGGGATAAGCTATAATACTTGTTTCTTACTTTGACTTGCTTCTCCACCTTGGTAGCATGCTTCAACTACTTTGACACTTCAACACTTCTATTCACTTTCATTTCTATCATGAAGGGTCCTAATTTGTTTTTTGGGATTTTAAACTTGAAAATGGTCAAATCCTTGGCAATGAAACCATTGATTCTTCATATTCACATCCAAAGGTGTTATTTTAGCCTCCATATGAGTCTTATTCCTACAAATCGCAAATTCACCATTAGAAACTTCTATAAGATTCAATGAACTAACAGAACTGTGGGATAAGCTATAATACTTGGTTCTAACTTTGACTTGCTTCTCGACCTTGGTAGCATGCTTTAACTACTTTGACAATTCAACACTTCTATTCACTCTTATTTCTATCATGAAGGGTCCTAATTCTTTTTTTTGGGATTTTAAACTTGAAAATGGTCAAATCCTTGTCAATCAAAGCATTGATTCTTCATATTCACATCCAAAGGTTTTATTTTAGCCTCCATATGAGTCTTGTTTCTATAAATCCCAAATTCTCCATTAGAAACTCCTATAAGATTCAAAGAACTAACAGAACTGTGTGATAAGCTATAATACTTGTTTCTTACTTTGACTTGCTTCTCCACCTTGGTAGCATGCTTCAACTACTTTGAGATTTCAACACTTCTATTCACTCTCATTTCTGTCATGAAGGGTCATAATTCTGTTTTTGGGATTCTAAACGTGAAAATGGTCAAATCTTTGGCAATGAAAGCGTTGATTCTTCATATTCACATCCAAAGGTGTTACTTTAGCCTCCGTATGCGTCTTCTTTCTACAAATCCCAAATTCACCATTAGAAACTTCTATAAGATTCAAAGAACTAACAGAACTTTGGGATAAGCTATAATACTTGTTTCTTACTTTGACTTGCTTCTCCATCTTGGTAGCATGCTTCAACTACTTTGAGATTTCAACACTTTTATTCAGTCTCATTTCTATCTAAAGGGCCATAATTCTGTTTTTGGGATTCTAAGCTTGAAAATGGTCAAATCCTTGGCAATGAAAGCATTGATTCTTCATATTCACATCCAAAAGTGGTATTTTATCCTCCATATGAGTCTTCTTTCTACAAATCCCAAATTCACTATTAGAAACTCCTATAAGATTCAAACAACTAACAGAAATGTGGGATAAGCTATAATACTTGTTTCTTACTTTGACTTGCTTCTTCACCTTGGTAGCATGCTTCAACTACTTTGAGATTTCAAAACTTCTATTCACTCTCATTTCTATCATGAAGGGTCATAATTCTGTTTTTGGGATTCTAAACTTGAAAATGGTCAAATCTTTGGCAATGAAAGCGTTGATTCTTCATATTCACATCCAAAGGTGTTATTTTAGCCTCCATATGAGTCTTTTTTCTACAAATCCCAAATTCACCATTAGAAACTCCTATAAGATTAAAAGGACTATCAGAACTGTGGGATAAGCTATAATACTTGTTTCTTACTTTGACTTGCTTCTCCACGTTGGTAGCATGCTTCAACTAC
>CM051362.1:26989855-27030485 GCA_028015245.1 Cardamine occulta | reverse complement strand
TTTGGATGTGAATATGAAGAATCAACGCTTTCATTGCCAAAGATTTGACCATTTTCAAGTTTAGAATCCCAAAAACAAAATTATGACCCTTCATGATAGAAATGAGAGTGAATATAAGTGTTGAAATCTCAAAGTAGTTGAAGCATGCTATCAAGGTGGAGAAGCAAGTCAAAGTAAGAAACAATTATTATAGCTTATCACACAGCTCATTATTTTGAATCTTATAGAAGTTTCTAATGGTAAATTTGGGATTTGTAGAAAGAAGACTCATATGAGGCTGAAACCACACCTTTCGATGTGAATATGAAGAATCAATGCTTTCATTGCCAAGGATTTTACCATTTTCAAGTTTAGAATCCCAAAAACAGAATTATGGCCCTTCATGATAGAAATGAGACTGCATAGAAGTGTTGAAGTCTCAAAGTAGTTGAAGCATGCTACCAAGGTGGAGAAGCAAGTCAAAGTAAGAAATAAGTATTATAGCTTATCCCACAGTTCTGTTAGTTCTTTGAATCCTATAGGAGTTTCTAATGGTGAATTTGGGATTTGTAGAAAGAAGACTCATATGGAGGCTAAAATAACACCTTTGGATGTGAATATGAAGAATCAATGCTTTCATTGCCAAAGATTTGACCATTTTCAAGTTTAGAATCCCAAAAACAAAATTATGACCCTTCATGATAGATATGAGAGTGAACAGAAGTGTTGAAGTCTCAAAGTAGTTGAAGCATGCTACGAAGGAGAAGAAGCAATTCAAAGTAAGAAACAAGTATTATAGCTTATCCCCCATTTCTGTTAGTTCTTTGAATCTTACAGAAGTTTCTAATGGTGACTTTCTGGTTGGTAGAATGAAGACTCATATGGAGGCTGAAACCACACCTTTGGATGTGAATATGAAGAATCAATGTCGTCATAGCCACGGGTTTGACCAGTTTGAAGATTAGAATGCCAAAAACAGCATTATGGCCCTTCATGATAGAAATGAGACTGAATAAAAGTGCTGAAGGCTTAAAGTAGTTGAAGAACGCTACCACGGTGTCGAAGCAAGTCAAAGTAAGAAACAAGTATTAAAGCTTATCCCACAGTTCTGTTAGTTCTTTGAATCTTATAGAAGTTTCTAGTGGTGAATTTGGGATTTGTAGAAGGATGACTCATATGGAGGCTGAAACCACACATTTGGATGTGAATATGAAGAATCAATGCTTTCATTGCCAAGGATTTGACCATTTCAAGTTTAGAATCCCAAAAACAGAATTATGACCCTTCATGATAGAAATGAGAGTGAATAGAAGTGTTGAAATCTCAAAGTAGTTGAAGCATGCTACGAAGGTGAAGAAGCAAGTCAAAGTAAGAAACAAGTATTATAGCTTATCCCACAGTTCTGTTAGTTCTTTGAATCTTATAGGAGTTTCTAATAGTGAATTTGGGATTTGTAGAAAGAAGACTCATATGGAGGCTAAAATAACACCTTTGGATGTGAATATGAAGAATCAATGCTTTCATTGCCAAAGATTTGACCATTTTTAAGTTTAGAATCCCAAAAACAGAATTATGACACTTCATGGTAGAAATGAGAGTGAACAGAAGTGTTGAAGTCTCAAAGTAGTTGAAGCATGCTATGAAGGTGAAGAAGCAATTCAAAGTAAGAAACAAGTATTATAGCTTATCCCCCATTTCTGTTAGTTCTTTGAATCTTATAGAAGTTTCTAATAGTGAATTTGGGATTTGTAGAAAGAAGACTCATATGGAGGCTAAAATAAAACCTTTGGATGTGAAAATGAAGAATCAATGCTTTCATTGCCAAGGATTTAACCATTTTCCTGTTTAGAATCCCAAAAACATAATTAAGACCCTTCATGATAGAAATGAAAATGAATAGAAGTGTTAAAATCTCAAAGTAGTTGAAGCATGCTACCAAGGTGGAAAAGCAAGTCAAAGTAAGAAATACGTATTATAGCTTATCTCACAGTTCTGTTAGTTCTTTGAATCTTATAGAAGTTTCTAATGGTGAATTTGGGATTTGTAGACAGAAGACTCATATATGAGGCTGAAACCACACCTATGGATGTAAATATGAAGAATCAATGGTTTCATTGCCAAGGATTTTACCATTTTCAAGTTTAGAATCCCAAAAACAGAATTATGGCCCTTCATGATAGAAATGAGACTGCATAGAAGTGTTGAAGTCTCAAAGTAGTTGAAGCATGCTACCAAGGTGGAGAAGCAAGTCAAAGTAAGAAATAAGTATTATAGCTTATCCCACAGTTCTGTTAGTTCTTTGAATCCTATAGGAGTTTCTAATGGTGAATTTGGGATTTGTAGAAAGAAGACTAATATGGAGGCTAAAATAACACCTTTGGATGTGAATATGAAGAATCAATGCTTTCATTGCCAAAGATTTGACCATTTTCAAGTTTAGAATCCCAAAAACAGAATTATGACCCTTCATGATAGAAATGAGAGTGAATAGAAGTATTGAAGTCTCAAAGTAGTTGAATCATGCTACCAAGGTAAAGAAGCAAGTCAAAGTAAGAAACAAGTATTAACGCTTATCCCCCATTTCTGTTACTTCTTTGAATCTTATAGAAGTTTCTAATGGTGAATTTGGGATTTGTAGAAAGAAGACTCATATGGAGGATGGAACAACACCTTTGGATGTGAATATGAAGAATCAATGCTTTCATTGCCAAGGATTTAACCATTTTCCAGTTTAGAATCCCAAAAATATAAGTGTTGAAATCTCAAAGTAGTTGAAGCATGCTACCAAGGTTGAGAAACAAGTCAAAGTAAGAAACAAGTATTATAGCTTATCCCACAGTTCTTTTAGTTCTTTGATTCTTATAGAAGTTTCTAATGGTGAATTTGGGATTTGTAGAAAGAAGACTCATATGGAGGCTGAAACCACACCTTTCAATGTGAATATGAAGAATCAATGCTTTCATTGCCAAGGATTTGACCATTTTCAAGTTTAGAATCCCAAAAACAGAATTATGGCCTTTCATGATAGAAATGAGACTGAATAGACGTGTTAAACTCTCAAAGTAGTTGAAGCATGCTACCAAGGTGGAGAAGCATGTCAAAGTAAGAAACAAGTATTATAGCTTATCCCACTCTTCTGTTAGTTCTTTGAATGTTATAGGAGTTTCTAATGGTGAATTTCGGATTTGTAGAAAGAAGACTCATATAGAGGCTAAAATAACACCTTTGGATGTAAATATGAAGAATCAACGCTTTCATTGCCAAAGATTTGACCATTTTCAAGTTTAGAAACCCAAAAATAGAATTATGACCCTTCATGATAGAAATGAGAGTGAATAGAAGTGTTGAAGTCTCAAAGTAGTTGAATCATGCTACCAAGGTGAAGAAGCAAGTCAAAGTAAGAAACAAGATTTATAGATTATCCCCCATTTCTGTTACTTCTTTGAATCTTATAGAAGTTTCCAATGGTGAATTTGGGATTTGTAGAAAGAAGACTCATATGGAGGCTGAAACCACACCTTTGGATGTGAATATGAAGAATCAATGCTTTCATTGCCAAGGATTTGACAATTTTCAAGTTTCGAATCCCAAAAACAGAATTATGGCCCTTCATGATAGAAATGAGACTGAATAGACGTGTTGAACTCTCAAACTAGTTGAAGCATGCTACCAAGGTGGAGAAGCATGTCAAAGTAAGAAACAAGTATTATAGCTTATCCCACAGTTTTGTTAGTTCTTTGAATGTTATAGGAGTTTCTAATGGTGAATTTGGGATTTGTAGAAAGAAGACTCATATAGAGGCTAAAATAACACCTTTGGATGTCAATATGAAGAATTAACGCTTTCATTGCCAAAGATTTGACCATTTTCAAGTTTAGAATCCCAAAAACAGAATTATGACCCTTCATGATAGAAATGAGAGTGAATAGAAGTGTTGAAGTCTCAAAGTAGTTGAATCATGCTACCAAGGTGAAGAAGCAAGTCAAAGTAAGAAACAAGTATTATCGCTTATCCCCATTTCGTAAGTTCTTTGAATCTTATAGAAGTTTCTAATGGTGAATTTGGGATTTGTAGAAAGAAGACTCAAATGGAAGGATGAAACCACACCTTTGGACGTGAATAAAGTTGATCAGAAGATAAAGAGTGAAGAACAAGAGGGTAGCAAAGAAGCCCTAGAGGATAAAAGGCCCAAAAATGTATTAGTTGGGCCCAATGAACAGTAGAACAAAACTGATTTATTAATTTGTGGTTAAGGTTTTAGTCACATGTTTAATTATTCTTAGCCACATGTTTGGCTTTATGAGTTGAGATATTTTTTCTCATTATTGTAAGGAACCAGATCGGATTTTTAGAGAAAAAAATCAAGAGAAGAAAAAATTTCTCCATCTTCTTCTTCTTTAAGCTTTCTTGTTTAGGAATCTGGATCTGGAAACTACAAAGGTTCTCTTTGTTTTTTCTACATGGTATCAGAGCAATAAGTTCCTAGAGACCTTATTTACTCAAGCTTTTGTTGAATCAAGTCTTTGATATGGAGAATCTCAAATACTTTACCTCCCGGGATTTATTCCCAAGGCATAACTATCTCTTGTGGTCTAGAACCACTAAGACGGGCGCTTGGGAGCCGGGGAGTGTGGATCCACTGTCTGACGGCTGAGGAGATGCTTCAAGGTCAAGGAGAAGGTGGCGCCACCTCAGGTGGAGCTGAAGGAAACGTGGAAAAGCTAAAGAGGGAGAGGTAGAGTCTCCAGCCCAAATTAGCTCAAGTAAAGGGGATTCAAGTGGGTCCAAGAAGATCAGTTGGTACTTGCTGCTCCAGAGCTCATTAGATCCAAGTATCCTAGCTTCCTACTCTTATGTAGAGACAGCTAAGGAGCTGTGGGATACACTCTTTGGAGTGTATGGAAATGAATCCAACCTTAGTAGGATTTACGAGATTAAGAAAGCTCTTGCAAATCTACAACAAGAAGGGAAGGATTTCAAGGATTTCTTTGGTGAATTTAGGGGGCTATGGGCAGAACTGGAAGTGCTTAGGCCTCCTACTATAGATATCAAGGAGATGATAGAAAGGAGAGAGCAAGACCAAGTGTTTGGTTTGTCCATTCTTGATGAGTCCTCACGTTGGACTAGTTCATCACATTCTGCGATTTGAGAAGCTGCCCCCTCTCAATCAAGTGTGCATGATGATTCAAAAGGAGGAAGGGCCCAAGGGTCTCTTTAAAGGGACAAGTGAAGTTGCTCATGTGAAGCAAAGGAAAGGAGGTCGGATGGACTGTCGAGAAGAAGAACCTTGTGTGTGATCATTGTAAGATGAAAAGGACACTCCAAGGACAAATGCTGGACACTCTATCCGATCTAAGGCCCAAGAATTTCAAGGGGACGGGTCAGACATCAAGGGGAGTGGCTGGAGTAGCTACTTTAACTTCCGAACTGACTTGGTAAGAAGATCAGACTTAGATGCTCTCATCAAAAGCATCACCAAGCTTGCAGATTCTGGTAAGGGATTCTTTTCCTCTAGAACTTCATAAACCGGGTTATTGTAGATTCTGGTGCTTCTCATCACATGATTAGTGATAGGGAATTGTTGTCTGAGGTTGAGCCGCATGGTGGAAAGGTTACAATGCGTAATGGACAGGATGTTGAGATTAAAGGAATTGGAAATTTAGAGTTGTTTAAGAAGAAACTGAAACCCTCTATATTGCCAGATTTTTCTAATAATTTGTTATCTGTTCAGCAAGCTGCTAAGGACCTTGACTGCGTGGGTGTTTAGTTCTGATGATGTAAAATTTCAGGATAATAAGTCTCGGGAGACCATCGGGAAGGTTGCTCCAAGGGTGGTCTCCATGTTTTGGAGAAGGAACAACCAGACGTTGATAAGTCGGTTCTTAGCTCTTTTTGGCATGAAAGGCTGGGACATCCTCATCTCAAAGCCCTTCAGCTTGGTCTTGCTAATCAGAAAGTTTAGGATCAACAAGAGTGTGAAGCTTGCATTTTAGGAAAACATTGTAGGAATGTGTTTTCGGAATCTTCAACTTTGTATGATGACTGTTTTGATCTGGTACATTCTGATGTATGGACAGCACCTTGTGCAACTCGTGATCAATATAAATATTTTGTGTCATTTATCGATGAGAAGTCGAAGTACACATGGATTACGCTTTTGCCTTCAAAGCGTCACGTTCTTGATGCTTTCTCCAAGTTCTACTACTATGTATTAACTCGGTTTGGAACTAAGATCAAAAGCTAAAAGGAGTGATAATGGGGGAGAATACACGAGTAATGCCTTTAAGGATTTTGTTGGGAAGCTTCGAATCGTGACACCAGACCTCTTTGCGCTTATACTCCACAGCAAAATGGAGTAGCTGAAACGCAAGAATAGACATCTCATGGAGGTTCTTGAGAACAATGTTGTTTGATAGAAATGTGCCCAAACAATATTGGGGAGATGCTGTAATGACAACTGCTATCTTATTAACCGGCTACCAACTGTTTCTCTTGGAAGTGTCTCACCTACATGAGGTAGTGAACAAAACCTAAACCCTCTCTTGATCATCTACGTGTTTTTTGGTTGTTATCATATGCATGTTCCAGATGCTCCGAGGAACAAGCTAGAGCCAAAGAGTGTCAAGTGTATGTTCATTGGATACTCTACTACACAAAAAGGGGATATAAATGCTACAATCCCACTACAAAGAGGATGTATGTCTCAAGGGAGGTTAAGTTTATTGAAGAGAAGGGTTACTTTGATAGGCGGGATTGGAATAACTTGGAGGACCTAGTTATGCCTGAGTTGAGAGTGCATCGACTCTAAGGGTTTGATTCTGGAGGGATAGCTCCAGGGTTGATTCTGTGGAACATGTCGGTGAGGGAGAGTGACAGTGGTGACTCTGAAGCAGACATAGTGGGTAATATTGGAGATGAAGAATCACCCGAAGTGTTGCTCCTAATCCAGATTTAAGTGGAAACAGAGGCTGAAGAGGAATCGAAGAATCAGATCCTGAAGAAGAAGAAGTTGTACCTCCATTGCGAAGAAGTACAAGGATGAGATTTCCTCCTGAAAATTGGAAGAACACAAGGGTATATTACAATAACCAGGCGGTAGCTCATCCAATTCAAGAATCATTGTACCATGGATCAGTTTCCAAAAGAACACCAAGCCTTTCTCCCAAGATTGATCAACATAGGATTCCCAAAAAAGCTATGAAGAGGCCTGTTTGGATGATGTGTGGGTTCAAGCTATGTTGGAAGAGATAGAATCTATGGTTAAGAATGGGGCATGGGACGAGATTGACAAGCCCGACAAGAAGAAACTAGTGGGCTGTAGGTGGGTTTATACCATCAAGTATACTAGCACCGGAGAAATAGAGAGATACAAAGCGAGGTTAGTGGCTAAAGGTTACAAACAGAAGTATGGGTGGATTACACAGAAACGTTTGCGCCACAGAGTCTAAGCTCCATTCGGTCTGAGTTCTTCTCTCTATTCTTACTAATCTGTGTTGGGACTTGTGGCGAGATGGATGTGAAAAATGCATTTCTTCAAGGAGAGTTGAAAGAAGAAGTGTATATGGTTCCACCGAAGGAGTGAATATTGGTGAAAACAAGGTTTTGCAAGCTGAAAAAAGGCGATCTATGGTCTTAAGCAATCACCTAGGGCTTGGTATAACAAGCTAAGTGGACAACATCTTGAAAGTGGTTTTCGAAGATCTGAGGCAGACCATACATTGTTCACCACTCAGGGGAGAATGGAATCGTTCAGATACTAGTGTATGTGGATGATATCATTATCACAGGAGATGACGTTGAGGGGATCAAGAGAACAAAGAGTTTACTCAAGGCTTCATTTGATATCAAAGACTTGGGTGAGCTTAAATATTTCCTTGGGATTGAGGTATGTAAGTTTGCTGATGGACTCTTCTTATCCCAAAGGAAATACACTCTTGATTTGTTGGAAGAAACAGGGAAGCTGGGAGTAAAACCAGCTAAGACTCCTATCGAAGCGAGGTACAAGATATGTTCCGAGGGGGGAGCCTCTTGTGGAGGTGAAGCAATATCGGAGACTTATTGGGAGGTTGATCTACTTGACTATCACCAGACCTGATATTTCTTTGCGGTGAATCAAGTGAGTCAACACATGCAGACTCCAAGTAAAGCATCATTGGGGAATGGTGGATCGTATTCTCGGATATTTGAAAGGCACACCAGGCAAAGGTATTTGGATGGGCTGCAATAACCTCAACTGATATAGTAGGATATTGTGATTCTGATTGGGCAGGAGATAAGACTGATCGAGGTAAATCGACAACCGTTATTGCACCTTTGTTGGTGGAAACCTTGTTACCTGGAGAAGTAAGAAGCGAGAAGGTGATATCTAGATCGAGTGCAGAGGCTGAGTATCGAGGCAATGGCAAACACAACGGGTGAACTGGTTTGGATAAAGGCTCTCCTTAAGGATCTAGGTATTGAATCTTCTCCGAACCTATTACCCTCCATTGTGACAATAAAGCAGCGATTCATATTGCCTCTAACTCAGTGTTCCACGAGAGGACAAAGCACATAGAGGTTGATTGTCACTATGTTAGGGAGAAAGTTGAAGCTGGGACTATACTCCCAACATTTGTTAGAAGCATGAATCAATTAGGTGATGTCTTCACCAAGGCTACATCATCTAGAGTGTGTAGTGATCTTCATGGCAAGATGGGTTTGATGGATCTCCACCAACCGATCTTGAGGGGGGGGTGTTGATCAGAAGATCAAGAGTGAAGACCAAGAGGTTATCAATGAAGCCCAAGAGACTAAAAAAGGCCAAAAAATGTATTAGTTGGGCCTCAGTGAACAAGTCTACGAAAATGATTTATTAATTTGTGGTTAAGGTTTTAGTCACATGTTTAATTATTCTTAGCCACATGTTTGGCTTTATGAGTTGAGATATTTTTTCTCATTATTGTAAGGAACCAGATCGGATTTTTAGAGAAAAAAATCAAGAGAAGAAAAAATTTCTCCATCTTCTTCTTCTTTAAGCTTTCTTGTTTAGGAATCTGGATCTGGAAACTACAAAGGTTCTCTTTGTTTTTTCTACAAATATGGAGAATCAATGCTTTCATTGCCAAGAATTTGACCATTTTCAAGTTTAGAATCCCAAAAACAGAATTATGGCCCTTCATGATAGAAATGAGACTGAATAGACGTGTTGAACTCTCAAAGTAGTTGAAGCATGCTACCAAGGTGGAGAAGCATGTCAAAGTAAGAAACAAGTATTATAGCTTAGCCCACAGTTCTGTTAGTTCTTTTGAATCTTATAGAAGTTTCAATTGGTGAAATTAGGAGTTGTAGTAAGAAGACACATATGTAGGCTGAAACCACACCTTTGGATGTGAATATGAAGAATCAATGCTTTCATTGCCAAGGATTTGACTATTTTCATGTTTAGAATCCCAAAAACAGAATAATGGCCCTTCAAGATAGAAATAAGAGTGAATAGAAGTCTTGAAGTATCAAAGTACCTGAAGCATGCTACCAAGGTGGAGAAGCAAGTCAAAGTAAGAAACAAGTATTATAGCTTATCCCCCATTTCTAATACTTCTTTGAATCTTATAGAAGTTTCTAATGGTGAATTTGGGATTTGTAGAAAGAAGACTCATATGGAGGCTAAAATAAAACCTTTGGATGTGAATATGAAGAATCAATGCTTTCATTGCCAAGGATTTAACCATTTTCCAGTTTAGAATCCCAAAAACATAATTAAGACCCTTCATGATAGAAATGAGAATGAATAGAAGTGTTGAAATCTCAAAGTACTTGAAGCATGCTACCAAGGTGGAGAAGCAAGTCAAAGTAAGAAACAAGTATTATAGCTTATCCCACAATTCTGTTAGTTCTTTGAATGTTATAGGAGTTTCTAATGGTGAATTTGGGATTTGTAGAAAGAAGACTCATATAGAGGCTAAAATAACACCTTTGGATGTCAATATGAAGAATCAACGCTTTCATTGCCAAAGATTTGACCATTTTCAAGTTTAGAATCCCAAAAACAGAATTATGACCCTTCATGATAGAAATGAGAGTGAATAGAAGTGTTGAAGTCTCAAAGTAGTTGAATCATGCTACCAAGGTGAAGAAGCAAGTCAAAGTAAGAAACAAGTATTATCGCTTATCCCCCATTTCTGTAACTTCTTTGAATCTTATAGAAGTTTCTAATGTGAATTTGGGATTTGTAGAAAGAAGACTCATATGGAGGCTGAAACCACACCTTTGGATGTGAATATGAAGAATCAATGCTTTCATTGCCAAGGATTTAACCATTTTCCAGTTTAGAATCCCAAAAATATAAGTGTTGAAATCTCAAAGTAGTTAAAGCATGCTACCAAGGTTGACAAGCAAGTCAAAGTAAGAAACAAGTATTATAGCTTATCTCAAAGTTCTGTTAGTTCTTTGATTCTTATAGAAGTTTCCAATGGTGAATTTGGGATTTGTAGAAAGAAGATTCATATGGAGGCTGAAACCACACCTTTGGATGTGAATATGAAGAATCAACGCTTTCATAGCCAAAGAGTTGACCGTTATCAAGTTTAGAACCGCAAAAACAGAATCATGGCCATTCATGATAGGAATGAGACCGTATAGACGGGTTGAACCCTCAAAGTACTGGAAGCATGCTACCAAGGGGGAGAAGCAAGTCAAAGTAAGAAACAAGTATTATAGCTTATCCCACAATTCTATTAGTTCTTTGAATCTTATAGGAGTTTCTAATGGTGAATTTGGCACTTGTAGAAAGAAGACTCATATGGAGGCTAAAATAACACCTTTGGATGTGAATATGAAGAATCAATGCTTTCATTGCCAAAGATTTGACCATTTTCAAGTTTAGAATCCCAAAAACAGAATTATGACCCTTCATGATAGAAATGAGAGTGAATAGAAGTGTTGAAGTCTCAAAGTAGTTGAAGCATGCTACCAAGGTGGAGAAGCAAGTCAAAGTAAGAAACAAGTATTATAGCTTATCCCCCATTTCTGTTAGTTCTTTGAATCTTATAGAAGTTTCTAATTGTGAATTTGGGATTTGAAGAAAGAAGACTCATATGGAGGCTGAAACAACACCTTTGGATGTGAATATGAAGAATCAATGCTTTCATTGCCAAGGATTTGACCATTTTCAAGTTTAGAATCCCAAAAACAGAATTATGGCCCTTCATGATAGAAATGAGACTGAATAGAAGTGTTGAAGTCTCAAAGTAGTTGAAGCATGCTACCAACGTGGAGAAGCAAGTCAAAGTAAGAAACAAGTATTATAGCTTATCCCACAGTTCTGTTAGTTCTTTGAATCTTATAGGAGTTTCTAATGGTGAATTTGGGATTTGTAGAAAGAAGACTCATATGGAGGCTAAAATAACACTTTTGGATGTGAATATGAAGAATCAACGCTTTCATTGCCAAAGATTTGACCATTTTCAAGTTTAGAATCCCAAAAACAAAATTATGACCCTTCATGATAGAAATGAGAGTGAATAGAAATGTTGAAGTCTCAAAGTAGTATAATCATGCTACCACGGTGAAGAAGCAAGTCAAAGTAAGAAACAAGTATTATAGCTTATCCCCATTTTCTGTACTTCTTTGAAATCTATAGAAGTTTTCTAATGTGAATTTGGGATTTGTAGAAAGAAGACTCATATGGAGGATGAAACATCACCTTTGGATGTGAATATGAAGAATCAATGCTTTCATTGCCAAGGATTTAACCATTTTCCTGTTTAGAATCCCAAAAATATAAGTGTTGAAATCTCAAAGTAGTTGAAGCATGCTACCAAGGTTGAGAAGCAAGTCAAAGTAAGAAACAAGTATTATAGCTTATCCCACAGTTCTATTAGTGATTCTTATAGAAGTTTCTAATGGTGAATTTGGGATTTGTAGAAAGAAGACTCATATGGAGGCTGAAACCACACCTTTCGATGTGAATATGAAGAATCAATGCTTTCATTGCCAAGGATTTGACCATTTTCAAGTTTAGAATCCCAAAAACAGAATTATGGCCCTTCATGATAGAAATGAGACTGAATAGAAGTGTTGAACTCTCAAAGTAGTTGAAGCATGCTACCAAGGTGGAGAAGCAAGTCAAAGTAAGAAACAAGTATTATAGCTTATCCCACAGTTCTGTTAGTTCTTTGAATCTTATAGGAGTTTCTAATGGTGAATTTGGGATTTGTAGAAAGAAGACTCATATAGAGGCTAAAATAACACCTTTGGATGTGAATATGAAGAATCAACGCTTTCATTGCCAAAGATTTGACCATTTTCAAGTTTAGAATCCCAAAAACAGAATTATGACCCTTCATGATAGAAATGAGAGTGAATAGAAGTATTGAAGTCTCAAAGTAGTTGAATCATGCTACCAAGGTGAAGAAGCAAGTCAAAGTAAGAAACAAGTATTATAGCTTATCCCCCATTTCTGTTACTTCTTTGAATCTTATAGAAGTTTCTAATGGTGAATTTGGGATTTGTAGAAAGAAGACTCATATGGAGGCTAAAATAAAACCTTTGGATGTGAATATGAAGAATCAATGCTTTCATTGCCAAGGATTTAACCATTTTCCAGTTTAGAATCCCAAAAACATAATTAAGACCCTTCATGATAGAAATGAGAATGAATAGAAGTGTTGAAATCTCAAAGTAGTTGAAGCATGCTACCAAGGTGGAGAAGCAAGTCAAAGTAAGAAACAAGTATTATAGCTTATCCCACAGTTCTGTTAGTTCTTTGAATCTTATAGGAGTTTCTAATGGTGAATTTGGGATTTGTAGAAAGAAGACTCATATAGAGGCTAAAATAACACCTTTGGATGTGAATATGAAGAATCAACGCTTTCATTGCCAAAGATTTGACCATTTTCAAGTTTAGAATCCCAAAAACAGAATTATGACCCTTCATGATAGAAATGAGAGTGAATAGAAGTGTTGAAGTCTCAAAGTAGTTGAATCATGCTACCAAGGTGAAGAAGCAAGTCAAAGTAAGAAACAAGTATTATAGCTTATCCCCCATTTCTGTTACTTCTTTGAATCTTATAGAAGTTTCTAATGGTGAATTTGGGATTCGTAGAAAGAAGACTCATATGGAGGCTGAAACCACACCTTTGGATGTGAATATGAAGAATCAATGCTTTGATTGCCAAGGATTTAACCATTTTCAAGCTTAGAATCCCAAAAATAGAAGTGTTGAAGTCTCAAAGTAGTTGAAGCATGCTACCAAGGTGGAGAAGCAAGTCAAAGTAAGAAACAAGTATTATAGCTTATCTGACAGTTCTGTTAGTTCTTTGAATCTAATAGAAGTTTCTAATGGTGAATTTGGGATTTGTAGAAAGAAAACTCATATGGAGGCTGAAACAACCCCTTTGGATGTGAATATGAAGAATCAATGCTTTCATTGCCAAGGATTTAACCATTTCAAGCTTAGAATCCCAAAAACAGAATTATGACCCTTCATGATAGAAATGAGACTAAATAGACGTGTTGAACTCTCAAAGTAGTTGAAGCATGCTACCAAGGTGGAGAAGCATGTCAAAGTAAGAAACAAGTATTATAGCTTATCCCACAATTCTGTTAGTTCTTTGAATGTTATAGGAGTTTCTAATGGTGAATTTGGGATTTGTAGAAAGAAGACTCATATAGAGGCTAAAATAACACCTTTGGATGTGAATATGAAGAATCAATGCTTTCATTGCCAAAGATTTGACCATTTCAAAGTTTATAATCCCAAAAACAGAAATATGACCCTTCATGATAGAAATGAGAGTGAATAGAAGTGTTGAAATATCAAAGTAGTTGAAGCATGCTACCAACGTGGAGAAGAAAGTCAAAGTAAGAAACAAGTATTATAGCTTATTCCACAGTTCTGTTAGTTCTTTTGAATCTTATAGAAGTTCTAATGGTGAATTTGGTATTTGTAGAAAGAAGACTCATATGGAGGCTAAAACCACACCTTTTGATGTGAATATAAAGAATCAATGCTTTCATTGCCAAGGATTTTACCATTTTCAGGTGTAGAATCCCAAAAACAGAATTATGGCCCTTCATGATTGAAATGAGACTGAATAGAAGTGTTGAAGTCTCAAAGTAGTTGAAGCATGTTACCAAGGTGAAGAAGCAAGTCAAAGTAAGAAACAAGTATTATAGCTTACCCCACAGTTCTGTTAGTTCTTTGAATCTTATAGAAGTTTCTAATGGTGAATTCGGGATTTGTAGAAAGAAGACTCATATAGAAGGCTAAAATAACACTTTGGCTGTGAATATGAAGAATCAATGCTTTCAATGACAAGGATATGACCGTTTTAAAGTTTAGAATCCCAAAAACAGAATTATGACCCTTCATGATAGAAATGAGAGTGAATAGAAGTGTTGAAGTCTCAAAGTAGTTGAATCATGCTACCAAGGTGAAGAAGCAAGTCAAAGTAAGAAACAAGTATTATCGCTTATCCCCCATTTCTGTAACTTCTTTGAATCTTATAGAAGTTTCTAATGTGAATTTGGGATTTGTAGAAAGAAGACTCATATGGAGGCTGAAACCACACCTTTGGATGTAAATATGAAGAATCAATGCTTTCATTGCCAAGGATTTAACCATTTTCCTGTTTAGAATCCCAAAAATATAAGTGTTGAAATCTCAAAGTAGTTGAAGCATGCTACCAAGGTTGAGAAGCAAGTCAAAGTAAGAAACAAGTATTATAGCTTATCCCACAGTTCTGTTAGTTCTTTGAATCTTATAGAAGTTTCTAATGGTGAATTTGGGATTTGTAGAAAGAAGACTCATATGGAGGCTGAAACCACACCTTTCGATGTGAATATGAAGAATCAATGCTTTCATTGCCAAGGATTTGACCATTTTCAAGTTTAGAATCCCAAAAACAGAATTATGGCCCTTCATGATAGAAATGAGACTGAATAGAAGTGTTGAACTCTCAAAGTAGTTGAAGCATGCTACCAAGGTGGAGAAGCAAGTCAAAGTAAGAAACAAGTATTATAGCTTATCCCACAGTTCTGTTAGTTCTTTGAATCTTATAGGAGTTTCTAATGGTGAATTTGGGATTTGTAGAAAGAAGACTCATATAGAGGCTAAAATAACACCTTTGGATGTGAATATGAAGAATCAACGCTTTCATTGCCAAAGATTTGACCATTTTCAAGTTTAGAATCCCAAAAACAGAATTATGACCCTTCATGATAGAAATAAGAGTGAATAGAAGTGTTGAAGTCTCAAAGTAGTTGAAGCATGCTACCAAGGTGGAGAAGCAAGTCAAAGTAAGAAACAAGTATTATAGCTTATCCCCCATTTCTGTTAGTTCTTTGAATCTTATAGAAGTTTCTAATGGTGAATTTGGGATTTGTAGAAAGAAGACTCATATGGAGGCTGAAACCACACCTTTCGATGTGAATATGAAGAATCAATGCTTTCATTGCCAAGGATTTGACCATTTTCAAGTTTAGAATCCCAAAAACAGAATTATGGCCCTTCATGATAGAAATGAGACTGAATAGAAGTGTTGAACTCTCAAACTAGTTGAAGCATGCTACCAAGGTGGAGAAGCAAGTCAAAGTAAGAAACAAGTATTATAGCTTATCCCACAGTTCTGTTAGTTTTTTTAATCTTATAGGAGTTTATAATGGTGAATTTGGGATTTGTAGAAAGAAGACTCATATGGAGGCTGAAACCACACCTTTGGATGTGAATATGAAGAATCAATGCTTTCATTGCCAAGGATTTGACCATTTTCAAGTTTAGAATCCCAAAAACAGAATTATGGCCCTTCATGATAGAAATGAGACTGAATAGAAGTGTTGAAGTCTCAAAGTAGTTGAAGCATGCTACCAAGGTGGAGAAGCAAGTCAAAGTAAGAAACAAGTATTATAGCTTATCCTCCATTTCTGTTAGTTCTTTGAATCTTATAGAAGTTTCTAATGGTGAATTTGGGATTTGTAGAAAGAAGACTCATATGGAGGCTAAAATAACACCTTTGGATGAGAATATGAAGAATCAATGCATCCATTGCCAAGGATTTAACCATCTTCCAGTTTAGAAACCTAAAAACATAACTAAGACCCTTCATGATAGAAATGAGAATCAATAGAAGTGTTGAAGTCTCACAGTAGTTGAAGCATGCTACCAAGGTGGAGAAGCAAGTCAAAGTAAGAAACAAGTATTATAGCTTATCCCACAATTCTGTTAGTTCTTTGAATGTTATAGGAGTTTCTAATGGTGAATTTGGGATTTGTAGAAAGAAGACTCATATAGAGGCTAAAATAACACCTTTGGATGTCAATATGAAGAATCAACGCTTTCATTGCCAAAGATTTGACCATTTTCAAGTTTAGAATCCCAAAAACAGAATTATGACCCTTCATGATAGAAATGAGAGTGAATAGAAGTGTTGAAGTCTCAAAGTAGTTGAATCATGCTACCAAGGTGAAGAAGCAAGTCAAAGTAAGAAACAAGTATTATAGCTTATCCCCATTTCTGTAGTTCTTTGAATCTTATAGAAGTCTCTAATGGTGAATTTGGGATTTGTAGAAAGAAGACTCATATGGAGGCTGAAACCACACCTTTGGATGTGAATATGAAGAATCAATGCTTTCATTACCAAGGATTTAACCATTTTCCAGTTTAGAATCCCAAAAAAAATAAAAGTGTTGAAATCTCAAAGTAGTTGAAGCATGCTACCAAGGTGGAGAAGCAAGTCAAAGTAAGAAACAAGTATTATAGCTTATCCCACAGTTCTGTTAGTTCTTTGAATCTTATAGGAGTTTCTAATGGTGAATTTGGGATTTGTAGAAAGAAGACTTATATGGAGGCTAAAATAACACCTTTGGATGTGAATATGAAGAATCAACGCTTTCATTGCCAAAGATTTGATCATTTTCAATTTTAGAATCCCAAAAACAGAATTATGGCCCTTCATGATAGAAATGAGACTAAATAGAAGTGTTGAAGTCTCAAAGTAGTTGAAGCATGCTACCAACGTGGAGAAGCAAGTCTAAGTAAGAAACAAGTATTATAACTTATCCCACAGTTCTGTTAGTTCTTTGAATCTTATAGGAGTTTCTAATGGTGAATTTGGGATTTGTAGAAAAAGACTAATATAGAGGCTAAAATAACACCTTTGGATGTGAATATGAAGAATCAACGCTTTCATTGCCAAAGATTTGACCATTTTCAAGCTTAGAATCCTAAAAACAGAATTATGGCCCTTCATGATAGAAATGAGACTGAATAGAAGTTTTGAAATCTCAAAGTAGTTGAAGCATGCTACCAAGGTGAAGAAGCAAGTCAAAGTAAGAAACAAGTATTATAGCTTATCCCACAGTTCTGTTAGTTCTTTGAATCTTATAGGAGTTTCTAATGCTGAATTTGGGATTTGTAGAAAGAAGACTCATATGGAGGCTAAAATAAAACCTTTGGATGTGAATATGAAGAATCAATGCTTTCATTGCCAAGGATTTAACCATTTTCCAATTTAGAATCCCAAAAAACATAATTAAGACCCTTCATGATAGAAATGAGACTGAATAGAAGTGTTGAAATCTGAAAGTAGTTGAAGCATGCTACCAAGGTGGAGAAGCAAGTCAAAGTAAGAAACAAGTATTATAGCTTATCCCACAATTCTGTTAGTTCTTTGAATGTTATAGGAGTTTCTAATGGTGAATTTGGGATTTGTAGAAAGAAGACTCATATAGAGGCTAAAATAACACCTTTGGATGTCAATATGAAGAATCAACGCTTTCATTGCCAAAGATTTGACCATTTTCAAGTTTAGAATCCCAAAAACAGAATTATGACCCTTCATGATAGAAATGAGAGTGAATAGAAGTGTTGAAGTCTCAAAGTAGTTGAATCATGCTACCAAGGTGAAGAAGCAAGTCAAAGTAAGAAACAAGTATTATCGCTTATCCCCCATTTCTGTAACTTCTTTGAATCTTATAGAAGTTTCTAATGTGAATTTGGGATTTGTAGAAAGAAGACTCATATGGAGGCTGAAACCACACCTTTGGATGTGAATATGAAGAATCAATGCTTTCATTGCCAAGGATTTAACCATTTTCCAGTTTAGAATCCCAAAAATATAAGTGTTGAAATCTCAAAGTAGTTGAAGCATGCTACCAAGGTTGAGAAGCAGGTCAAAGTAAGAAACAAATATTATAGCTTATCTCACAGTTCTGTTAGTTCTTTGAATCTTATAGAAGTTTCTAATGGTGAATTTGGGATTTGTATAAAGAAGACTCATATGGAGGCTGAAACCACACCTTTCGATGTGAATATGAAGAATCAACACTTTCATTGCCAAGGATTTGGCCATTTTCAATTTTAGAATCCCAAAAACAGAATTATGGCCCTTCATGATAGAAATGAGACTAAATAGAAGTGTTGAAGTCTCAAAGTAGTTGAAGCATGCTACCAAGGTGGAGAAGCAAGTCAAAGTAAGAAACAAGTATTATAGCTTATCCCACAGTTTTGTTAGTTCTTTGAATCTTATAGGAGTTTCTAATGGTGAATTTGGGATTTGTAGAAAGAAGACTCATATAGAGGCTAAAATAACACCTTTGGATGTCAATATGAAGAATCAACGCTTTCATTGCCAAAGATTTGACCATTTTCAAGTTTAGAATCCCAAAAACAGAATTATGACCCTTCATGATAGAAATGAGAGTGAATAGAAGTGTTGAAGTCTCAAAGTAGTTGAATCATGCTACCAAGGTGAAGAAGCAAGTCAAAGTAAGAAACAAGTATTATAGCTTATCCCACAGTTCTGTTAGTTCTTTGAATCTTATAGAAGTTTCTAATGGTGAATTTGGGATTTGTAGAAAGAAGACACATATGGACGCTGAAACCACACCTTTGGATGTAAATATGAAGAATCAATGCTTTCATTGCCAAGGATTTGACCATCTTCAAGTTTAGAATCCCAAAAACAGAATAATGGCCCTTCCTGACAGAAATGAGAGTGAATAGAAGTGTTGAAATCTCAAAGTAGTTGAAGCATGCTATCAAGGTGGAGAAGCAAGTCAAAGTAAGAAACAAATATTATAGCTTATTCCACAGTTCTGTTAGTTCTTTGAATGTTATAGGAGTTTCTAATGGTGAATTTGGGATTTGTAGAAAGAAGACTCTTATAGAGGCTAAAATAACACTTTTCGATGTGAATATGAAGAATCAACGCTTTCATTGCCAAAGATTTGACCATTTTCAAGTTTAGAATCCCAAAAACAGAATTATGACCCTTCATGATAGAAATGAGAGTGAATAGAAGTGTTGAAGTCTCAAAGTAGTTGAATCATGCTACCAAGGTGAAGAAGCAAGTCAAAGTAAGAAACAAGTATTATAGCTTATCCCCCATTTCTGTTAGTTCTTTGAATCTTATAGAAGTTTCTAATGGTGAATTTGGGATTCGTAGAAAGAAGACTCATATGGAGGCTGAAACCACACCTTTGGATGTGAATATGAAGAATCAATGCTTTCATTGCCAAGGATTTAACCATTTTCCTGTTTAGAATCCCAAAAATATAAGTGTAGAAATCTCAAAGTAGTTGAAGCATGCTACCAAGGTTGAGAAGCAAGTCAAAGTAAGAAACAAGTATTATAGCTTATCCCACAGTTCTATTAGTTCTTTGATTCTTATAGAAGTTTGTAATGGTCAATTTGGGATTTGTAGAAAGAAGACTCATATGGAGGCTGAAACCACACCTTTGGATGTGAATATGAAGAATCAATGCTTTCATTGCCAAGGATTTGACCATTTTCAAGTTTAGAATCCCAAAAACATAATTATGTCCCTTCATGATCGAAATGAGACTGAATAGACGTGTTGAACTCTCAAAGTAGTTGAAGCATGCTACCAAGGTGGAGAAGCATGTCAAAGTAAGAAACAAGTATTATAGCTTATCCCACAATTCTGTTAGTTCTTTGAATGTTATAGGAGTTTCTAATGGTGAATTTGGGATTTGTAGAAAGAAGACTCATATAGAGGCTAAAATAACACCTTTGGATGTCAATATGAAGAATCAACGCTTTCATTGCCAAAGATTTGACCATTTTCAAGTTTAGAATCCCAAAAACAGAATTATGACCCTTCATGATAGAAATGAGAGTGAATAGAAGTGTTGAAGTCTCAAAGTAGTTAAATCATGCTACCAAGGTGAAGTAGCAAGTCAAAGTAAGAAACAAGTATTATAGCTTATCCCCCATTTCTGTTACTTCTTTGAATCTTATAGAAGTTTCTAATGGTGAATTTGGGATTTGTAGAAAGAAGACTCATATGGAGGCTGAAACCACACCTTTGGATGTGAATATGAAGAATCAATGCTTTCATTGCCAAGGATTTGACCATTTTCAAGTTTAGAATCTCAAAAACAGAATAATGGCCCTTCATGATAGAAATGAGACTGAATAGACGTGTTGAACTCTCAAAGTGGTTGAAACATGCTACCAAGGTGGAGAAACATGTCAAAGTAAGAAACAAGTATTATAGCTTATCCCACAGTTCTGTTAGTTCTTTGAATGTTGTAGGAGTTTCTAATGGTGAATTTGGGATTTGTAGAAAGAAGACTCATATAGAGGCTAAAATAACACCTTTGGATGTCAAAATAAAGAATCAACGCTTTCATTGCCAAAGATTTGACCATTTTCAAGTTTAGAATCCCAAAAACAGAATTATGACCCTTCATGATAGAAATAAGAGTGAATAGAAGTGTTGAAGTCTCAAAGTAGTTGAATCATGCTACCAAGGTGAAGAAGCGAGTCAAAGTAAGAAACAAGTATTATAGCTTATCCCCCATTTCTGTTACTTCTTTGAATCTTATAGAAGTTTCTAATGGTGAATTTGGGATTTGTAGAAAGAAGACTCATATGGAGGCTGAAACCACACCTTTGGATGTGAATATGAAGAATCAATGCATTCATTGCCAAGGATTTGACCACTTTCAAGTTGAGAATCCCAAAAACAGAATAATGGCCCTTCATGATAGAAATGAGACTAAATAGACGTGTTGAACTCTCAAAGTACTTGAAGCATGCTACCAAGGTGGAGAAGCATGTCAAAGTAAGAAACAAGTATTATAGCTTATCCCACAGTTCTGTTAGTTCTTTGAATGTTATAGGAGTTTCTAATGGTGAATTTGGGATTTGTAGAAAGAAGACTCATATGGAGGCTGAAACTACACCTTTGGATGTGAATATGAAGAATCAATGTTTTCATTGCCAAGGATTTAACCATTTTCCAGTTTAGAATCCCAAAAACATAATTAAGACCCTTCATGATAGAAATGAGAATGAATAGAAGTGTTGAAATCTCAAAGTACTTGAAGCATGCTACCAAGGTGGAGAAGCAAGTCAAAGTAAGAAACAAGTATTATAGCTTATCCCACAATTCTGTTAGTTCTTTGAATGTTATAGGAGTTTCTAATGGTGAATTTGGGATTTGTAGAAAGAAGACTCATATAGAGGCTAAAATAACACCTTTGGATGTCAATATGAAGAATCAACGCTTTCATTGCCAAAGATTTGACCATTTTCAAGTTTAGAATCCCAAAAACAGAATTATCACCCTTCATGATAGAAATGAGAGTGAATAGAAGTGTTGAAGTCTCAATGTAGTTGAATCATGCTACCAAGGTGAAGAAGCAAGTTAAAGTAAGAAACAAGTATTATAGCTTATCCCCTATTTCTGTTAGTTCTTTGAATCTTATAGAAGTTTCTAATGGTGAATTTGGGATTCGTAGAAAGAAGACTCATATGGAGGCTGAAACCACACCTTTGGATGTGAATATGAAGAATCAATGCTTTCATTGCCAAGGATTTGACCATTTCAAGTTTAGAATCCCAAAAATATAAGTGTTGAAATATCAAAGTATTTGAAGCATGCTACCAAGGTGGAGAAGCAAGTCAAAGTAAGAAACAAGTATTATAGCTTATCCCACTGTTCTGTTAGTTTTTTGAATCTTATAGAAGTTTCTAATGGTGAATTTGGGATTTGTAGAAAGAAGATTCATATGGAGGCTGAAACCACACCTTTCGATGTGAAATGAAGAATCAATGCTTTCATTGCCAAGGATTTGACTATTTTCAAGTTTAGAATCCCAAAAACAGAAATATGGCCTTTCATGATAGAAATGAGACTGAATAGACGTGTTGAACTCTCAAAGTAGTTGAAGCATGCTACCAAGGTGGAGAAGCATGTCAAAGTAAGAAACAAGTATTATAGCTTATCCCACAGTTCTGTTAGTTCTTTGAATGTTATAGGAGTTTCTAATGGTGAATTTGGGATTTGTAGAAAGAAGACTCATATAGAGGCTAAAATAACACCTTTGGATGTCAATATGAAGAATCAACGCTTTCATTGCCAAAGATTTGACCATTTTCAAGTTTAGAATCCCAAAAACAGAATTATGACCCTTCATGATAGAAATGAGAGTGAATAGAAGTGTTGAAGTCTCAAAGTAGTTGAATCATGCTACCAAGGTGAAGAAGCAAGTCAAAGTAAGAAACAAGTATTATAGCTTATCCCACAGTTCTGTTAGTTCTTTTGAATCTTATAGAAGTTTCTAATGGTGAATTTGGGATTTGTAGAAAGAAGACACATATGGACGCTGAAACCACACCTTTGGATGTAAATATGAAGAATCAATGCTTTCATTGCCAAGGATTTGACCATTTTCAAGTTTAGAATCCCAAAAACAGAATAATGGCCCTTCATGATAAAAATGAGACTGAATAGAAGTGTTGAAGTCTCAAAGTAGTTGAAGCATGCTACCAAGGCGGAGAAGCAAATCAAAGTAAGAAACAAGTATTATAGCTTACCCCACAGTTCTGTTAGTTCTTTGAATCTTATAGGAGTTTCTAAAGGTGAATTTGGGATTTGTAGAAAAAAGACTCATATAGAGGCTAAAATAACACCTTTGGATGTGAATATGAAGAATCAACGCTTTCATTGCCAAAGATTTGACCATTTTCAAGTTTAGAATCCCAAAAACAGAATTATGACCCTTCATGATAGAAATGAGAGTGAATAGAAGTGTTGAAGTCTCAAAGTAGTTGAATCATGCTACCAAGGTGAAGAAGCAAGTCAAAGTAAGAAACAAGTATTATAGCTTCTCCCATTTTCTTTGAATCTTATAGAAGTTTCTAATGTGAATTTGGGATTTGTAGAAAGAAGACTCATATGGAGGCTGAAACCACACCTTTGGATGTAAATATGAAGAATCAATGTTTTCATTGCCAAGGATTTAACCATTTTCCTGTTTAGAATCCCAAAAATATAAGTGTTGAAATCTCAAAGTAGTTGAAGCATGCTACCAAGGTTGAGAAGCAAGTCAAAGTAAGAAACAAGTATTATAGCTTATCCCACAGTTCTATTAGTGATTCTTATAGAAGTTTGTAATGGTCAATTTGGGATTTGTAGAAAGAAGATTCATATGGAGGCTGAAACCACACCTTTCAATGTGAATATGAAGAATCAATGCTTTCATTGCCAAGGATTTGACCATTTTCAAGTTTAGAATCCCAAAAACAGAATTATGGCCCTTCATGATCGAAATGAGACTGAATAGACGTGTTGAACTCTCAAAGTAGTTGAAGCATGCTACCAAGTTGGAGAAGCATGTCAAAGTAAGAAACAAGTATTATAGCTTATCCCACAATTCTGTTAGTTCTTTGAATGTTATAGGAGTTTCTAATGGTGAATTTGGGATTTGTAGAAAGAAGACTCATATAGAGGCTAAAATAACACCTTTGGATGTCAATATGAAGAATCAACGCTTTCATTGCCAAAGATTTGACCATTTTCAAGTTTAGAATCCCAAAAACAGAATTATGACCCTTCATGATAGAAATGAGAGTGAATAGAAGTGTTGAAGTCTCAAAGTAGTTGAATCATGCTACCAAGGTGAAGAAGCAAGTCAAAGTAAGAAACAAGTATTATAGCTTATCCCCCATTTCTGTTACTTCTTTGAATCTTATAGAAGTTTCTAATGGTGAATTTGGGATTTGTAGAAAGAAGACTCATATGGAAGGATGAAACCACACCTTTGGATGTGAATATGGAGAATCAATGCTTTCATTGCCAAGGATTTGACCATTTTCAAGTTTAGAATCCCAAAAACAGAATTATGGCCCTTCATGATAGAAATGAGACTGAATAGACGTGTTGAACTCTCAAAGTAGTTGAAGCATGCTACCAAGGTGGAGAAGCATGTCAAAGTAAGAAACAAGTATTATAGCTTATCCCACAGTTCTGTTAGGTCTTTTGAATCTTATAGAAGTTCTAATGGTGAATTGGGGATTTGTAGAAACAAGACTCATATGGACGCTGAAACCACCCATTGGATGTGAATATGAAGAATCAATGTTTTCATTGCCAAGGATTTGACCATTTTCAAGTTTAGAATCCCAAAAACAGAATAATGGCCCTTCATGATAAAAATGAGACTGAATAGAAGTGTTGAAGTCTCAAAGTAGTTGAAGCATGCTACCAAGGTGGAGAAGCAAGTCAAAGTAAGAAACAAGTATTATAGCTTATCCCCATTTCTAATACTTCTTTGAATCATATAGAAGTTTCTAATGGTGAATTTGGGATTTGTAGAAAGAAGACTCATATGGAGGCTAAAATAAACCCTTTGGATGGGAATATGAAGAATCAATGCTTTCATTGCCAAGGATTTAACCATTTTCCAAGTTTAGAATCCCAAAAACATAATTAAGACCCTTCATGATAGAAATGAGAATCAATATAAGTGTTGAAATCTCAAAGTACTTGAAGCATGCTACCAAGGTGGAGAAGCAAGTCAAAGTAAGAAACAAGTATTATAGCTTATCCCACAATTCTGTTAGTTCTTTGAATGTTATAGGAGTTTCTAATGGTGAATTTGGGATTTGTAGAAAGAAGACTCATATAGAGGCTAAAATAACACCTTTGGATGTCAATATGAAGAATCAACGCTTTCATTGCCAAAGATTTGACCATTTTCAAGTTTAGAATCCCAAAAACAGAATTATGACCCTTCATGATAGAAATGAGAGTGAATAGAAGTGTTGAAGTCTCAAAGTAGTTGAAGCATGCTACCAAGGTGAAGAAGCAAGTCAAAGTAAGAAACAAGTATTATCGCTTATCCCCCATTTCTGTAACTTCTTTGAATCTTATAGAAGTTTCTAATGTGAATTTGGGATTTGTAGAAAGAAGACTCATATGGAGGCTGAAACCACACCTTTGGATGTGAATATGAAGAATCAATGCTTTCATTGCCAAGGATTTAACCATTTTCCAGTTTAGAATCCCAAAAATATAAGTGTTGAAATCTCAAAGTAGTTGAAGCATGCTACCAAGGTTGACAAGCAAGTCAAAGTAAGAAACAAGTATTATAGCTTATCTCAAAGTTCTGTTAGTTCTTTGATTCTTATAGAAGTTTCCAATGGTGAATTTGGGATTTGTAGAAAGAAGATTCATATGGAGGCTGAAACCACACCTTTCAATGTGAATATGAAGAATCAACGCTTTCATTGCCAAGGATTTGACCATTTTCAAGTTTAGAATCCCAAAAACAGAATGATGGCCCTTCATGATAGAAATGAGACTAAATAGACGTGTTGAACTCTCAAAGTAGTTGAAGCATGCTACCAAGGTGGAGAAGCATGTCAAAGTAAGAAACAAGTATTATAGCTTATCCCACAATTCTGTTAGTTCTTTGAATGTTATAGGAGTTTCTAATGGTGAATTTGGGATTTGTAGAAAGAAGACTCATATGGAGGCTAAAATAACACCTTTGGATGTGAATATAAAGAATCAATGTTTCATTGTCAAAGATTTGACCATTTCCAAGTTTAGAATCCCAAAATTAGAATTATGACCCTTCATGATAGAAATGAGAGTGAACAGAAGTGTTGAAGTCTCAAAGTAGTTGAAGTATGCTACGAATGTAAAGAAGCAATTCAAAGTAAGAAACAAGTATTATAACTTATCCCCCATTTCTGTTAGTTCTTTGAATCTTATAGAAGTTTCTAATGGTGAATTTGGGATTTGTTGAAAGAAGACTCATATGGAGGCTAAAATAAAACCTTTGGATGTGAATATAAAGAATCAACGTTTCATTGCGAAGGATTTGACCATTTCAAGTTTAGAATCCCAAAAACCGAATTAAGACCCTTAATGATATAAATGAGAGTGAATAGAAGTGTTGAAATCTCAAAGTAGTTGAAGCATGCTACCAAGGTGAAGAAACAAGTCAAAGTAAGAAATAAGTATTATAGCTTATCCCACAGTTCTGTTAGTTCTTTGAATCTTATAGAAGTTTCTAATGGTGAATTTGGGATTTGTAGAAAGAAGACTCATATAGAGGCTAAAATAACACCTTTGGATGTCAATATGAAGAATCAACGCTTTCATTGCCAAAGATTTGACCATTTTCAAGTTTAGAATCCCAAAAACAGAATTATGACCCTTCATGATAGAAATGAGAGTGAATAGAAGTGTTGAAGTCTCAAAGTAGTTGAATCATGCTACCAAGGTGAAGAAGCAAGTCAAAGTAAGAAACAAGTATTATCGCTTATCCCCCATTTCTGTAACTTCTTTGAATCTTATAGAAGTTTCTAATGGTGAATTTGGGATTTGTAGAAAGAAGACTCATATGGAGGCTGAAACCACACCTTTGGATGTGAATATGAAGAATCAATGCTTTCATTGCCAAGGATTTAACCATTTTCCAGTTTAGAATCCCAAAAATATAAGTGTTGAAATCTCAAAGTAGTTGAAGCATGCTACCAAGGTTGAGAAGCAAGTCAAAGTAAGAAACAAGTATTATAGCTTATCCCACAGTTCTGTTAGTTCTTTGATTCTTATAGAAGTTTCCAATGGTGAATTTGGGATTTGTAGAAAGAAGATTCATATGGAGGCTGAAACCACACCTTTCAATGTGAATATGAAGAATCAACGCTTTCATTGCCAAGGATTTGACCATTTTCAAGTTTAGAATCCCAAAAACAGAATGATGGCCCTTCATGATAGAAATGAGACTAAATAGACGTGTTGAACTCTCAAAGTAGTTGAAGCATGCTACCAAGGTGGAGAAGCATGTCAAAGTAAGAAACAAGTATTATAGCTTATCCCACAATTCTGTTAGTTCTTTGAATGTTTTAGGAGTTTCTAATGGTGAATTTGGGATTTGTAGAAAGAAGACTCATATAGAGGCTAAAATAACACCTTTGGATGTCAATATGAAGAATCAACGCTTTCATTGCCAAAGATTTGACCATTTTCAAGTTTAGAATCCCAAAAACAGAATTATGACCCTTCATGATAGAAATGAGAGTGAATATAAGTGTTGAAGTCTCAAAGTAGTTGAATCATGCTACCAAGGTGAAGAAGCAAGTCAAAGTAAGAAACAAGTATTTTAGCTTATCCCACAGTTCTGTTAGTTCTTTTGAATCTTATAGAAGTTTCTAATGGTGAATTTGGGATTTGTAGAAAGAAGACACATATGGACGCTGAAACCACACCTTTGGATGTAAATATGAAGAATCAATGCTTTCATTGCCAAGGATTTGACCATTTTCAAGTTTAGAATCCCAAAAACAGAATAATGGCCCTTCATGATAAAAATGAGACTGAATAGAAGTGTTGAAGTCTCAAAGTAGTTACAGCATAATACCAAGGTGGAGAAGCAAGTCAAAGTAAGAAACAAGTATTATAGCTTTCTTTCCACAGTTCTGTTAGTTCTTTGAATGTTATAGGAGTTTTTAATGGTGAATTTGGGATTTGTAGAAAGAAGACTCATATAGAGGCTAAAATAACACTTTTGGATGTGAATATGAAGAATCAACGCTTTCATTTCCAAAGATTTGACCATTTTCAAGTTTAGAATCCCAAAAACAGAATTATGACCCTTCATGATAGAAATGAGAGTGAATAGAAGTGTTGAAGTCTCAAAGTAGTTGAATCATGCTACCAAGGTGAAGAAGCAAGTCAAAGTAAAAAACAAGTATTATCGCTTATCCCCCATTTCTGTAACTTCTTTGAATCTTATAGAAGTTTCTAATGTGAATTTGGGATTTGTAGAAAGAAGACTCATATGGAGGCTGAAACCACACCTTTGGATGTGAATATGAAGAATCAATGCTTTCATTGCCAAGGATTTAACCATTTTCCTGTTTAGAATCCCAAAAATATAAGTGTAGAAATCTCAAAGTAGTTGAAGCATGCTACCAAGGTTGAGAAGCAAGTCAAAGTAAGAAACAAGTATTATAGCTTATCCCACAGTTCTATTAGTTCTTTGATTCTTATAGAAGTTTGTAATGGTCAATTTGGGATTTGTAGAATGAAGATTCATATGGAGGCTGAAACCACACCTTTCAATGTGAATATGAAGAATCAATGCTTTCATTGCCAAGGATTTGACCATTTTCAAGTTTAGAATCCCAAAAACATAATTATGTCCCTTCATGATCGAAATGAGACTGAATAGACGTGTTGAACTCTCAAAGTAGTTGAAGCATGCTACCAAGGTGGAGAAGCATGTCAAAGTAAGAAACAAGTATTATAGCTTATCCCACAATTCTGTTAGTTCTTTGAATGTTATAGGAGTTTCTAATGGTGAATTTGGGATTTGTAGAAAGAAGACTCATATAGAGGCTAAAATAACACCTTTGGATGTCAATATGAAGAATCAACGCTTTCATTGCCAAAGATTTGACCATTTTCAAGTTTAGAATCCCAAAAACAGAATTATGACCCTTCATGATAGAAATGAGAGTGAATAGAAGTGTTGAAGTCTCAAAGTAGTTAAATCATGCTACCAAGGTGAAGTAGCAAGTCAAAGTAAGAAACAAGTATTATAGCTTATTCCCCATTTCTGTTAGTTCTTTGAATCTTATAGAAGTTTCTAATGGTGAATTTGGGATTTGTAGAAAGAAGACTCATATGGAGGCTGAAACCACACCTTTGGATGTGAATATGAAGAATCAATGCTTTCATTGCCAAGGATTTGACCATTTTCAAGTTTAGAATCTCAAAAACAGAATAATGGCCCTTCATGATAGAAATGAGACTGAATAGACGTGTTGAACTCTCAAAGTGGTTGAAACATGCTACCAAGGTGAAGAAGCAGGTCAAAGTAAGAAACAAGTATTATAGCTTATGCCACAGTTCTGTTAGTTCTTTGAATCTTATAGGAGTTTTTAATGGTGAATTAGGGATTTGTAGAAAGAAGACTCATATGGAGGCTAAAATAACACCTTTGGATGTGAATATGAAGAATCAACGCTTTCATTGCCAAAGATTTGACTATTTTCACGTTTAGAATCCCAAAAACAGAATTATGACCCTTCATGATAGAAATAAGAGTGAATAGAAGTGTCGAAGTCTCAAAGTAGTTGAAGCATGCTACCAAGGTGGAGAAGCAAGTCAAAGTAAGAAACAAGTATTATAGCTTATCCCCCATTTCTGTTAGTTCTTTGAATCTTATAGAAGTTTCTAATGGTGAATTTGGGATTTGTAGAAAGAAGACTCATATGGAGGCTGAAACCACACCTTTGGATTTGAATATGAAGAATCAATGCTTTCATTGCCGAGGATTTGACCACTTTCAAGTTGAGAATCCCAAAAACAGAATAATGGCCCTTCATGATAGAAATGAGACTGAATAGACGTGTTGAACTCTCAAAGTACTTGAAGCATGCTACCAAGGTGGAGAAGCATGTCAAAGTAAGAAACAAGTATTATAGCTTATCCCACAGTTCTGTTAGTTCTTTGAATGTTATAGGAGTTTCTAATGGTGAATTTGGGATTTGTAGAAAGAAGACTCATATGGAGGCTGAAACTACACCTTTGGATGTGAATATGAAGAATCAATGTTTTCATTGCCAAGGATTTAACCATTTTCCAGTTTAGAATCCCAAAAATATAAGTGTTGAAATCTCAAAGTAGTTGAAGCATGCTACCAAGGTTGAGAAGCAAGTCAAAGTAAGAAACAAGTATTATAGCTTATCCCACAGTTCTGTTAGTTCTTTGAATCTTATAGAAGTTTCTAATGGTGAATTTGGGATTTGTAGAAAGAAGACTCATATGGAGGCTGAAACCACACCTTTCGATGTGAATATGAAGAGTCAATGCTTTCATTGCCAAGGATTTGACCATTTTCAAGTTTAGAATCCCAAAAACAGAATTATGGCCCTTCATGATAGAAATGAGACTGAATAGACGTGTTGAAATCTCAAAGTAGTTGAAGCATGCTACCAAGGTGGAGAAGCATGTCAAAGTAAGAAACAAGTATTATAGCTTATTCCACAGTTCTGTTAGTTCTTTGAATGTTATAGGAGTTTCTAATGGTGAATTTGGGATTTGTAGAAAGAAGACTCATATAGAGGCTAAAATAACACCTTTGGATGTCAAAATGAAGAATCAACGCTTTCATTGCCAAAGATTTGACCATTTTCAAGTTTAGAATCCCAAAAACAGAATTATGACCCTTCATGATAGAAATGAGAGTGAATAGAAGTGTTGAAGTCTCAAAGTAGTTGAATCATGCTACCAAGGTGAAGAAGCAAGTCAAAGTAAGAAACAAGTATTATAGCTTATCCCCCATTTCTGTTACTTCTTTGAATCTTATAGAAGTTTCTAATGGTGAATTTGGAATTTGTAGAAAGAAGACTCATATGGAGGCTGAAACCACACCTTTGGATGTGAATATGAAGAATCAATGCTTTCATTGCCAAGGAATTGACCATTTTCAAGTTTAGAATCTCAAAAAAAGAATAATGGCCCTTCATGATAGAAATGAGACTGAATAGACGTGTTGAACTCTCAAAGTGGTTGAAACTTGCTACCAAGGTGGAGAAGCATGTCAAAGTAAGAAACAAGTATTATAGCTTATCCCACAGTTCTGTTAGTTCTTTGAATGTTGTAGGAGTTTCTAATGGTGAATTTGGGATTTGTAGAAAGAAGACTCATATAGAGGCTAAAATAACACCTTTGGATGTCAAAATAAAGAATCAACGCTTTCATTGCCAAAGATTTGACCATTTTCAAGTTTAGAATCCCAAAAACAGAATTATGACCCTTCATGATAGAAATGAGAGTGAATAGAAGTGTTGAAGTCTCAAAGTAGTTGAATCATGCTACCAAGGTGAAGAAGCAAGTCAAAGTAAGAAACAAGTATTATAGCTTATCCCCCATTTCTGTTACTTCTTTGAATCTTATAGAAGTTTCTAATGGTGAATTTGGGATTTGTAGAAAGAAGACTCATATGGAGGCTGAAACCACACCTTTGGATGTGAATATGAAGAATCAATGCATTCATTGCCAAGGATTTGACCACTTTCAAGTTGAGAATCCCAAAAACAGAATAATGGCCCTTCATGATAGAAATGAGACTGAATAGACGTGTTGAACTCTCAAAGTACTTGAAGCATGCTACCAAGGTGGAGAAGCATGTCAAAGTAAGAAACAAGTATTATAGCTTATCCCACAGTTCTGTTAGTTCTTTGAATGTTATAGGAGTTTCTAATGGTGAATTTGGGATTTGTAGAAAGAAGACTCATATAGAGGCTAAAATAACACCTTTGGATGTCAAAATAAAGAATCAACGCTTTCATTGCCAAAGATTTGACCATTTTCAAGTTTAGAATCCCAAAAACAGAATTATGACCCTTCATGATAGAAATGAGAGTGAATAGAAGTGTTGAAGTCTCAAAGTAGTTGAATCATGCTACCAAGGTGAAGAAGCAAGTCAAAGTAAGAAACAAGTATTATAGCTTATCCCCCATTTCTGTTAGTTCTTTGAATCTTATAGAAGTTTCTAATGGTGAATTTGGGATTTGTAGAAAGAAGACTCATATGGAGGCTGAAACCACACCTTTGGATGTGAATATGAAGAATCAATGCTTTCATTGCCAAGGATTTGACCATTTTCAAGTTTAGAATCCCAAAAACAGAAATATGGCCTTTCATGATAGAAATGAGACTGAATAGACGTGTTGAACTCTCAAAGTAGTTGAAGCATGCTACCAAGGTGGAGAAGCATGTCAAAGTAAGAAACAAGTATTATAGCTTATCAAACAGTTCTGTTAGTTCTTTGAATGTTATAGGAGTTTCTAATGGTGAATTTGGGATTTGTAGAAAGAAGACTCATATGGAGGCTGAAACCACACCTTTGGATGTGAATATGAAGAATCAATGCTTTCATTGCCAAGGATTTAACCATTTTCCAGTTTAGAATCCCAAAAATATAAGTGTTGAAATCTCAAAGTAGTTGAAGCATGCTACCAAGGTTGAGAAGCAAGTCAAAGTAAGAAACAAGTATTATAGCTTATCCCACAGTTCTGTTAGTTCTTTGATTCTTATAGAAAATTCTAATGGTGAATTTGGGATTTGTAGAAAGAAGACTCATATGGGGGGAAACCACACCTTTGGATGTGAATATGAAGAATCAATGCTTTCATTGCCAAAGATTTGACCATTTTCAAGTTTAGAATCCCAAAAACAGAATTATGGCCCTTCATGATAGAAATGAGACTGAATAGAAGTGTTGAAGTCTCAAAGTAGTTGAAGCATGCTACCAACGTGGAGAAGCAAGTCAAAGTAAGAAACAAGTATTATAGCTTATCCCACAGTTCTGTTAGTTCTTTGAATCTTATAGGAGTTTCTAATGGTGAATTTGGGATTTGTAGAAAGAAGACTCATATGGAGGCTAAAATAACACCTTTGGATGTGAATATGAAGAATCAACGCTTTCATTGCCAAAGATTTGACCATTTTCAAGTTTAGAATCCCAAAAACAGAATTATGACCCTTCATGATAGAAATGAGAGTGAATAGAAGTGTTGAAGTCTCAAAGTAGTTGAATCATGCTACCAAGGTGAAGAAGCAAGTCAAAGTAAGAAACAAGTATTATAGCTTATCCCCCATTTCTGTTAGTTCTTTGAATCTTATAGAAGTTTCTAATGGTGAATTTGGGATTTGTAGAAAGAAGACTCATATGGAGGCTGAAACCACACCTTTGGATGTGAATATGAAGAATCAATGCTTTCATTGCCAAGGATTTGACCATTTTCAAGTTTAGAATCCCAAAAACAGAATTATGGCCCTTCATGATAGAAATGAGACTGAATAGAAGTGGTGAACTCTCAAACTAGTTGAAGCATGCTACCAAGGTGGAGAAGCAAGTCAAAGTAAGAAACAAGTATTATAGCTTATCCCACAGTTCTGTTAGTTCTTTGAATCATATAGAAGTTTCTAGAGGTGAATTTGGGATTTGTAGAAGGAAGACTCATATGGAGGCTGAAACAAACCTTTCGATGTGATTATAAAGAATCAATGCTTTCATTGCCAAGGATTTAACCATGTTCCAGTTTAGAATCCCAAAAATAGAAGTGTGGAACTCTCCAAGAAGCTGAAGCCTGCTACCACGGTGGAGAAGCAAGTCAAAGTAAGAAACAAGTATTATAGCTTATCCCACAGTTCTGTTAGTTCTTTGAATCTTATAGAAGATTCTAATGGTGAATTTGGGATTTGTAGAAAGAAGACTCATATGGAGGCTGAAACCACACCTTTGGATGTGAATATGAAGAATCAATGCTTTCATTGCCAAGGATTTGACCATTTTCAAGTTTAGAATCCCAAAAACAGAATTATGGCCCTTCATGATAGAAATGAGACTGAATAGACGTGTTGAACTATCAAAGTAGTTGAAGCATGCTACCAACGTGGAGAAGCATGTCAAAGTAAGAAACAAGTATTATAGCTTATCCCACAATTCTGTTAGTTCTTTGAATGTTATAGGAGTTTCTAATGGTGAATTTGGGATTTGTAGAAAGAAGACTCATATAGAGGCTAAAATAACACCTTTGGATGTCAATATGAAGAATCAACGCTTTCATTGCCAAAGATTTGACCATTTTCAAGTTTAGAATCCCAAAAACAGAATTATGACCCTTCATGATAGAAATGAGAGTGAATAGAAGTGTTGAAGTCTCAAAGTAGTTGAATCATGCTACCAAGGTGAAGAAGCAAGTCAAAGTAAGAAACAAGTATTATAGCTTATCCCCATTTCTGTTACTTCTTTGAATCTTATAGAAGTTTCTAATGGTGAATTTGGGATTTGTAGAAAGAAGACTCATATGGAGGCTGAAACCACACCTTTGGATGTGAATATGAAGAATCAATGCATTCATTGCCAAGGATTTGACCACTTTCAAGTTGAGAATCCCAAAAACAGAATAATGGCCCTTCATGATAGAAATGAGACTGAATAGACGTGTTGAACTCTCAAAGTACTTGAAGCATGCTACCAAGGTGGAGAAGCATGTCAAAGTAAGAAACAAGTATTATAGCTTATCCCACAGTTCTGTTAGTTCTTTGAATGTTATAGGAGTTTCTAATGGTGAATTTGGGATTTGTAGAAAGAAGACTCATATGGAGGCTGAAACCACACCTTTGGATGTGAATATGAAGAATCAATGCTTTCATTGCCAAGGATTTAACCATTTTCCAGTTTAGAATCCCAAAAATATAAGTGTTGAAATCTCAAAGTAGTTGAAGCATGCTACCAAGGTTGAGAAGCAAGTCAAAGTAAGAAACAAGTATTATAGCTTATCCCACAGTTCTGTTAGTTCTTTGATTCTTATAGAAAATTCTAATGGTGAATTTGGGATTTGTAGAAAGAAGATTCATATGGAGGCTGAAACCACACCTTTCAATGTGAATATGAAGAATCAATGCTTTCATTGCCAAGGATTTGACCATTTTCAAGTTTAGAATCCCAAAAACAGAATTATGGCCCTTCATGATAGAAATGAGACTGAATAGACGTGTTGAACTCTCAAAGTAGTTGAAGCATGCTACCAACGTGGAGAAGCATGTCAAAGTAAGAAACAAGTATTATAGCTTATCCCACAATTCTGTTAGTTCTTTGAATGTTATAGGAGTTTCTAATGGTGAATTTGGGATTTGTAGAAAGAAGACTCATATAGAGGCTAAAATAACACCTTTGGATGTCAATATGAAGAATCAACGCTTTCATTGCCAAAGATTTGACCATTTTCAAGTTTAGAATCCCAAAAACAGAATTATGACCCTTCATGATAGAAATGAGAGTGAATAGAAGTGTTGAAGTCTCAAAGTAGTTGAATCATGCTACCAAGGTGAAGAAGCAAGTCAAAGTAAGAAACAAGTATTATAGCTTATCCCCCATTTCTGTTAGTTCTTTGAATCTTATAGAAGTTTCTAATGGTGAATTTGGGATTTGTAGAAAGAAGACTCATATGGAGGCTGAAACCACACCTTTGGATGTGAATATGAAGAATCAATGCTTTCATTGCCAAGGATTTGACCATTTTCAAGTTTAGAATCCCAAAAACAGAATAATGGCCCTTCATGATAGAAATGAGACTGAATAGACGTGTTGAACTCTCAAAGTACTTGAAGCATGCTACCAAGGTGGAGAAGCAAGTCAAAGTAAGAAACAAGTATTATAGCTTATCCCACAGTTCTGTTAGTTCTTTGAATGTTATAGGAGTTTCTAATGGTGAATTTGGGATTTGTAGAAAGAAGACTCATATGGAGGCTAAAACCACACCTTTGGATGTGAATATGAAGAATCAATGCTTTCATTGCCAAGGATTTAACCATTTTACAGTTTAGAATCCCAAAAATATAAGTGTTGAAATCTCAAAGTAGTTGAAGCATGCTACCAAGGTTGAGAAGCAAGTCAAAGTAAGAAACAAGTATTATAGCTTATCCCACAGTTCTGTTAGTTCTTTGATTCTTATAGAAGTTTCTAATGGTGAATTTGGGATTTTTAGAAAGAAGATTCATATGGAGGCTGAAACCACACCTTTTAATGTGAATATGAAGAATCAATGCTTTCATTGCCAAGGATTTGACCATTTCAAGTTTAGAATCCCAAAAACAGAATTATGACCCTTCATGATAGAAATGAGAGTGAATAGAATTGTTGAAATCTTAAAGTAGTTGAAGCATGCTACCAAGGTGAAGAAGCAAGTAAAAGTAAGAAACAAGTATTATAGCTTATCCCACAGTTCTGTTAGTTCTTTGAATCTTATAGGAGTTTCTAATGGTGAATTTGGGATTTGTAGAAAGAAGACTCATATGGAGGCTTAAATAACACCTTGGATGTGAATATGAAGAATCAATGCTTTCATTGCCAAAGATTTGACCAATTCGAAGTTTAGAATCCCAAAAACAGAATTTTGACCCTTCATGATAGAAATGAGACTGAATAGACGTGTTGAACTCTCAAAGTAGTTTAAGAATGCTACCAAGGTGGAGAAGCATGTCAAAGTAACAAACAAGTATTATAGCTTATCCCACAGTTCTGTTAGTTCTTTGAATGTTATAGGAGTTTCTAATGGTGAATTTGGGATTTGTAGAAAGAAGACTCATATAGAGGCTAAAATAACACTTTTGGATGTGAATATGAAGAATCAACGCTTTCATTGCCAAAGACTTGACCATTTTCAAGTTTAGAATCCCAAAAACAGAATTTTGACCCTTCATGATAGAAATGAGAGTGAATAGAAGTGTTGAAGTCTCAAAGTAGTTGAATCATGCTACCAAGGTGAAGATGCAAGTCAAAGTAAGAAACAAGTATTATCGCTTATCCCCCATTTCTGTAACTTCTTTGAATCTTATAGAAGTTTCTAATGGTGAATTTGGGATTTGTAGAAAGAAGACTCATATGGAGGCTGAAACCACACCTTTGGATGTGAATATGAAGAATCAATGCTTTCATTGCCAAGGATTTAACCATTTTCCAGTTTAGAATCCCAAAAATATAAGTGTTGAAATCTCAAAGTAGTTGAAGCATGCTACCAAGGTTGAGAAGCAAGTCAAAGTAAGAAACAAGTATTATAGCTTATCCCACAGTTCTGTTAGTTCTTTGATTCTTATAGAAGTTTCTAATGGTGAATTTGGGATTTGTAGAAAGAAGACTCATATAGAGGCTAAAATAACACCTTTGGATGTAATTATATGAAGAATCAACGCTTTCATTGCCAAAGATTTGACCATTTTCAAGTTTAGAATCCCAAAAAAAGAATTATGACCCTTCATGATAGAAATGAGAGTGAATAGAAGTGTTGAAGTCTCAAAGTAGTTGAATCATGCTACCAAGGTGAAGAAGCAAGTCAAAGTAAGAAACAAGTATTATAGCTTATCCCACAGTTCTGTTAGTTCTTTGAATCTTATAGGAGTTTCTAATAGTGAATTTGGGATTTGTAGAAAGAAGACTCATATGGAGGCTGAAACCACAGCTTTCGATGTGAATATGAAGAATCAACACTTTCATTGCCAAAGATTTGACCATTTTCAAGTTTAGAATCCCAAAAACAGAATTATTCCCCTTCATGATAGAAATGAGACTGAATATAAGTGTTGAAGTCTCAAAGTAGTTGAAGCATGCTACCAAGGTGGAGAAGCAAGTCAAAGTAAGAAACAAGTATTATAGCTTATCCCCCATTTCTGTTACTTCTTTGAATCTTATAGAAGTTTCTAATGGTGAATTTGGGATTTGTAGAAAGAAGACTCATATGGAGGCTGAAACCATACCTTTGGATGTGAATATGAAGAATCAATGCTTTCATTGCCAAGGATGTGACCATTTTCAAGTTTAGAATCCCAAAAACAAAATAATGGCCCTTCGTGATAGAAATGAGACTGAATAGACGTGTTGAACTCTCAAAGTAGTTGAAGCATGCTACCAAGGTGGAGAAGCATGTCAAAGTAAGAAACAAGTATTATAGCTTATCCCAGAGTTCTGTTAGTTCTTTGAATGTTATAGGAGTTTCTAATGGTGAATTTGGGATTTGTAGAAAGAAGACTCATATAGAGGCTAAAATAACACCTTTGGATGTCAAAATAAAGAATCAACGCTTTCATTGCCAAAGATTTGACCATTTTCAAGTTTAGAATCCCAAAAACAGAATTATGACCCTTCATGATAGAAATGAGAGTGAATAGAAGTGTTGAAGTCTCAAAGTAGTTGAATCATGCTACCAAGGTGAAGAAGAAAGCAAAGTAAGAAACAAGTATTATTGCTTATCCCACATTTCTGTTACTTCTTTGAATCTTATAGAAGTTTCTAATGGTGAATTTGGGATTTGTAAAAAGAAGACTCATATGGAGGCTGAAACCACACCTTTGGATGTGAATATGAAGAATCAATGCTTTCATTGCCAAGGATTTAACCATTTTCCAGTTTAGAATCCCAAAAATATAAGTGTTGAAATCTCAAAGTAGTTAAAGCATGCTACCAAGGTTGAGAAGCAAGTCAAAGTAAGAAACAAGTGTTATAGCTTATCCCACAGTTCTGTTAGTTCTTTGATTCTTATAGAAGTTTATAATGGTGAATTTGGGATTTGTAGAAAGAAGATTCATATGAAGAATTAATGCTTTCATTGCCAAGGATTTGACCATTTCAAGTTTAGAATCCCAAAAACAGAATTATGACCCTTCATGATAGAAATGAGAGTGAATAGAATTGTTGAAATCTTAAAGTAGTTGAAGCATGCTACCAAGGTAAAAGTAAGAAACAAGTATTATAGCTTATCCCACAGTTCTGTTAGTTCTTTGAATCTTATAGGAGTTTCTAATGGTAAATTTGGGATTTGTAGAAAGAAGACTCATATGGAGGCTAAAATAACACCTTGGATGTGAATATGAAGAATCAATGCTTTCATTGCCAAGGATTTGACCATTTTCAAGTTTAGAATCCCAAAAACAGAATTATGGCCCTTCATGATAGAAATGAGACTGAATAGACGTGTTGAAGTCTTAAAGTAGTTGAAGCATGCTAGCAAGGTGGAGAAGCAAGTCAAAGTAAGAAATAAGTATCATAGCTTATCCCACAGTTCTGTTAGTTCTTTGAATCTTATAGAAGTTTCTAATGGTGAATTTGGGATTTGTAGAAGAAAGACTCATATGGAGGCTGAAACCACACCTTTGGATGTGAATATGAAGAATCAATGCTTTCATTGCCAAGGATTTGACCATTTCAAGTTTAGAATCCCAAAAACAGAATTATGACCCTTCATGATAGAAATGAGAGTGAATAGAAGTGTTGAAATCTCAAAGTAGTTGAAGCATGCTACCAAGGTGGAAAAGCAAGTCAAAGTAAGAAACAAGTATTATAGCTTATCCCACAGTTCTGTTAGTTCTTTGAATCTTATAGGAGTTTCTAATGGTGAATTTGGGATTTGTAGAAAGAAGACTCATATGGAGGCTAAAATAACACCTTTGGATGTGAATATGAAGAATCAATGCTTTCATTGCCAAAGATTTGACCATTTTCAAGTTTAGAATCCCAAAAACAGAATTATGACCCTTCATGATAGAAATGAGAGTGAATAGAAGTGTTGAAATCTCAAAGTAGTTGAAGCATGCTACCAAGGTGGAGAAGCAAGTCAAAGTAAGAAACAAGTATTATAGCTTATCCCACAGTTCTGTTAGTTCTTTGAATCTTATAGAAGTTTCTAATGGTGAATTTGGGATTTGTAGAAAGAAGACTCATATGGAGGCTAAAACCACACCTTTCGATGTGAATATGAAGAATCAATGCTTTCATTGCCAAGGATTTGACCATTTTCAAGTTTAGAATCCCAAAAACAGAATTATGGCCCTTCATGATAGAAATGAGACTGAATAGAAGTGTTGAAGTCTCAAAGTAGTTGAAGCATGCTACCAAGGTGGAGAAGCAAGTCAAAGTAAGAAACAAGTATTATAGCTTATCCCACAGTTCTGTTAGTTCTTTGAATCTTATAGAAGTTTCTAATGGTGAATTTGGGATTTGTAGAAAGAAGACTCACATGGAGGCTGAAACCATACCTTTGGATGTGAATATGAAGAATCAATGCTTTTATTGCCAAAGATTTGACCATTTACAAGTTTAGAATCCCAAAAACAGAATAATGGCCCTTCATGATAAAAATGAGAATGAATAGAAGTGTTGAAGTCTCAAAGTATTTGAAGCATGCTACGAAGGTGAAAAAGCAATTCAAAGTAAGAAACAAGTATTATAGCTTATCCCGCCGTTCTGTTAGTTCTTTGAATCTTATAAACGTTTCTAATGGTGAATTTGGGATTTGTAGAAAGAAGACTCATATGGAGGCTAAAACCACACCTTTTGATGTGAATATGAAGAATCAATGCTTTCATTGCCAAGGATTTGACCATTTTCAAGCTTAGAATCCCAAAAACAGAATTATGACCCTTCATGATAGAAATGAGAGTGAATAGAAGTGTTGAAGTCTCAAAGTAGTTGAAGCATGCTACCAAGGTGAAGAAGCAAGTCAAAGTAAGAAACAAGTATTATAGCTTATCCCACAGTTCTGTTAGTTCTTTGAATCTTATAGGAGTTTCTAATGGTGAATTTGGGATTTGTAGAAAGAAGACTCATATGGAGGCTGAAACCACACCTTTGGATGTGAATATGAAGAATCAACACTTTCATTGCCAAAGATTTGACCATTTTCAAGTTTAGAATCCCAAAAACAAAATTATGACCCTTCATGATAGAAATGAGAGTGAATAGAAGTGTTGAAATCTCAAAGTAGTTGAAGCATGCTACCAAGGTGAAGAAGCAAGTCAAAGTAAGAAACAAGTATTATAGCTTATCCCACAGTTCTGTTAGT
>CM051362.1:26968159-26989755 GCA_028015245.1 Cardamine occulta | reverse complement strand
TGAATATGAAGAATCAACCCTTTCATTGCTAAGAATTTGAACATTTCTGTTTAGAATCCTAAAACAATTATGATATCGTATTCTAAATGAAATTGAATAGAAGTGTTGAAATCTTAAAATTGTTGAAAGCGTGCTACTGAGAGGTGGAGAAAAGCGAAGTCAAAATGAGAAACAAGTATTATAAACAAATCCCCTTAGTTCTGTTAATTTCACGGAATCTTATAAAGTTTCTAATGGTGAATTTGGGATTTACAGAAAAGACTCATATGGGCTAAGTAGCGCGCCCCAGGACATGAATATGACGAATCCATCTTTTCGTGCGGATTTGATAAGTCCGAAGTTTAGAATCCAAAACAGAATTATGACACTTCATGATAAAATGAGAAGTGAATATAAGTGTTGAAATCTCAAAGTAGTTGATCGTACTACCAAAGTGGAAAGCGAAGTCAAGTGAAAACAAAGTATTCCCCTTCCACCGATTCTGTTAGTTACTGAATCTTATAGAGACTTTCTGTGTTAGATTTAGAGTTTGTGAAGGAAGAGCTCATATTAAGGCTGAAACCACACCTTTGGTCTGAATATGAAGAATCCATCTTTCATTGCGAGGATTTGACGTGTTGATTTAAATTCAAAAAAATAAATTATGGCCTTCATGAGAGAGTTGAGAATGAGACTGAATAAGAGATGTTAGAAGTCTAAAAGTAGTTGAAGCATGATTACTGGTGCGAAGCAAATCAAAGTAAGAAACAAGTATTATAGTTTTGTCCCACGGTTCTGTTGGTTAACCGAATCTAATAAAGAAGCTAATAGTGGACCTAGGTTTGTCCCAAGAAGACTCATATGGAGAAATTTGAAACCACCTTTGGATGTGAATATGACGAATCAATGCTTTCATTGCCAAGGATTTGATAATTTCCAAGTTTGAAGATCCCAAAAGCGAGAATTATGGCCCTTCATGATGAAATGAGAAGTGAATGAAGTGTTGAAGAAATCTCCCAAAGTAGTTGAAATATATAGCTAGTGGAGAAAGCCGAGTCAAACAAAACAAATGACCTTAAACTAACCCCTGGACCTGATGGTTGTTTGAATCTTATAGGGTTTTTAATGGTGGAGTCAGGATTTGTAGAAAGAAAAGGCGTATGGGCTAAATAACACCTTTGGATGGCGATATGAAGAATCCAGCAAACATTACTTAAAGAATTTAAACAAACACGTTAGAATCCCAAAACAGAATACCGTATTATAAATGAAATTAGACCGAAGTGTTGAACTCTTAAAATGGACTGACATGCTACGGAAGGTGAAGCGAGTCAAGTAGAAACATTATTAACTATCCCTTAGTTCTGTTAGTTCTTTTAAAATCTTATAGAAGTTTCTAGTGGTGAATTTGGGATTTGTAGAAAGAAGACTCACATGGAGGCTGAAACCACACATTTGGATGTGAATATGAAGAAAAGTCAATCTTTCATTGCGAAAGATTTGACCATTTTCAAGTTTAGAATCCAAAACAGAACCATAACCCATGATAGAAATGAGAGTGAATAAGTGATTGAAATCTCAAAGTAGTTGAAGCATATACTGCTTACCAAGTTGGAAGAAAGCAAGTCAGTAAACAAGTATTATAGCTTATCCCAGTTCTGTTAGTTCTTTGAATCTTATAGAAGTTTCTAATGGTGAATTAAGGGATTTGTAGAAAGAAGACTCATATGGAGGCTAAAACCACACCTTTGGATGTGAATATGAATAATCGATGCTTTCATTGCCAAGTTTTGACCATTTTCAAGTTTAGAATCCCAAAAGCAAATTATGACCTCCATGATTAGAAATGAGATTGAATAGAAGTGTTGAAGTCTCAAAGTAGTTGGGCATGCTACCATTAACGTGGAGAAGCAAGTCAAAGTAAGAAACAAGTATTATAGCTTATCCACAGTTCTGTTGGTTCTTTGAATCTTATAGAAGTTTCTAATGGTGAATTTAGGATTTGTAGAAAGAAGACTCATATGGAGGTTGAAATAACACCTTTGGATGTGAATATGAGAATCAATGCTTTCATTGCCAAGGATTTAACTATTTTAGTTTAGAATCCCAAAACAGAATTATGACCCTTCATGATAGAAATGAGAGTGAATAGAAGTGTTGAAGTCTCAAAGTAGTTGAAGCATGCTACCAAGGTGAAGAAGCAAGTCAAAGTAAGAAACAAGTATTATAGCTTACCCCACAGTTCTGTTAGTTCTTTGAATCTTATAGAAGTTTCTAATGGTGAATTTGGGATTTGTAGAAAGAAGACTCATATGGAGGCTGAAACCACACCTTTGGATGTGAATATGAAGAATCAATGCTTTCATTGCCAAAGATTTGACCATTTCCAAGTTTAGAATCCCAAAACAGAATTATGACCCTTCATGATAGAAATGAGAGTGAATAGAAGTGTTGAAGTCTCAAAGTAGTTGAAGCATGCTACCAAGGTGAAGAAGCAAGTCAAAGTAAGAAACAAGCATTATAGCTTATCCCATAGTTATGTTAGTTCTTTGAATCTTATTGAAGTTTCTAATGGTGAATTTGGGATTTGTAGAAAGAAGACTCATATGGAGGCTGAAACCACACCTTTGGATGTGAATATGAAGAATCAATGCTTTCATTGCCAAATATTTGACTATTTCAAGTTTAGAATCGCAAAAACAGAATTATGACCCTTCATGATAGAAATGAGAGTGAATAGAAGTGTTGAAGTCTTTAAGTAATCAATGTATGCTACCAAGGTGGAGAAGCAAGTCAAAGTAAGAAACAAGGTATTATAGCTTGTCCCCAGTTCATTAGTTCTTTGAATCTTATAGAAGTTTCTAATGGTGAATTTGGGATTTGTAGAAAGACTCATATGGAGGCTGAAACTACACCTTTGGATGTGAATATGAAGAATCAATCTTTCATTGCCAAGGATTTAACCATTTTCAAGTTTAGAATCCCAAAAAAAAATTATGACCCTTCATTGATAGAAATGAGAGTGAATAGAAGTGTTGAAGTCTCAAAGTAGTTGAAGCATGCTTACCAAGGTGGAAGCGAGTCAAAGTAAGAAACAAGTATTATAAGCTTATCCCAGAGTTCTGTTAGTTCTTTGAATCTTATAGAAGTTTCTAATGGTGAATTTGGGATTTGTAGAAAGAAGACTCATATAGAGGCTGAAACCACACCTTTGGATGTGAATATGAAGAATCGATGCTTTCATTGCCAAAGATTTAACCATTTTAACTTAGAATCCCAAAAACAGAATTATGACCCTTCATGATAGAAATGAGAGTGAATAGAAGTGTTGAAGTCTCAAAGTAGTTGAAGCATGCTTTACCAAGGTGGAGAAAGCAAGTCAAAGTAAGAAACAAGTATTATAAGCTTATCCCACAGTTCTGTTAGTTCTTTGAATCTTATAGAAGTTTCTAATGGTGAATTTGGGATTTGTAGAAAGAAGACTCATATGGAGGCTGAAACACACCTTTGGATGTGAATATGAAGAATCAATGCTTTCATTGCCAAAGATTTAACCATTTTCAGGTTTAGAATCCCAAAAAGAATTATGACCTCATGATAGAAATGAGAGTGAATAGAAGTGTTGAAGTCTCAAAGTAGTTGAAGCATCTACCAAGGTGGAGAAGCAAGTCAAAGTAAGAAACAAGTATTATAGCTTATCCCACAGTTCATTTAGTTCTTTGAATCTTATAGAAGTTTCTAATGGTGAATTTGGGATTTGTAGAAATAAGACTCATATGGAGGCTGAAACCACACCTTTGGATGTGAATATGAAGAATTAATGCTTTCGTTGCCAAGGATTTAACCATTTCCAAGTTTAGAATCCCAAAACAGAATTATGACCCTTCATGATAGAAATGAGAGTGAATAGAAGTGTTGAAGTCTCAAAGTAGTTGAAGCATGCTACCAAGGTGAAGAAACATGTCAAAGTAAGAAACAAGTATTATAGCTTATCCAACAGTTCTGTTAGTTCTTTGAATCATATAGAAGTTTCTAGAGGTGAATTTGGGATTTGTAGAAGGAAAACTCATATGGAGGCTGAAACCACACCTTTAAATGTGAATATAAAGAATCAATGCTTTCATTGCCAAGGATTTGACCATTTTCAAGTTTAGAATCCCAAAAACAGAATTATGACCCTTCATGATATAAATGAGAGTGAATAGAAGTGTTGAAATATCAAAGTAGTTGAAGCATGCTGCCAAGGTGGGGAAGCAAGTCAAAGTAAGAAACAAGTATTATAGCTTATCTCACAGTTCTGTTAGTTCTTTGAATCTTATAGGAGTTTCTAATGGTGAATTTGGGATTTAAAGAAAGAAGACTCATATGGAGGCTGAAACCACACCTTTGGATGTGAATATGAAGAATCAATGCTTTCATTGCCAAGGATTTGACCATTTCCAGTTTAGAATCCCAAAAACAGAATTATGGCCCTTCATGATAGAAATGAGACTAAATAGAAGTGTTGAAGTCTCAAAGTAGTTGAAGCATGCTTCCAAGGTGGAGAAGCAAGTCTAAGTAAGAAACAAGCATTATAACTTTTTCCCCATTTCTGTTAGTTCTTTGAATCTTATAGAAGTTTCTAATGGTGAATTTGGGATTTGTAGAAAGAAGACTCATATGGAGGCTGAAACCACACCTTTGGATGTGAATATGAAGAATCAATGCTTTTCATTGCCAAGGATTTAACCATTTTCAAGTTTAGAATCCCAAAACAGAATTATGACCCTTCATGATAGAAATGAGACTGCATAGAAGGGTTGAAATCTAAAAGAAGTTGAAGCATGCTACCAAGGTGGAGAAAGCAAGTCAAAGTAAGAAACAAGTATTATAGCTTATCCCAGTTCTATTAGTTCTTTGAATCTTATAGAAGTTTCTAATGGTGAATTTGGGATTTGTAGAAAGAAGACTCATATGGAGGCTGAAACCACACTTTGGATGTGAATATGAGAGAATCAATGCTTTCATTGCCAAGATTTGACCATTTTCAAGTTTAGAATCTCAAAAACAGAATTATGACCCTTCATGATAGAAATGAGATTGAATAGAAGTGTTGAAGTCTCAAAGTAGCTGAAGCATGCTACCAAGGTGGAGAAGCAAGTCAAGTAAGAAACAAGTATTATAGCTTATCCACGGTTCTATTTAGTTCTTTGAATCTTATAGAAGTTTCTAATGGTGAATTTGGGATTTGTAGAAAGAAGACTCATATGGAGGCTGAAATCACACCTTTGGATGTGAATATGAAGAATCAATGCTTTCTTTGCCTAAGATTTGACCATTTTCAGGTTTAGAGTCACAAAAGCAGGCTTATGATTCTTCATGATAGAAATGAGAGTGAATAGAAGTGTTGAAGTCTCAAAGTAGTTAAAGCATGCTACCAAAGTGGAGAAGCAAGTCAAAGTAAGAAACAAGTATTAAAGCTTATCCCCCATTTCTATTAGTTCTTTGAATCTTATAGAAGTTTCTAATGGTGAATTTGGGATTTGTAGAAGGAAGACTCATATGGAGGCTGAAACAACACCTTTGGATGTGAATATGAAGAATCAATGCTTTCATTGCCAAGGATTTTATCATTTTTAAGCTTAGAATCCCAAAAACAGAATTATGGTCCTTCATGATAGAAATGAGAGTGAATAGAAGTGTTGAAGTCTTAAAGTAGTTGAAGAATGCTACCATGGTGGAGAAGGCAAGTCAAAGTAAGAAACAAGTATTATAAGCTTATCCCACAGTTCTGTTAGTTATTAGAATCTCATAGAACTTCCTAATGGTGCATCTGGCATTTGCAGCAAGAAGACTCATATGGAGGCTGAAACCCCACCTTTGGATGTGAATATGAAGAATCAATGCTTTCATTGCCAAAGGTTTGACCATTTTCAAGTTTAGAATCCCTAAAACAGAATTATGACCCTTCATGATAGAAATGAGAGTGAATAGAAGTGTTGAAGTCTCAAAGTAGTTTGAAGCATGCTACCAAGGTGGAGAAGCAAGTCAAAGTAAGAAACAAGTATTATAGCTTATCCCAGTTCTGTTAGTTCTTTGAATCTTATAGAAGTTTCTAATGGTGAATTTGGGATTTGTAGAAAGAAGACTCATATGGAGGCTGAAACCACACCTTTGGATGTGAATATGAAGAATCAATGCTTTCATTGCCAAGGATTTGACCATTTTCAAGTTTAGAATCCCAAAAACAGAATTATGACCCTTCATGATGGAAATGAGAGTGAATAGAAGTGTTGAAGTCTCAAAGTAGTTGAAGCATGCTACCAAGGTGGAGAAGCAAGTCAAAGTAAGAAACAAGTATTATAGCTTATCCCAAAGTTCTTTTAGTTCTTTGAATCTTATAGAAGTTTCTAATGGTGAATTTGGGATTTATAAAAAGAAGAATCATATGGAGGCAGAAACCACACCTTTGGATGTGAATATGAAGAATCAATGCTTTCACTGCCAAGGATTTAACCATTTTCAAGATTAAAATCCCAAAACAAGCATTAGGATCCATCATGATAGAAATGAGAGTGAATAGAAGTGTTGAAGTCTCAAAGTAGTTGAAGCATGCTACCAAGGTGGAGAAGCAAGTCAAAGTAAGAAACAAGTATTATAGCTTATCCTCCATTTCTGTTAGTTATTTGAATCTTATAGAAGTTTCTAATGGTGAATTTGGGATTTATAGAAAGAAGAATCATATGGAGGATGAAACCACACATTTGGATGTGAATATGAAGAATTAATGCTTTCATTGCCAAGGATTTGACCATTTCAAGTTAAGAATCCCAAAAACTGAATTATGACCCTTCATGATAGAAATGAGAGTGAATAGAAGTGTTGAAGTCTCAAAGTAGTTGAAGCATGCTACCAAGGTGGAGAAGCAAGTCAAAGTAAGAAACAAGTATTATAGCTTATCCTCCGATTCTGTTAGTTCTTTGAATCTTATAGATGTTTCTAATGGTGAATTTGGGATTTGTAGAAAGAAGACTCATATGGAGGCTGAAACCACACCTTTGGATGTGAATATGAAGAAGCAATGTTTTTATTGCCAAGGATTTGACCATTTTCAAGTTTAGAATCCCAAAAACAGAATTATGGCCCTTCATGATAGAAATGAGACTGAATAGAAGTGTTGAAATCTCAAAGTAGTTGAAGCATGCTACCAAGGTGGAGAAGCAAGTCAAAGTAAGAAACAAGTATTATAGCTTATCCCCCATTTCTGTTAGTTCTTTGAATCTTATAGAAGTTTCTAATGGTGAATTTGGGATTTGTAGAAAGAAGACTCTAATGGAGGTTGAAACCACACCTTTGGATGGTAATATGAAGAATCAATGCTTTCATTGCCAAGGATTTGACCATGTTAAGTTTAGAATCCCAAAAACAGAATTATGACCCTTCATGATAGAATTGAGAGTGAATAGAAGTGTTGAAATCTCAAAGTAGTTGAAGCATGCTACCAAGGTGGAGAAGCAAGTCAAAGTAAGAAACAAGTATTATAGCTTATCCCACAGTTCTGTTAGTTCTTTGAATCTTATAGGAGTTTCTAATGGTGAATTTGGGATTTGTAGAAAAAAGACTCATATGGAGGCTAAACTAACACCTTTGGATGTGAATATGAAGAATCAAGGCTTTCATTGCAAGATTTGACCATTTCAAGTTTAGAATCCCAAAAAAAATTATGACCCTTCATATAGAAATGAGAGTGAATAGAAGTGTTGAAATCTCAAAGTAGTTGAAGCGTGCTACCAAGGTGGAAAGCGAGTCAAAGTAAGAAACAAGTATTATAGCTTATCCCACAATTCTATTAGTTCTTTGAATCTTATAGAAGTTTCTAATGGTGAATTTGGGATTTGTAGAAAGAAGACTCATATGGAGGCTGAAACCACACCTTTGGATGTGAATATGAAGAATCAATGCTTTCATTGCCAAAGATTTGACCATTTTCAAGTTTAGAATCCCAAAAACAGAATTATGACCCTTCATGATGGAAATGAGAGTGAATAGAAGTGTTGAAAGTCTCAAAGTAGTTGAAGCATGCTACCAAGGTGGAGAGCAAGTCAAAGTCAGAAACAAGTATTATGGCTTATCCACAGTTCTGTTAGTTCTTTGAATCTTATAGGAGTTTCTAATGGTGAATTTGGGATTTGTAAAAGAAGACTCTATGGAGGCTGAAATAACACATTTGCCTGTGAATGTGACGAATCAATGCTTTCATTGAAAGATTTGACCATTTTCAAGTTTAGAATCCCAAAAACAGAATTATGACCCTTCATGATAGAAATGAGAGTGAATAAAGTGTTGAAGTCTCAAAGTAGTTGAAGCATGCTTACCAAGGTGGAGCAAGTCAAAGTAAGAAACAAGTATTATAAGCTTATCCACAGTTCTTTTAGTTCTTTGAATCTTATAGAAGTTTCTAATGGTGAATTTGGGATTTGCAGAAAAAAGACTCATATGGAGGCTGAAATCACACCTTTGGATGTGAATATGAAGAATCGATCTTTCATTGCCAAAAGATTTGACCATTTTCAAGCAAAGAATCCCAAAAACGAAGTTATGACCCTTCAAGATAGAAATGAGAGTGAATAGAAGTGTTGAAGTCTCAAAGTAGTTGAAGCATGCTACCAAGGTGGAGAAGCAAGTCAAAGTAAGAAACAAGTATTATAGCTTATACTCCGATTCTGTTAGTTCTTTGAATCTTATAGATGTTTCTAATGGTTTAATTGGGATTTATAGAAAGTAGATACCTATAGAGGATGAAACCACTCATGTGGATGTGAATCTGAAGAATCAATGCTATCATTGCCAAGGCTTTGACCATTTTCAAGTTTAGAATCCCAAAAACGGAAGTATGGCCCTGCATGAAAGAAAGGAGATGGAATAGAAGTGTTGAAGTCTCATAGCAGTGGAAGCATGCTACCAAGGTGGAGAAGCAAGTCAAAGTAAGAAACAAGTATTATAGCTTATCCCCCATTTCTGTTTGTTCTTTGAATCTTATAGAAGTTTCTAATGGTGAATTTTGGATTTGTAGAAAGAAGACTCATATGGAGGCTGAAATAACACCTTTGGATGTGAATATGAAGAATAAACGCCTTCATTGCCAAAGATTTGACCATTTTCAAGTTTAGAATCCAAAAAACAGAATTATGACCTTTCATGATAGAAATGAGAGTGAATAGAAGTGTTGAAGTCTCAAAGTAGTTGAAGGATGCTACCAAGGTGGAGAAGCAAGACAAAGTAAGAAACAAGTATTATAGATTATCCACAGTTCTGTTGGTTCTTTGAATCTTATAGAAGTTTCTAATGGTGAATTTGGGATTTGTAGAAGAAGATTTCATATGGAGGCTGAAACCACACCTTTGGATGTGAATATGAAGCATCAATGCTTTCATTGCCAAAGTTTGACCATTTCAAGTTTAGAATCCCAAAAACAGAATTATGACCCTTCATGATAGAAATGAGAGTGAATAGAAGTGTTGAAGTCTCCAAAGTAGTTGAAGCATGCTACCAAGGTGGAGAAGCAAGTCAAAGTAAGAAACAAGTATTATAGCTTATCCCCAGTTCTATTAGTTCTTTGAATCTTATAGAGTTTCTAATGGTGAATTTGGGATTTGTAGAAAGAAGACTCATATGGAGGCTAAAAAAACACCTTTGGATGTGAATATAAAGAATCAATGCTTTCGTTGCCAAAGATTTGACGATTTCCAGGTTTAGGATCCCAAAAACAGAATTATGTCCCGTCGTGATAGAGAAGGGGGTGGATGGAAGTGTTGAAGTCTCAAAGGAGTTGTAGCGTGCTACCAAGGTAGAGAAGCAAGTCAAAGTAAGAAACTAGTATTATAGCTTATCTCACAGTCCCTTTAGTTCTTTGAATCTTATAGAAGTTTCTAATTGTGAATTTTGGATTTGTCGAAAAAAGACTCATATGGTGGCTGAAAATACACCTTTGGATGTGAATATGAAGAATCCCTTCTTTCGTTGCCGAAGATTTGACCATTTTCAAGTTTAGAATCCCCAAAACAGAAGTATGACCCGTCATGATAGAAATCAGAGTGAATAGAAGTGTTGAAGTCTCAAAAGTAGTTGAGCGTGCTACCAAGCGTGGAGAAGCGAAGTCAAAGTAAGAAGCAAGTATTATAAGCCATCACAGTTCTATTGTAGTTCTTTGAATCTTATAGAAGTTTCTAATGGTGAATTTGGGATTTGTAGAAAGAAGACTCATATGGAGGCTAAAACCACACCTTTGGATGTGAATATGAAGAAGTCAATGCTTTCATTGCCAAGGATTTGACCATTTTCAAGTTTAGAATCCCAAAAACAGAATTATGACCCTTCATGATAGAAATGAGAGTGAATAGAAGTGTTGAAATCTCAAAGTAGTTGAAGTCTACCAAGGTGGAAGCAAGTCAAAGTAAGAAACAAGTATTATAGCTTATCCCCAGTTCTGTTAGTTCTTTGAATCTTATAGAAGTTTCTAATGGTGAATTTGGGATTTGTAGAAAGAGACTCATATGGAGGCTGAAACCCACACCTTTGGATGTGAATATGAAGAATCAATGCTTTCATTGCCAAGATTTGACCATTTTCAAGTTTAGAATCCCAAAAATCAGAATTATGACCCTTCATGATAGAAATGAGAGTGAATAGAAGTGTTGAAATCACAAAGTAGTTGAAGAATGCTACCACGGTGGAAAAGCAAGTCAAAGTAAGAAACAAGTATTATAGCTTATCCCACAGTTCTGTTAGTTCTTGAAATCTTATAGAAGTTTCTAAGGTGAATTTGGGATTTGTAGAAGGAAGACTCAAATGGAGGCTGAAACCACACCTTTGGATGTGAATATGAAGAATCAATGCTTTCATTGCCAAGGATTTGACCATTTCAAGTTTAGAATCCCAAAACAGAATTATGACCCTTCATGATAGAAATGAGAGTGAATAGAAGTGTTGAAGTCTCAATGTAGTTGAAGCATGCTATTAAGGGGGAGAAGAAGTCAAAGTAAGAAACAAACATTATAGTTTATCCCACAGTTCTGTTAGTTCTTTGAATCTTATAGAAGTTTCTAATGGTGAATTTGGGATTTGTAGAAAGAAGACTCATATGGAGGCTGAAACCACACCTTTGGATGTGAATATGAAGAATCAATGCTTTCATTGCCAAGATTTGACCATTTTCAGTTTAGAATCCCAAAAACAAATTATGACCTTCATGATAGAAATGAGAGTGAATAGAAGTGTTGAAGTCTCAAAGTAGTTGAAGCATGCTACTAAGGTGGAGAAGAGTCAAAGTAAGAAACAAGTATTATAAGCTTGTCCGCAGTTCTGTTAGTTAACTTTTGAATCTTATAGGAGTTTCTAATGGTGAATTTGGGATTTTGAAAAAGAAGACACATATGGAGGCTGAAATAATACCTTTGGATGTGAATATGAAGAATCAATGCTTTCATTGCCAAAGATTTGACCATTTTCAAGTTTAGAATCCCAAAAACAGAATTATGACTCTTCATGATAGAAATGAGAGTGAATAGAAGTGTTGAAGTCTCAAAGTAGTTGAAGCATGCTACCAAGGTGGAGAAGCAAGTCAAAGTAAGAAACAAGTATTATAGCTTATCCCACAGTGCTGTTAGTTCTTTGAATCTTATAGGAGTTTCTAATGGTGAATTTGGGATTTGTAGAAAGAAGACTCATATGGAGGATAAATAACACCTTTGGATGTGAATATGAAGAATCAACTCTTTCATTGCCAAAGATTTGACCATTTTCAAGTTTACAATCCCAAAAACAGAATTATTACCCATCATGACAGAAATGAGAGTGAATAGAAGTGTTGAAGTCTCAAAGTAGTTCTAGCATGCTAGCAGGGTGGAGAAAGAAGTCAAAGTAAAAGAAGTATTATAGCTTATCCCGCAGTTCTGTTAGTTCTTTGAATCTTATAAAAGTTTCTAATGGTGAATTTGGGATTTGTAGAAGAAGACTCATATGGGCTGAAACCACCTTTGGATATGAATATGAAGAATCAAAGCTTTCATTTCCAAGGATTTGACAATTTTCAAGCTAAGAATCCCAAAAACAGAATTATGACCCTTCATGATAGAAATGAGAGTGAATAGAAGTGTTGAAGTCTCAAAGTAGTTGAAGCATGCTACCAACATGGAGAAGCAAGTCCAAGTAAGAAACAAGTATTATAGCTTATCACAGTTTCTAGTTCTTTGAATCTTATAGAAGTTTCTAATGGTGAATTTGGGATTTGTAGAAAGGAAGACTCATATGGAGGCTGAAACTACACCTTTGGATGTGAATATGAAGAATCGATGCTTTCATTGCCAAGAGTTTGACCATTTTCAAGTTTAGAATCCCCAAAAACAAATTATGATTCCTTCATAAAAATAAGAGTGAATAGAAGTGTTGAAGTCTCAAAGTAGTTGAAGCATGCTACCAAGGTGGAGAAGCAAGTCAAAGTAAGAAACAAGTATTATCGCTTATCCAACAGTTCTGTTAGTTCTTTGAATCTTATAGAAGTTTCTAATGGTGAATTTGGGATTTGAAGAAAGAAGACTCATATGGAGGCTAAAATAACACCTTTGGATGTGAATATAAAGAATCAATGCTTTCATTGCCAAGATTTGACCATTTTCATGTTTAGAATCCCAAAAGCAGAATTATGAACCTTCATGATATAAATGAGAGTGAATAGAAGTGTTGAAATCTCAAAGTAGTTGAAGCATGCTACCAAGGTGGAGAAGCAAGTCAAAGTAAGAAACAAGTATTATAGCTTATCCCACAGTTCTGTTAGTTCTTTGAATCTTATAGAAGTTTCTAATGGTGAATTTGGGATTTGTAGAAAGAATAGGCTAAATAACACCTTTGGATGTGAATATGAAGAATCAATGCTTTCATTGCCAGGATTTGACCATTTTCAAGTTTAGAATCCCAAAAACAGAATTATGACCCTTCATGATAGAAATGAGAGTGAATAAGTGTTGAAGTCTCAAAGTAGTTGAAGCATGCTACAAGGTGGAAGCAAGTCAAGTAAACAAGTATTATAGCTTATCACGTTCTGTTAGTTCTTTGAATCTTATAGAGTTTCTAATGGTGAATTTGGGATTTGTAGAAGAAGACTCATAATGGGCTAAAACCACCTTTGGATGTGAATATGAAGAATCAATGCTTTCATTGCCAAATTTGACCATTTTCGTTTAGAATCCCAAAAAAAAGTTATGCTTTATGGAAATGAGAGTGAATAAGTGTTGAAGTCTCAAAGTAGTTGAAGTGCTACCAGGTGGAGAAGCAAGTCAAAGTAGAAACAAGTATTATAGTTTATCCCAGTTCTGTTAGTTCTTTGAATCTTATAGAAGTTTCTAATGGTGAATTTGGGATTTGTAGAAAGAAGACTCATATGGAGGTGAAACACACCTTTGGATGTGAATATGAAGAATCGGTCTTTCATTGCCGAGATTTGACCATTTTGTTAAGAATCCCAAAACTAAATTATGACCCTTATGATAGAAATGAGTGAATGAAGTGTTGAAGTCTCAAAGTAGTTGAAGCATTTACCAAGGTGGAGAAGCAAGTCAAAGTGAAAGCAAGTATTATAGCTTATCCCAGATTCTGTTAGTTCTTTGAATCTTATGAAGTTTTTAATGGTGAATTTGGGATTTGTAGAAGAAGGCATATGAGTAAAACCCTTTGGATGTGAATATGAAGAACTCAACCTTTTGCCATTAAGATTTGACCATTTTCAAGTTTAGAATCCAAAAACAGAATTATGGCCTTCATGATAGAAATGAGTGAATAGAAGTGTTGAAATCTCAAAGTAGTTGGAAGCATGCTACCAAGGTGGAAAGCAAGTCAAAGTGAAACAAGTATTATAGCTTATCCCACATTTATTAGTTCTTTGAATCTTATAGAGTTTCTAATGGTGAATTTGGGATTTGTAAAGAAGACTCATATGGAGGTTAAAACACACCTTTGGATGTGAATATGAAGAATCGATGCTTTCATTGCCAGGATTTGACCATTTTCAGTTTAGAATCCCAAAAACAGAATTATGCATCGTGATAGAAATGAGAGTGAATAGAAGTGTTGAAGTCTCAAAGTAGTTGAAGCATACTAAGGTGGAGAAGCAAGTCAAAGTAAGAAACAAGTATTATAGCTTATCCCTCAGTTCTGTTAGTTCTTTGAATCTTATAAAGTTTCTAATGGTGAATTTGGGTTTGTAGAAAAGGAATCATATGGAGGCTGGAAACACACTTTTGGATTGAATATGAAGAATCAATGCTTTCATTGCAAGATTTGACCATTTTCAAGTTTAGAATCCCAAAAAACAGAATTATGAACCTTCATGATAGAAATGAGCCTGAATAGAAGTGTTGAAGTCTCAAAGTAGTTGAAGCATGCTACCAAGGGGAAGAAGCAAGTCAAAGTAAGAAACAAGTATTATAGCTTACCCCACAGTTCTGTTAGTTCTTTGAATCTTATAGAAGTTTCTAATGGTGAATTTGGGATTTGTAGAAAGAAGACTCATATAGAAGCTGAAACCACACCTTTGAATGTGAATATGAAGAATCAATGCTTTCATTGCCAAATATTTGACCATTTTTAAGATTAGAATCCCAAAAACAGAATTATGACCCTTCATGATAGAAATGAGAGTGAACATAAGTGTTGAAGTCTCAAAGTAGTTGAAGCATGCTACGAATGTGAAGAAGCAATTCAAAATAAGAAACAAGTATTATAACTTATCCCCCATTTCTGTTAGTTCTTTGAACCTTATAGAAGTTTCTAATGGTGAATTTGGGATTTGTAGAAAGAAGACTCATATAGAGGTAAAAAACACCTTTGGATGTGAATATGAAGAATCAATACTTTCATTGTAAGGATTTGACCATTTTCAAGTTTAGAATCCCAAAACAGAATTATGACCCTTCATGTAGAAATGGAGTGAATAGAAGTGTTGAAGTCTCAAAGTAGTTGAAGCATGTTACCAAGGTGGAGAAGCAAGTCAAAGTAAGAAACAAGTATTATAGCTTATCCCACAGTTCTGTTAGTTCTTTGAATCTTATAGAAGTTTCTAATGGTGAATTTAGAATTTGTAGAAAGAAGACTCATATGGAGGCTGAAACCGCACCTTTGGATGTGAATATGAAGAATCAATGCTTTCATTGCCAGAGATTAGACCATTTCAAGTTTACAATCCCAAAACAGAATTATGACCCTTCATGATAGAAATGAGAGTGAATAGAGTGTTGAAGTCTCAAAAGTAGTTGAAGCATGCTTGCCAAGGTGGAGAAGCAAGTCAAAGTAAGAAACAAGTATTATAGTTTATCCCATGATTCCATTAGTTCCTTGAATCTTATAGAAGTTTCTAATAGTGAATTTGGGATTTGTAGAGAGAAGACTCATATGGAGGCTGAAACCACAACTTTGGATGTGAATATGAAGAATCAATACTTTCATTGCCAAAGATTAGACCATTTCAAGTGTAGAATCCCAAAACAGAATTATGAGCCTTCATGGTAGAAATAGAGTGAATAGAAGTGTTGAAGTCTCCAAAGTAGTTGAAGCATGTTACCAAGGTGGAGAAGCAAGTCAAAGTAAGAAACAAGTATTATAGCTTATCCACAGTTCTATTAGTTCTTTGAATCTTATAGAGTTTCTAATGGTGAATTTGGGATTTGTAGAAAGAAGACTCATATGGAAGGCTGAAACCACACCTTTGGATGTGAATATGAAGAATCAATGCTTTCATTGACAAAGATTTGACCATTTTCAAGTTTAGAATCCCAAAAACAAATTATGACCCTTCATGATGGAAATGAGAGTGAATAGAAGTGTTGAAGTCTCAAAGTAGTTGAAGCATGCTACCAAGGTGGAGAAGCAAGTCGAAGTAAGAAACAAGTATTATAACTTATCCCACAGTTCGTTAGTTCTTTGAGATCTTATAAGAAGTTTCTAATAGTGAATTTGGGATTTGTAGAAAGAAGACTCATATGGAGGCTAAAACCCCACCTTTGGATGTGAGATATGAGAATCAATGCTTTCATTGCCAGGATTTGACCATTTTGAAGTTTAGAATCCCAAAAAGCGAATTATGACCCTTCATGATAGAAATGAGTGAATATAAGTGTTGAAATCTCAAAGTAGTTGAAGCATGCTACCAAGGTGGAGAAGCAAGTCAAAGTAAGAAACAAGTATTATAGCTTATCCACAGTTCTGTTAGTTCTTTGAATCTTATAGAAGTTTCTAATAGTGAATTTAGGATTTGTAGAAAAGAAGACTCATATGGAGGCTGAAACCACACCTTTGGATGTGAATATGAAGAATCCCAATGCTTTCATTGCCAAGAGTTGACCATTTAAGTTTAGAATCCCAAAAGCAAATTATGACCCTGCATTGGTAGAAATGAGAGTGAATAGAAGTGTTGAAGTCTCCAAAGTAGTTGAAGCATGCTACCAAGGTGGAGAAGCAAGTCCAAAGTAAGAAACAAGTATTATAGCTTATCCCAGATTCTATTAGTTCTTTGAATCTAATAAAGTTTCTAATGGTGAATTTGGGATTTATAGAAGAAACTCATATGGAGGTAAACAACACGCTTTGGATGTGAATATGAAGAATCAATGCTTTCATTGCCAAAGATTTGACCATTTTCAAGTTTAGAATCCAAAAACAGAATTATGACCCTGCATGATAGAAATGAGAGTGAATAAAGTGTTGAAGTCTCAAAGTAGTTGAAGCGTGCTACCAAATTGGAGAAAGCAAGTCAAGTAAGAAGCAAGTATTATAAGCTTATCCCATAGTTCTGTTAGTTCTTTGAATCTTATAGAAGTTTCTAATGGTGAATTTAGGATTTGTAGAAAGAAGACTCATATGGAGGCTGAAACCACACCGTTGGATGTGAATATGAAGAACCAACGCTTTCATTGCCAAAGATTTGACCATTTTCACGTTTAGAATCGCAAAAACAGAATTATGACCCTTCATGATAGAAATAAGAGTGAATAGAAGTGTTGAAGTCTCAAAGTAGTTGAAGCATGCTACCAAGGTGGAGAAGCAAGTCAAAGTAAGAAACAAGTATTATAGCTTATCCCTTAGTTCTATTAGTTCTTTGAATCTTATAGAAGTTTCTAATGGTATATTTGGGATTTATAAAAAGAAGACTCATATGGAGGTTGAAACCACACCTTTGGATGTGAATATGAAGAATCAATGCTTTCATTGCCAAGGATTTGACCAATTTCAAGTTTAGAATCCCAAAAAACAGAGTTATGACCCTTATGATAAAATTGAGAGTGACTAGAAGTGTTGAAAGTCTCAAAGTGGTTGAAGCATACTACCAAGGTGGGAAGCAAGTCAAAGTAAGAAACAAGTATTATAGCTTATCCCACAGTTCTGTTGGTTCTTTGAATCTTATAGAAGTTTCTAATGGTGAATTTAGGATTTGTAGAAAGAAAACTCGTATGGAGGGTGAAACCCTTTTAGATGTGAATATGAAGAATCAATGCTTTTATTGCCAAAGATTTGACCATTTTCAAGTTTAGAATCCCAAAACAGAATTATGACCCTTCATGATAGAAATGAAGTGAATAGAAGTGTTGAAGTCTCAAAGTAGTTGAAGCATACTTACCAAGGTGGAGAAATCAAGTCAAAGTAAGAAACAAGTATTATAACGTCACCAGTTCTATTAGTTCTTTTTATCTTATAAAAGTTTCTAATAGTGAATTTGGGATTTGTAGAAAGAAGAGCTCATATGGAGGCTAAAATACACCTTTGGATGTGAATATGAAGAATCAATGCTTTCATTGCCAAAGATTTGACCATTTTAGTTTAGAATCCCAAAAACAGAATTATGACCACTTCATGATAGAAATGAGATGAATAAAGTGTTGAAATCTCAAAATGGTTGAAGCATGCTACCAACGTGGAGAAGCGAGTCAAAAGTAAGAAACAAGTATTATAATTTATCACAGTTCTATTGGTTCTTTGAATCTTATAAAGTTTATAATGGTGAATTTGGGATTTGTAAAGAGGACTCGTATGAGGCTGAAACCCATCTTTGGATGTGAATATGAAGAATCAATGCTTTCATTGCCAAAGATTTGACTATTTTCACGTTTAGAATCCCAAAAACAGAATTATGACCCTTCATGATAGAAATGAGAGTGAATAGAAGTGTAGGGAAATCTCAAAGTGGTTGAAGCATGCTACCAAGGTGGAAAGCAAGTCAAAGTAAGAAACAAGTATTATAGCTTATCCATCAGTTCTATTAGTTCTTTGAATCTTATAAGAAGTTTCTAATGGTGAATTTGGGATTTGTAGAAAGAAGACTCATATGGAGTTGAAACCACACCTTTGGATGTGAATATGAAGAATCAATCTTTTCATTGCCAAGGATTTGACCATTTCAAGTTTAGAATCCCAAAACAGAATTATGACCCTTCATGATAGAAATGAGAGTGAATAGAAGTGTTGAAATCTCAAAGTGGTTGAAGCATGCTACCAAGGGTGGAGAAGCAAGTCAAAGTAAGAAACAAGTATTATAAGCTTATCCACAGTTCTATTAGTTCTTAGAATCTCATAGGAGTTTCTAATGGTGAATTGGGGAGTGGTAGAAAGAAGACTCATATGGAGGCTGAAACCACACCTTTGGATGTGAATATGAAGAATCAATGCTTTCATTGCTAAAGATTTGACCATTTGAAGTTTAGAATCCAAAAGCAGAATTATGACCCTTCATGATAGGAAAGAGAGTGAATAAAGTGTTGAAATCTCAAATTAGTTGAAACATGCTACCAAGGTGGAGAAGCAGAAGTCAAAGTAAGAAACAAGTATTATAGCTTATCCACGGTTCTATTGGTTCTTTGAGATCTTATAGAAGTTTCTAATGGTGAATTTGGGATTTGTAGAAAGAAGACTCATATAGGCTAAAACCCCACCTTTGGATGTAAATATGAAGAATCAATGCTTTTATTGCAAGGATTTGACCATTTTCAAGTTTAGAATCCCAAAACAGCATTATGACCAATCATGAGAGAAATCAGGGTGAATTGAAGTGTTGAAGTCTCAAAGTAGTTGAAGCATGCTACCAAGGTGGAGAAGAGAGTCAAAGTAAGAAACAAGTGTTATAGCTTATCCACAGTTCTTTTAGATTCTTTGAATCTTATAGGAGTTTCTATTAGTGAATTTGGGATTTATAGAAAGAGAGACTCACATGGAGTTGAAACAACACCTTTGGATGTGAATATGAAGAATCAATGCTTTCATTGCAAGATTTGACCATTTTCAGTTTAGAATCCCAAAAAAAGAATTATGACCCTTCGTGATAGAAATGAGATGAATAGAAGTGTTGAAGTCTCAAAATGGTTGAAGCGTCTACCAACGAGGAGAAGCAAGTCAAGTAAGAAACAAGTATTATAGTTTATCCCACAGTTCCATTGGTTCTTGAATCTTATAGAAGTTTCTAATGGTGAATTTGGGATTTGTAGAAAGACAGACTCATATGGAGGCTGAAACCACACCTTTGGATGTGAATATGAAGAATCAATCACTTTCATTGCCAAGATTTGACCATTTTCAAGTTTAGAATCCAAAAACAGAATTATGACCCTTCGTGATAGAAATGAGTGAGATAGAAGTGTTGAAGTCTCAAAGTAGTTGAAGCGTATTTACCCGAGGTGGAGAAAGTCAAAGTAAGAAACAAGTATTATAAACTTATCCTCAGTTCTATTAGTTCTTTGAATCTTATAGAAGTTTCTAATAGTGAATTTGGGATTTATAGAAAGAAGATTTATTTTTCTCATATGGAGGCTGAAACCACACCTTTGGATGTGAATATGAAGAATCAATCTTTCATTGCAGATTTGACACCATTCAAGTTTAGAATCCCAAAACAAGAATTATGACCCTTCATGATAGAAATGAGAGTAGAATAGAAGTGTTGAAGTCTCAAAGTAGTTGAGCATGCTACCAAGGTGGAGAAGCAAGTCAAGTAAGAAACAAGTATTATAGCTTATCCCACCGTTCATGTTAGTTCTTTAAATCTTATAGAAATTTTTAATGGTGAATTTTAGGATTTGTGGAAAGAAGAGTCATATAGGCTGAAACCACACCTTGGATGTGAATATGAAGAAGTCAATGCTTTTATTTTGCCAGAGATTTGACCATTTCAAGTTTAGAATCCCAAAACAGAATTATGACCCTTGATAGAAATAAGAGTGAATAGAAGTGTTGAAAGTCTCAAAGTAGTTGAAGCATGCTACCAGGTGGAGAAGCAAATCAAGTAAGAAACAAGTATTATAGCTTATCCACTGATTCTTTTAGTTCTTTGAATCTAATAGGAGTTTTTAATAGTGAATTTGGGATTTGAAAGAAAGAGACTCATATGGAGCTGAAACCACACTTTGGATGTGAATATGAAGAATCAATGCTTTCATTGCCAAGATTTGACCATTTTCAGTTTAGAATCCCAAAAAGCAGAATTATGACCTTTACATGATAGAAATGAGAGTGAATAGAAGTGTTGAAGTCTCAAAGTAGTTGAAGCATGCTACCAAGTTGGAGAAAGCAAGTCAAAGTAAGAAACAAGTATTATAAGCTTATCCCACAGTTACATTAGTTCTTTGAATCTTATAGAAGTTTCTAATGGTGAATTTGGGATTTGTAGAAAGAAGGACTCATATGGAGGCTAAAAACCACACCTTTGGATGTGAATATGAAGAATCAATGCTTTCATTGCCAAGAATTTGACCATTTTAAATTTAGAATCCCAAAAAAATTATGAGCCTTCATGATAGAAATGAGAGTGAATAGAAGTGTTGAAATCTCAAAGTAGTAAAGCATGCTACCAAGGTGGAGAAGCAAATCGAAGTAAGAAACAAGTATTACGTATACACAGCAGTTCTGTTAGTTCTTTGAATCTTATAAAAGTTTCTAATTGTGAATGTGGGATTTGTAGAAAGAAGACTACATATGGGCTGAAACCACACCTTTGGATGTGAATATGAAGAATCAATGCTTTCATTGCCAAGTTTGATCATTTCAAGTTTAGAATTCCCAAAACAGAATTATGACCCTTCATGGTAGAAATGAGAGTGAATAAAGTGTTTGAAATCTCAAAGTAGTTGAAGCAAGCTACCAAGGTAGAAAGCAAGTCAAAGTAAGAAACAAGTATTATAGCTTATCACAGTTCTATTAGTTCTTTGAATCTTATAGAAGTTTCTAATGGTGAATTTAGGATTTGTAAAAAGAGGCTCATATGGAGAGCTGAAACGACACCTTTGGATGTGAATATGAAGAATCAATGCTTTCATTGCCAAGATTTGACCATTTTCAAGTTTAGAATCCCCAAAGCAAATTATGGCCCTTCGTGGATGGAAATGAGAGTGAATAGAAGTGTTGAAATCTCAAAGTAGTTGAAGCATGCTACCAAGGTGGAGAAAGCAAGTCCAAGTAAAAACAAGTATTATAAGGCATCCCACAGTTATGTTAGTTCTTTGAATCTTATGGAAGTTTTAATGGTGAATTTGAAGTTTGTAGAAAGAAGACTAATATGGAAGCTGAAACCACACCTTTGGATGTGAATATGAATAATAAATTCTTTTATT
>CM051362.1:26918578-26968059 GCA_028015245.1 Cardamine occulta | reverse complement strand
GGATGTGAATATAAAGAATTAATGCTTTCATTGCCAAAGATTTGACCATTTCCATGTTTAGAATCCCAAAAACAGAATTATGACCCTTCATGATAGAAAAAAGAGTGAATAGAATTGTTGAAGTCTCAAAGTAGTTAAAGCATGCTACCAAGGTGAAGAAGCAAGTCAAAGTGAGAAACAAGTATTTTAGCTTATCCCACAGTTCTGTTAGTTCTTTGAATCTTATAGGAGTTTCTAATGGTGAATTTGGGATTTGTAGAAAGAAGACTCATATGGAGGCTAAAATAACACCTTGGATGTGAATATGAAGAATTAATGCTTTCATTGCCAAAGATTTGACCATTTCCAAGTGTAAAATCCCAAAAAAAGAATTATGAACCTTCATGATAGAAATGAGAGTGAATAGAAGTGTTGAAATCTCAAAGTAGTTGAAGCATGCTACCCAGGTGGAGAAGCAAGTCAAAGTAAGAAACAAGTATTATAGCTTATCCCACAAATCTGTTAGTTCTTTGAATCTTATAAAAGTTTCTAATGGTGAATTTGGAATTTGTAGAAGGAAGACTCATATGGAGGCTGAAACCACACCTTTGGATGTTAATATAAAAAATCAATGCTTTCATTGCCAAGGATTTAACCATTTTCAAGCTTAGAATCCCAAAAACAGAGTTATGACCCGTCATGATAGAAATGAGAGTGAATAGAAGTGTTGAAGTCTAAAAGGAGTTGAAGAATGCTACCAAGGTGGAGAAGCAAGTCAAAGTGAGAAACAAGTATTATAGCTTATCCCACAGTTCTGTTAGTTCTTTGAATCTTATAGGAGTTTCTAATGGTGAATTTGGGATTTGTAGAAAGAAGACTCATATGGACGCTAAAATAACACCTTGGATGTGAATATGAAGAATTAATGCTTTTATTGCCAAAGATTTGACCATTTCCAAGTTTAGAATCTCAAAAAAAGAATTATGACCCTTCATGATAGAAATGAGAGTGAATAGAAGTGTTGAAATCTCAAAGTAGTTGAAGCATGCTACCCAGGTGGAGAAGCAAGTCAAAGTAAGAAACAAGTATTATAGCTTATCCCACAAATCTGTTAGTTCTTTGAATCTTATAGAAGTTTCTAATGGTGAATTTGGGATTTTTAGAAAGAAGACTCATATGGAGGCTGAAACCACACCTTTGGATGTGAATATGAAGAATCAATGCTTTCATTGCCAAGGATTTAACCATTTTCAAGCTTAGAATCCCAAAAACAGAGTTATGACCCTTCATAATAGAAATGAGAGTGAATAGAAGTGTTGAAGTCTTAAAGTAGTTGAAGAATGCTACCAAGGTGGAGAAGCAAGTCAAAGTGAGAAACAAGTATTATTATCCCACAGTTCTGTTAGTTCTTTGAATCTTATGAAGTTTCTAGTGGTGAATTTGGGATTTGTAGAAGGAAGACTCATATGGAGGCTGAAACCACACCTTTGGATGTGAATATGAAGAATCAATGCTTTCATTGCCAAGGATTTGACCATTTCAAGTTTAGAATCCCAAAAACAGAATTATGACCCTTAATGATATAAACGAGAGTGAATAGAAGTGTTGAAATCTCAAAGTAGTTGAAGCATGCTACCAAGGTGAAGAAACAAGAAAAAGTAAAAAACAAGTATTATAGCTTATCCCGCAGTTCTATTAGTTCTTTGAATCTTATAGGAGTTTCTAATGGTGAATTTGGGATTTGTAGAAAGAATACTCATATGGAGGCTAAAATAACACCTTGGATGTGAATATAAAGAATTAATGCTTTCATTGCCAAAGATTTGACCATTTCCAAGTTTAGAATCCCAAAAACAGAATTATGACCCTTCATGATAGAAAAAAGAGTGAATAGAATTGTTGAAGTCTCAAAGTAGTTAAAGCATGCTACCAAGGTGAAGAAGCAAGTCAAAGTGAGAAACAAGTATTATAGCTTATCCCACAGTTCTGTTAGTTCTTTGAATCTTATAGGAGTTTCTAATGGTGAATTTGGGATTTGTAGAAAGAAGACTCATATGGAGGCTAAAATAACACCTTGGATGTGAATATGAAGAATTAATGCTTTCATTGCCAAAGATTTGACCATTTCCAAGTGTAAAATCCCAAAAAAAGAATTATGAACCTTCATGATAGAAATGAGAGTGAATAGAAGTGTTGAAATCTCAAAGTAGTTGAAGCATGCTACCCAGGTGGAGAAGCAAGTCAAAGTAAGAAACAAGTATTATAGCTTATCCCACAAATCTGTTAGTTCTTTGAATCTTATAAAAGTTTCTAATGGTGAATTTGGAATTTGTAGAAGGAAGACTCATATGGAGGCTGAAACCACACCTTTGGATGTTAATATAAAAAATCAATGCTTTCATTGCCAAGGATTTAACCATTTTCAAGCTTAGAATCCCAAAAACAGAGTTATGGACCGGCATGATAGAAATGAGAGTGAATAGAAGTGTTGAAGTCTAAAAGGAGTTGAAGAATGCTACCAAGGTGGAGAAGCAAGTCAAAGTGAGAAACAAGTATTATAGCTTATCCCACAGTTCTGTTAATTCTTTGAATCTTATAGGAGTTTCTAATGGTGAATTTGGGATTTGTAGAAAGAAGACTCATATGGAGGCTAAAATAACACCTTGGATGTGAATATGAAGAATTAATGCTTTCATTGCCAAAGATTTGACCATTTCCAAGTGTAAAATCCCAAAAAAAGAATTATGACCCTTCATGATAGAAATGAGAGTGAATAGAAGTGTTGAAGTCTCAAAGTAGTTGAAGCATGCTACCAAGGTGAAGAAGCAAGTCAAAGTAAGAAACAAGTATTATAGCTTATCCCACAAATCTGTTAGTTCTTTGAATCTTATAGAAGTTTCTAATGGTGAATTTGGGATTTTTAGAAAGAAGACTCATATGGAGGCAGAAACCATACCTTTGGATGTGAATATGAAGAAGCAATGCTTTCATTGCCAAGGATTTAACCATTTTCAAGCTTAGAATCCCAAAAACAGAGTTATGACCCTTCATGATAGAAATGAGAGTGAATAGAAGTGTTGAAGTCTTAAAGGAGTTGAAGAATGCTACCAAGGTGGAGAAGCAAGTCAAAGTGAGAAACAAGTATTATAGCTTATCCCATAGTTCTGTTAGTTCTTTGAATCTTATAGGAGTTTCTAATGGTGAATTTGGGATTTGTAGAAAGAAGACTCATATGGAGGCTAAAATAATACCTTGGATGTGAATATGAAGAATTAATGCTTTCATTGCCAAAGATTTGACCATTTCCAAGTGTAAAATCCCAAAAAAAGAATTATGACCCTTCATGATAGAAATGAGAGTGAATAGAAGTGTTGAAATCTCAAAGTAGTTGAAGCATGCTACCCAGGTGGAGAAGCAAGTCAAAGTAAGAAACAAGTATTATAGCTTATCCCACAAATCTGTTAGTTCTTTGAATCTTATAGGAGTTTCTAATGGTGAATTTGGGATTTGTAGAAAGAAGACTCATATGGACGCTAAAATAACACCTTGGATGTGAATATGAAGAATTAATGCTTTCATTGCCAAAGATTTGACCATTTCCAAGTGTAAAATCCCAAAAAAAGAATTATGACCCTTCATGATAGAAATGAGAGTGAATAGAAGTGTTGAAATCTCAAAGTAGTTGAAGCATGCTACCCAGGTGGAGAAGCAAGTCAAAGTAAGAAACAAGTATTATAGCTTATCCCACAAATCTGTTAGTTCTTTGAATCTTATAGAAGTTTCTAATGGTGAATTTGGGATTTTTAGAAAGAAGACTCATATGGAGGAAGAAACCATACCTTTGGATGTGAATATGAAGAATCAATGCTTTCATTGCCAAGGATTTAACCATTTTCAAGCTTAGAATCCCAAAAACAGAGTTATGACCCTTCATGATAGAAATGAGAGTGAATAGAAGTGTTGAAGTCTTAAAGGAGTTGAAGAATGCTACCAAGGTGGAGAAGCAAGTCAAAGTGAGAAACAAGTATTATAGCTTATCCCACAGTTCTGTTAGTTCTTTGAATCTTATAGGAGTTTCTAATGGTGAATTTGGGATTTGTAGAAAGAAGACTCATATGGAGGCTAAAATAACACCTTGGATGTGAATATGAAGAATTAATGCTTTCATTGCCAAAGATTTGACCATTTCCAAGTGTAAAATCCCAAAAAAAGAATTATGACCCTTCATGATAGAAATGAGAGTGAATAGAAGTGTTGAAATCTCAAAGTAGTTGAAGCATGCTACCCAGGTGGAGAAGCAAGTCAAAGTAAGAAACAAGTATTATAGCTTATCCCACAAATCTGTTAGTTCTTTGAATCTTATAGAAGTTTCTAATGGTGAATTTGGGATTTTTAGAAAGAAGACTCATATGGAGGCAGAAACCACACCTTTGGATGTGAATATGAAGAATCAATTCTTTCATTGCCAAGGATTTAACCATTTTCAAGCTTAGAATCCCAAAAACAGAGTTATGACCCTTCATGATAGAAATGAGAGTGAATAGAAGTGTTGAAGTCTTAAAGGAGTTGAAGAATGCTACCAAGGTGGAGAAGCAAGTCAAAGTGAGAAACAAGTATTATAGCTTATCCCATAGTTCTGTTAGTTCTTTGAATCTTATAGGAGTTTCTAATGGTGAATTTGGGATTTGTAGAAAGAAGACTCATATGGAGGCTAAAATAATACCTTGGATGTGAATATGAAGAATTAATGCTTTCATTGCCAAAGATTTGACCATTTCCAAGTGTAAAATCCCAAAAAAAGAATTATGACCCTTCATGATAGAAATGAGAGTGAATAGAAGTGTTGAAATCTCAAAGTAGTTGAAGCATGCTACCCAGGTGGAGAAGCAAGTCAAAGTAAGAAACAAGTATTATAGCTTATCCCACAAATCTGTTAGTTCTTTGAATCTTATAGGAGTTTCTAATGGTGAATTTGGGATTTGTAGAAAGAAGACTCATATGGACGCTAAAATAACACCTTGGATGTGAATATGAAGAATTAATGCTTTCATTGCCAAAGATTTGACCATTTCCAAGTGTAAAATCCCAAAAAAAGAATTATGACCCTTCATGATAGAAATGAGAGTGAATAGAAGTGTTGAAATCTCAAAGTAGTTGAAGCATGCTACCCAGGTGGAGAAGCAAGTCAAAGTAAGAAACAAGTATTATAGCTTATCCCACAAATCTGTTAGTTCTTTGAATCTTATAGAAGTTTCTAATGGTGAATTTGGGATTTTTAGAAAGAAGACTCATATGGAGGCAGAAACCACACCTTTGGATGTGAATATGAAGAATCAATGCTTTCATTGCCAAGGATTTAACCATTTTCAAGCTTAGAATCCCAAAAACAGAGTTATGACCCTTCATGATAGAAATGAGAGTGAATAGAAGTGTTGAAGTCTTAAAGGAGTTGAAGAATGCTACCAAGGTGGAGAAGCAAGTCAAAGTGAGAAACAAGTATTATAGCTTATCCCATAGTTCTGTTAGTTCTTTGAATCTTATAGGAGTTTCTAATGGTGAATTTGGGATTTGTAGAAAGAAGACTCATATGGAGGCTAAAATAATACCTTGGATGTGAATATGAAGAATTAATGCTTTCATTGCCAAAGATTTGACCATTTCCAAGTGTAAAATCCCAAAAAAAGAATTATGACCTTTCATGATAGAAATGAGAGTGAATAGAAGTGTTGAAATCTCAAAGTAGTTGAAGCATGCTACCCAGGTGGAGAAGCAAGTCAAAGTAAGAAACAAGTATTATAGCTTATCCCACAAATCTGTTAGTTCTTTGAATCTTATAGAAGTTTCTAATGATGAATTTGGGATTTGTAGAAAGAAGACTCATATGGAGGCTGAAACCACACCTTTGGATGTTAATATGAATAATCAATGCTTTCATTGCCAAGGATTTAACCATTTTCAAGCTTAGAATCCCAAAAACAGAGTTATGACCCTTCATGATAGAAATGAGAGTGAATAGAAGTGTTGAAGTCTTAAAGGAGTTGAAGAATGCTACCAAGGTGGAGAAGCAAGTCAAAGTAAGAAACAAGTATTATAGCTTATCCCACAAGTCTGTTAGTTCTTTGAATCTTATAGGAGTTTCTAGTGGTGAATTTGGGATTTGTAGAAGGAAGACTCATATGGAGGCTTAAACCACACCTTTGGATGTGAATATGAAGAATCAATGCTTTCATTTCCAAGGATTTGACCATTTCAAGTTTAGAATCCCAAAAAAAGAATTATGACCCTTCATGATAGAAAAAAGAGTGAATAGAAGTGTTGAAGTCTCAAAGTAGTTGAAGAATGCTACCAAGGTGAAGAAGCAAGTCAAAGTAAGAAACAAGTATTATAGCTTATCCCACAGTTCTGTTAGTTCTTTGAATCTTATAGGAGTTTCTAATGGTGAATTTAGGATTTGTAGAAAGAAGACTCTTATGGAGGCTAAAATAACACCTTGGATGTGAATATGAAGAATTAATGCTTTCATTGCCAAATATTTGACCATTTCAAAGTTTAGAATCCCAAAAAAAGAATTATGAACCTTCATGATAGAAATGAGAGTGAATAGAAGTGTTGAAATCTCAAAGTAGTTGAAGCATGCTACCCAGGTGGAGAAGCAAGTCAAAGTAAGAAACAAGTATTATAGCTTATCCCACAAATCTGTTAGTTCTTTGAATCTTATAAAAGTTTCTAATGGTGAATTTGGGATTTGTAGAAGGAAGACTCATATGGAGGCTGAAACCACACCTTTGGATGTTAATATGAATAATCAATGCTTTCATTGCCAAGGATTTAACCATTTTCAAGCTTAGAATCCCAAAAACAGAGTTATGACCCTTCATGATAGAAATGAGAGTGAATAGAAGTGTTGAAGTCTTAAAGTAGTTGAAGAATGCTACCAAGGTGGAGAAGCAAGTCAAAGTGAGAAACAAGTATTATAGCTTATCCCACAGTTCTGTTAGGTCTTTGAATCTTATAGAAGTTTCTAGTGGTGAATTTGGGATTTGTAGAAGGAAAACTCATATGGAGGCTGAAACCACACCTTTGGATGTGAATATGAATAATCAATGCTTTCATTGCTAAGGATTTGACCATTTCAAGTTTAGAATCCCAAAAACAGAATTATGACCCTTAATGATATAAACAAGAGTGAATAGAAGTGTTGAAATCTCAAAGTAGTTGAAGCATGCTACCAAGGTGAAGAAACAAGTAAAAGTAAAAAACAAGTATTATAGCTTATCCCGCAGTTCTATTAGTTCTTTGAATCTTATAGGAGTTTCTAATGGTGAATTTGGGATTTGTAGAAAGAATACTCATATGGAGGCTAAAATAACACCTTGGATGTGAATATAAAGAATCAATGCTTTCATTGCCAAAGATTTGACCATTTCCAAGTTTAGAATCCCAAAAACAGAATTATGACCCTTCATGATAGAAAAGAGAGTGAATAGAAGTGTTGAAGTCTCAAAGTAGTTGAAGCATGCTACCAAGGTGAAGAAGCAAGTCAAAGTAAGAAACAAGTATTATAGCTTATCCCACAAATCTGTTAGTTCTTTGAATCTTATAGAAGTTTCTAATGGTGAATTTCGGATTTGTAGAAAGAAGACTCATATGGAGGCTGAAACCACACCTTTGGATGTTAATATGAATAATCAATGCTTTCATTGCCAAGGATTTAACCATTTTCAAGTTTAGAATCCCAAAAACAGAATTATGACCCTTCATGATAGAAAAGAGAGTGAATAGAAGTGTTGAAGTCTCAAAGTAGTTGAAGCATGCTACCAAGGTGAAGAAGCAAGTCAAAGTAAGAAACAAGTATTATAGCTTATCCCACAGTTCTGTTAGTTCTTTGAATCTTATAGGAGTTTCTAATGGTGAATTTGGGATTTGTAGAAAGAAGACTCATATGGAGGCTAAAATAACACCTTGGATGTGAATATGAAGAATCAATGCTTTCATTGCCAAAGATTTGACCATTTCCAAGTTTAGAATCCCAAAAACAGAATTATGACCCTTCATGATAGAAATGAGAGTGAATAGAAGTATTGAAATCTCAAAGTAGTTGAAGCATGCTACCCAGGTGGAGAAGCAAGTCAAAGTAAGAAACAAGTATTATAGCTTATCCCACAAATCTGTTAGTTCTTTGAATCTTATAGAAGTTTCTAATGGTGAATTTGGGATTTGTAGAAAGAAGACTCATATGGAGGCTGAAACCACACCTTTGGATGTTAATATGAGTAATCAATGCTTTCATTGCCAAGGATTTAACCATTTTCAAGCTTAGAATCCCAAAAACAGAGTTATGACCCTTCATGATAGAAATGAGAGTGAATAGAAGTGTTGAAGTCTTAAAGGAGTTGAAGAATGCTACCAAGGTGGAGAAGCAAGTCAAAGTAAGAAACAAGTATTATAGCTTATCCCACAGTTCTGTTAGTTCTTTGAATCTTATAGAAGTTTCTAGTGGTGAATTTGGGATTTGTAGAAGGAAGACTCATATGGAGGCTGAAACCACACCTTTGGATGTGAATATGAAGAATCAATGCTTTCATTGCCAAGGATTTGACCATTTCAAGTTTAGAATCCCAAAAACAGAATTATGACCCTTCATGATTGAAAAAAGAGTGAATTGAAGTGTTGAAGTCTCAAAGTAGTTGAAGCATGCTACCAAGGTGAAGAAGCAAGTCAAAGTAAGAAACAAGTATTATAGCTTATCCCACAGTTCTGTTAGTTCTTTGAATCTTATAGGAGTTTCTAATAATGAATTTGGGATTTGTAGAAAGAAGACTCATATGGAGGCTAAAATAACACCTTGGATGTGAATATGAAGAATTAATGCTTTCATTGCCAAATATTTGACCATTTCCAAGTTTAGAATCCCAAAAAAGAATTATGAACCTTCATGATAGAAATGAGAGTGAATAGAAGTGTTGAAATCTCAAAGTAGTTGAAGCATGCTACCCAGGTGGAGAAGCAAGTCAAAGTAAGAAACAAGTATTATAGCTTATCCCACAAATCTGTTAGTTCTTTGAATCTTATAGAAGTTTCTAATGGTGAATTTGGGATTTTGTAGAAAGAAGACTCATATGGAGGCTGAAACCACACCTTTGGATGTGAATATGAAGAATCAATGCTTTCATTGCCAAGGATTTAACCATTTTCAAGCTTAGAATCCCAAAAACAGAGTTATGACCCTTCATAATAGAAATGAGAGTGAATAGAAGTGTTGAAGTCTTAAAGTAGTTGAAGAATGCTACCAAGGTGGAGAAGCAAGTCAAAGTGAGAAACAAGTATTATAGCTTATCCCACAGTTCTGTTAGGTCTTTGAATCTTATAGAAGTTTCTAGTGGTGAATTTGGGATTTGTAGAAGGAAGACTCATATGGAGGCTGAAACCACACCTTTGGATGTGAATATGAAGAATCAATGCTTTCATTGCCAAGGATTTGACCATTTCAAGTTTAGAATCACAAAAACAGAATTATGACCCTTAATGATATAAACGAGAGTGAATAGAAGTGTTGAAATCTCAAAGTAGTTGAAGCATGCTACCAAGGTGAAGAAACAAGTAAAAGTAAAAAACAAGTATTATAGCTTATCCCGCAGTTCTATTAGTTCTTTGAATCTTATAGGAGTTTCTAATGGTGAATTTGGGATTTGTAGAAAGAATACTCATATGGAGGCTAAAATAACACCTTGGATGTGAATATAAAGAATTAATGCTTTCATTGCCAAGGATTTAACCATTTTCAAGCTTAGAATCCCAAAAACAGAGTTATGACCCTTCATGATAGAAATGAGAGTGAATAGAAGTGTTGAAGTCTTAAAGGAGTTGAAGAATGCTACCAAGGTGGAGAAGCAAGTCAAAGTAAGAAACAAGTATTATAGCTTATCCCACAGTTCTGTTAGTTCTTTGAATCTTATAGAAGTTTCTAGTGGTGAATTTGGGATTTGTAGAAGGAAGACTCATATGGAGGCTGAAACCACACCTTTGGATGTGAATATGAAGAATCAATGCTTTCATTGCCAAGGATTTGACCATTTCAAGTTTAGAATCCCAAAAACAGAATTATGACCCTTCATGATTGAAAAAAGAGTGAATTGAAGTGTTGAAGTCTCAAAGTAGTTGAAGCATGCTACCAAGGTGAAGAAGCAAGTCAAAGTAAGAAACAAGTATTATAGCTTATCCCACAGTTCTGTTAGTTCTTTGAATCTTATAGGAGTTTCTAATAATGAATTTGGGATTTGTAGAAAGAAGACTCATATGGAGGCTAAAATAACACCTTGGATGTGAATATGAAGAATTAATGCTTTCATTGCCAAAGATTTGACCATTTCCAAGTTTAGAATCCCAAAAAAAGAATTATGAACCTTCATGATAGAAATGAGAGTGAATAGAAGTGTTGAAATCTCAAAGTAGTTGAAGCATGCTACCCAGGTGGAGAAGCAAGTCAAAGTAAGAAACAAGTATTATAGCTTATCCAACAAATCTGTTAGTTCTTTGAATCTTATAGAAGTTTCTAATGGTGAATTTGGGATTTTTAGAAAGAAGACTCATATGGAGGCTGAAACCACACCTTTGGATGTGAATATGAAGAATCAATGCTTTCATTGCCAAGGATTTAACCATTTTCAAGCTTAGAATCCCAAAAACAGAGTTATGACCCTTCATGATAGAAATGAGAGTGAATAGAAGTGTTGAAGTCTTAAAGGAGTTGAAGAATGCTACCAAGGTGGAGAAGCAAGTCAAAGTAAGAAACAAGTATTATAGCTTATCCCACAGTTCTGTTAGTTCTTTGAATCTTATAGAAGTTTCTAGTGGTGAATTTGGGATTTGTAGAAGGAAGACTCATATGGAGGCTGAAACCACACCTTTGGATGTGAATATGAAGAATCAATGCTTTCATTGCCAAGGATTTGACCATTTCAAGTTTAGAATCCCAAAAACAGAATTATGACCCTTCATGATTGAAAAAAGAGTGAATTGAAGTGTTGAAGTCTCAAAGTAGTTGAAGCATGCTACCAAGGTGAAGAAGCAAGTCAAAGTAAGAAACAAGTATTATAGCTTATCCCACAGTTCTGTTAGTTCTTTGAATCTTATAGGAGTTTCTAATAATGAATTTGGGATTTGTAGAAAGAAGACTCATATGGAGGCTAAAATAACACCTTGGATGTGAATATGAAGAATTAATGCTTTCATTGCCAAAGATTTGACCATTTCCAAGTTTAGAATCCCAAAAAAAGAATTATGAACCTTCATGATAGAAATGAGAGTGAATAGAAGTGTTGAAATCTCAAAGTAGTTGAAGCATGCTACCGAGGTGGAGAAGCAAGTCAAAGTAAGAAACAAGTATTATAGCTTATCCAACAAATCTGTTAGTTCTTTGAATCTTATAGAAGTTTCTAATGGTGAATTTGGGATTTTTAGAAAGAAGACTCATATGGAGGCTGAAACCACACCTTTGGATGTGAATATGAAGAATCAATGCTTTCATTGCCAAGGATTTAACCATTTTCAAGCTTAGAATCCCAAAAACAGAGTTATGACCCTTCATAATAGAAATGAGAGTGAATAGAAGTGTTGAAGTCTTAAAGTAGTTGAAGAATGCTACCAAGGTGGAGAAGCAAGTCAAAGTGAGAAACAAGTATTATAGCTTATCCCACAGTTCTGTTAGGTCTTTGAATCTTATAGAAGTTTCTAGTGGTTAATTTGGGATTTGTAGAAGGAAGACTCATATGGAGGCTGAAACCACACCTTTGGATGTGAATATGAAGAATCAATGCTTTCATTGCCAAGGATTTGACCATTTCAAGTTTAGAATCCCAAAAACAGAATTATGACCCTTAATGATATAAACGAGAGTGAATAGAAGTGTTGAAATCTCAAAGTAGTTGAAGCATGGTACCAAGGTGAAGAAAAAAGTAAAAGTAAAAAACAAGTATTATAGCTTATCCCGCAGTTCTGTTAGTTCTTTGAATCTTATATGAGTTTCTAATGGTGAATTTGGGATTTGTAGAGAGAAGACTCATATGGAAGCTAAAATAACACCTTGGATGTGAATATGAAGAATCAATGCTTTCATTGCTACCAAGGTGGTGAATCAAGTCAAAGTAAGAAACAAGTATTATAGCTAATCCCACAAATCTGTTAGTTCTTTGAATCTTATAGAAGTTTCTAATGGTGAATTTGGGATTTGTAGAAAGAAGACTCATATGGAGGCTGAAACCACACCTTTCGATGCTAATATGAATAATCAATGCTTTCATTGCCAAGGATTTAACCATTTTCAAGTTTAGAATCCCAAAAACAGAATTATGACCCTTCATGATCGAAAAGAGAGTGAATAGAAGTGTTGAAGTCTCAAAGTAGTTGAAGCATGCTACCAAGGTGAAGAAGCAAGTCAAAGTAAGAAACAAGTATTATAGCTTATCCCACAGTTCTGTTAGTTCTTTGAATCTTATAGAAGTTTCTAATGGTGAATTTTGGATTTTTAGAAAGAAGACTCATATGGAGGCTGAAACCACACCTTTGGATGTGAATATGAAGAATCAATGCTTTCATTGCCAAGGATTTAACCATTTTCAAGCTTAGAATCCCAAAAACAGAGTTATGACCCTTCATAATAGAAATGAGAGTGAATAGAAGTGTTGAAGTCTTAAAGTAGTTGAAGAATACTACCAAGGTGGAGAAGCAAGTCAAAGTGAGAAACAAGTATTATAGCTTATCCCACAAATCTGTTAGTTCTTTGAATCTTATAGAAGTTTCTAATGGTGAATTTGGGATTTTTAGAAAGAAGACTCATATGGATGCTGAAACCACACCTTTGGATGTGAATATGAAGAATCAATGCTTTCATTGCCAAGGATTTAACCATTTTCAAGCTTAGAATCCCAAAAACAGAGTTATGACCCTTCATAATAGAAATGAGAGTGAATAGAAGTGTTGAAGTCTTAAAGTAGTTGAAGAATGCTACCAAGGTGGAGAAGCAAGTCAAAGTGAGAAACAAGTATTATAGCTTATCCCACAGTTCTGTTAGGTCTTTGAATCTTATAGAAGTTTCTAGTGGTGAATTTGGGATTTGTAGAAGGAAGACTCATATGGAGGCTGAAACCACACCTTTGGATGTGAATATGAAGAATCAATGCTTTCATTGCCAAGGATTTGACCATTTCAAGTTTAGAATCCCAAAAACAGAATTATGACCCTTAATGATATAAACGAGAGTGAATAGAAGTGTTGAAATCTCAAAGTAGTTGAAGCATGCTACCAAGGTGAAGAAACAAGTAAAAGTAAAAAACAAGTATTATAGCTTATCCCGCAGTTCTATTAGTTCTTTGAATCTTATAGGAGTTTCTAATGGTGAATTTGGGATTTGTAGAAAGAATACTCATATGGAGGCTAAAATAACACCTTGGATGTGAATATAAAGAATTAATGCTTTCATTGCCAAAGATTTGACCATTTCCAAGTTTAGAATCCCAAAAACAGAATTATGACCCTTCATGATAGAAAAAAGAGTGAATAGAAATGTTGAAGTCTCAAAGTATTTGAAGCATGCTACCAAGGTGAAGAAGCAAGTCAAAGTAAGAAACAAGTATTATAGCTTATCCCACAAATCTGTTAGTTCTTTGAATCTTATAGAAGTTTCTAATGGTGAATTTTGGATTTTTAGAAAGAAGACTCATATGGAGGCTGAAACCACACCTTTGGATGTGAATATGAAGAATCAATGCTTTCATTGCCAAGGATTTAACCATTTTCAAGCTTAGAATCCCAAAAACAGAGTTATGACCCTTCATAATAGAAATGAGAGTGAATAGAAGTGTTGAAGTCTTAAAGTAGTTGAAGAATACTACCAAGGTGGAGAAGCAAGTCAAAGTGAGAAACAAGTATTATAGCTTATCCCACAGTTCTGTTAGGTCTTTGAATCTTACAGAAGTTTCTAGTGGTGAATTTGGGATTTGTAGAAGGAAGACTCATATGGAGGCTGAAACCACACCTTTGGATGTGAATATGAAGGGAAGCATGCTACCAAGGTGGAGAAGCAAGTCAAAGTAAGAAACAAATATTATAGCTTATCCTACAGTTCTATTAGTTCTTTGAATCTTATAGGAGTTTCTAATGATGAATTTGGGATTTGTAGAAAGAAGTCTCATATGGAGGCTGAAACAACACCTTTGGATGTGAATATGAAGAATCAATGCTTTCATTGCCAAGGATTTAACCATTTTCAAGCTTAGAATCCTAAAAACAGAGTTATGACCCTTCATGATATAAATGAGAGTGAATAGAAGTGTTGAAGTCTCAAAGTAGTTGAAGCATGCTACCAAGGTGGAGAAGCAAGTCAAAGTAAGAAACAAATATTATAGCTTATCCCGAAGTTCTGTTAGTTCTTTGAATCTTATAAGAGTTTCTAATGGTGAATTTGGGATTTGTAAAAAAAAAACTCATATTGAGGCTGAAACAACACCTTTGGATGTTAATATGAATAATCAATGCTTTCATTGCCAAGGATTTAACCATTTTCAAGCTTAGAATCCTAAAAAAAAAGGTATGACCCTTCATGATAGAAATGAAAGTGAATAGAAGTGTTGAAGTCTCAAAGTAGTTGAAGCATGCTACCAAGGTGGAGAGGCAAGTCAAAGTAAGAAACAAATATTATAGCTTATCCCGAAGTTCTGTTAGTTCTTTGAATCTTATAAGAGTTACTAATGGTGAATTTGGGATTTGTAGAAAGATGACTCATATGGAGGCTGAAACAACACCTTTGGATGTGAATATGAATAATCAATGCTTTCATTGCCAAGGATTTAACCATTTTCAAGCTTAGAATCCCAAAAACAGAGTTATTACCCTTCATGATAGAAATGAGAGTGAATAGAAGTGTTGAAGTCTCAAAGTAGTTGACGCATGCTACCAAGGTGGAGAAACAAGTCAAAGTAAGAAACAAGCATTATAGCTTATCCCACAGTTCTGTTAGTTCTTTGAATCTTATAAGAGTTTCTAATGGTGAATTTGGGATTTGTAAAAAGAAGACTCATATTGAGGCTGAAACAACACCTTTGGATGTGAATATGAATAATCAATGCTTTCATTGCCAAGGATTTAACCATTTTCAAGCTTAGAATCCCAAAAACAGAGTTATTACCCTTCATGATAGAAATGAGAGTGAATAGAAGTGTTGAAGTCTCAAAGTAGTTGACGCATGCTACCAAGGTGGAGAAACAAGTCAAAGTAAGAAACAAGCATTATAGCTTATCCCACAGTTCTGTTAGTTCTTTGAATCTTATAAGAGTTTCTAATGGTGAATTTGTGATTTGTAGAAAGAAGACTCATATGGAGGCTGAAACAACACCTTTGGATGTGAATATGAAAAATCAATGCTTTCATTGCCAAGGATTTAACCATTTTCAAGCTTAGAATCCTAAAAACAGAGTTATGACCCTTCATGATAGAAATGAGAGTGAATAGAAGTGTTGAACTCTCAAAGTAGTTGAAGAATGCTACCAAGGTTGAGAAGCAAGTCAAAGTAAGAAACAAATATTATAGCTTATCCCGAAGTTCTGTTAGTTCTTTGCATCTTATAGGAGTTTCTAATGGTGAATTTGGGATTTGTAGAAAGAAGACTTAGATGGAGGCTGAAACAACACCTTTGGATGTGAATATGAAGAATCAATGCTTTCATTGCCAATGATTTAACCATTTTCAAGCTTAGAATCCTAAAAACAGAGTTATGACCCTTCATGATAGAAATGAGAGTGAATAGAAGTGTTGAAGTCTCAAAGTAGTTGAAGCATGCTACCAAGGTGGAGAAGCAAGTCAAAGTAAGAAACAAATATTATAGCTTATCCCGAAGTTCTGTTAGTTCTTTGAATCTTATAAGAGTTTCTAATGGTGAATTTGGGATTTGTAGAAAGAAGACTCATATGGAGGCTGAAACAACACCTTTGGATGTGAATATGAAAAATCAATGCTTTCATTTCCAAGGATTTAACCATTTTCAAGCTTAGAATCCTAAAAACAGAGTTATTACCTTTCATGATAGAAATGAGAGTGAATAGAAGTGTTGAAGTCTCAAAGTAGTTAGACTATGTATATTACAGGAAACTTCAAGACTATTCCCCTATGGAAAATCAATATACAGAGTCTGACAATTAAAGATACACAACAAAGAACAAACGGAACCCAAGCGGGATCCACAAGACGTAAGCAATGACGTAATCAACCAGTGACGTAAGCAATGACGACTCCAAAATGTCGGCACCACAAATGGACGACACGTATCAAAGCACTACTCAAGCCATCGGCACCACCACAAAGCGACACGTATCATCAACAGCGACCGACATGCAGTTATAAATATGCAGCTCCATTCAACTAAAGGGGCACGCGATTTTCGCACAACTCTCTCTCTAGAAACTCAATCCCTCTCTAAAAATCCTCCGCAATATTCCTCAAGTGTAAAAATTGTAATATTCAAGTTTTCTTTATTAAGTTTTATTTTGTATCCAAAGTTCTAAAATTAATAAAATTTTCAGTTTATAAGCAAATCCCTGATCAAATTTAAAAAATCAGTCTTCACTAGTAAGTCATTCTACCGCGGAAGCTTCTAGTATAAGACAACGGGAATCCTGAGTCTACGGACAATACTGGCCCCTTCGACTTATTGTGTGGTTGCACTTCTCCGTATTTGTACCCTCATTTGTCGATAGTATCCCGGATTTCAAATAGAAGAAAGTAAAAGTGAATGGTATCAGAGCCGAAAACAATTTTAAACAGATCATGGCTAAAGCAGCAAAGGGTTAGTTTAAAAACGTTGTCTAAAGACAAGTTTTCGTTTCCTCATTGTAAACCTAAATTACCCTCTAGATGGTTTACTCACCTCTCTATCCTACCACTATTGCAGATCGTGTTCCAGGCAGCAAGTCCACAGGCAGTAAGACCGTTGGCAAGCCTCTGTTGTGACAAGATAGAACCGGTTAGTACCCATCTAGTAAAGTCTTTTAAGTTTAGAAAGAGTCATGGCCTCTTCGATTAGGGAAACTTTTTAAATCAAGACAATCTGCAACAGCATCAAATACCATCATTAATTAAAGAGAAATTATTTCAACAACCACTCATTCTGACCAACAACTTTATAAAGAAAAATTACCACATATTACTCCAGAACAACTTTATCAAATCGGAACTTTCGATTTCAAAACAGCATATGCAATAAAGAACATGAACAAACTCTTTCTCTACAGAACGAGTTTGAAGAAATTAAATTATTATCATCAATAGCTCTAGAAAAATATAAACAAAAAGGATTTAAATATATACACTTTGGTTTAATCCAAATAGCAATAAAACCACTATCAAGAACAGGAATAGACCAACCAATATTAATGTTATTAAGAGATAAAACATTACTAAAATTTGAAGACTAAGCTCCTCGGAGTAGTCCAATCCAATTTACATAATGGAGCAGTTTATTTTAACTGTGCACCAAATTTTCAAGTTAGTCTACAGGATCCTACTATACTTAACACCTTAGTACTAAATGTTCATTTACCTGAAAATAAATTTGAAAATAATAGGCATGGATATTCATTATTATATAGAATTTATTTTAAACAAACAACATCAGATTTTAATCCTAGATGTTTATTACAAGATGATAAAGGTGAAACAACTATATTAGCAGTTCACGCAAAAGATACACCAAGCACAACCTATACACCAAAACAACTTAAATGGAACGAAATAACCATTCCAGATCAATGGAAAATAGAAATTACTCAACCTATTAGGAATTTTGAACAAAGAGATATTTCAAGAATTATAGAAAGAGAAGATGGAAAAATACTACTTCAATTCAATTCCTTTAGAGAACCCAAACCACCATTGATAAGATCATACTATTCAAGATCTTCTTTTTCTGACTATCGTACTGGGCAAACTAGCACCACTGGTCTAGCCAGTACAGACTCAGAAACAGAAAGTATAAATCAAAATACTCCACAAGATAACCCGATAATCTTTAACGCACCAATAGCTCAACCAACTACAAAATCAGAAAAAGATATGTATCCAACATCACGAACTCAAACAGATTTTGGAAACATCAATGTAATAATCAAAACGTATGAAATTGATAAACAATACATTAAAGAAGACTTCTATTCAATAGAAAATAAAGAAAAGAGAAACTGGTATTTTAAAACCTTCTCTAAAAAAGAAACAGAAAACATTAGAGAAAATTGGTATAATTTTATGATCATAAAAGAAATAAATATCCCATTCTTTACATGGTTCGAATCATATTCAATAAGTAATAATATAAATTATCCATTTAAATCAATTAACACGAGTACAACGCTTACCCAAACATGGGAACAAACTAATGGTGAAAAAATAAAATCAATACATCCGCCTTTAAAAGATATAAAAATCAGTACTACTAATAGACAAATCATAGCAACCCCTTTTAAAACTGGAGCAAATAAAGATAATAAAGATCCAATAACTATGCAAGATATTAAAGCAATTTACGAACAAAATAATTTTCAAAGTCAAATACTAAATACTATCTCAAAACAAGTAGACCGTATAGATAATAAATTAGATACAAATCAACAAACTATTACTCAACACCCTTTCTCATCAATATCTACACCAATATTTAAACCCATAAATAGAAAGGTTAAATTTCCAGAAAACGAACTATTAAAAACAATTGCTGATAGACTAGAAAGCATAGACAAAGGAAAAGGAATAAACAATATTGACGAAAAAGATGATACATCTACTCAAATATCTATACTATCAGAAGAAGAAAAACAAGAAATTAATCGAATCAGAAATAATATAACAAGATCAAATAAACCCTATTATAAAAGACATACTCCACCTGATTTGTTATTTGAAGAACACCACAATTACACCAATAAAGTATACACCGGTGACGGTATATACTCATGGAATATTGATGGGCGTTCTGAATACGAAATAATGAATCTATTTCAAGAAATGGGAATGGCATCAATATCATACAAAGCAAGAGGAAATACTGATAAACAAGCATGTATCTTAATAACCACCGGATTCAACGGAGCACTTAAGTATTGGTGGGATAATGCATTAGATACGATTATGCAAGATTCAATAATAAATCATGTAGAAATTATACAAATAGAAAATGAAGAAGGTATACACGAAGAAGAAAAACAAAATGCAGTAGAAGTATTAATCCACACTTTAACCATGCATTTTATCGGAAATCCATCCGAAGAATTAGAAAGCAAAAAACTAGTATTAACAAATTTGAGATGTCCTACTTTAGGAGATTTCAAATGGTACAAAGATATGTTTATTACAAATATATTCCAACGAAATGATTGTAACCAACCATTCTGGAAAGAAAGATTCATTTCAGGATTACCAGCTTTCTTTGCAGAAAGGGTAATCAACAAATTAAAAGATTATTCCGGAGGACAACCCATCCCTTGGAATACTATAACATATGGACAACTCTTTACATTCATCAAAAAAGAAGGATTATCAATATGTCAAGAACATAAAGATAAAAAAACGAAACGATAAATTTAAACTTAAATTAACCATGGGTTCGTTTTGCGAACAATATGGTTACAAACAACAATTTAATCCACCCTCAAGAACAAAACAACATAGGCAAAGAAATTTTAACAATAATAGACCACATCGAAACTTTTCAAATTTCAATAAAAATCAAAATAATCAATATTATACAAAAAATAAATACACAAGAAACAATAAAAATTTCTCTAAAAATAAAACATACCAAAAGAAATTTGATAAAAACAAAATTGTATGCTGGAATTGTAAAAGACCCGGACATAGATCAACCGAGTGTAAAATGAAAAAGAAAATAAATGAAATCTTTCAAGACCAACCAGATATTCAAGAAAAACTTGCCAAGTTATTATTAACTTCAGAATCAGAAAATTCTGAAGAATCCAGTAGTGAATATTCAATCAATGAAATAGAAAATTCAAGCGATTCTTCTTTAGAATCTCAAGAATTATCAGATAATTTATGTAACTGTAAAATAATTAATACAATAACTAGAAATGAAGATAAAAAATTCTTGTTAGATATAATAGATAAAATTGATGATCCAAATATTAAAAGGGAATACTTAACAAAACTAAAAGATATAATTAACCAAGAAAATCAACTATCTAATCCTCAACCTTTTAATTTAAATAAAATATTTGAAAAATATCCAACACAGAGCTTATTTAAACAAGTAACTACGGGAGAATTACAAGGAGAAATAAAGCAATTAAAAGCTCAAATCAAAGAACTACAAATATTAGCTAACCAACAAGAATTAAGCCAATTACAAATAGACACCAGATTATTAGTAATAGAATCAAAAAATAATACTCAAGCATCTTCTAGTAATCATAATTTAATAATCAATGAAGAAGAAAAAGAAGATACTGAATATATTCAAATAATTAATAAAATTAATTATCAAAAATGGTATACAAACATTACTCTACATATAGGTCATGATTTCAAAATAAATATAATCGCATTAATGGATACAGGAGCAGATTATAACTGCATTAGAGAAGGAATAATACCTACCAAATATTATGAAAAAAACTACCGAGCCTTAGTGGGGAAAGCGGCAGTAGTCTAAAAGGTACAATACAAATTATCTAATGCAAAAATCTGTAATCAAGGATATTGTTTCAAAAACCAATTCATCTTAGTAAAAAATTTAACTCAAGAAGTAATTTTAGGAACACCATTCTTTACTCAAATATACCCATTTAAAGTTACAGAAGCGGGTATCACAACACAAAAATAGTAGGCACGAAATTAGCATTTTCATTCCTATCACCTATGAAAACAAAAGAAGTGTTAAGCCTACAGCAAAATACAATACAAAAAACAATAAATCTAATAAAAGGAAAAGAAAACCATATTCAACAACTGCAGGAAGAAATAACCTATAAAAGAATAGAAGAACAACTCAAAACAACACATATTGTAGAAAAAATTAAAACAATAGAAAAAGAACTTGTAAGCCAAGTATGTTCAGACCTACCAAATGCATTTTGGGAAAGAAAACAACATGTTGTTGAACTTCCCTATATCAAAGAATTTAATGAAAAAATCATACCTACTAAGGCTAGACCTATTCAAATGAATAAAGAATTATTAGAAACATGTAAACAAGAATCAACGATTTATTAAAAAAGAAATTAATAAGACCTTCCAAATCACCTTGGAGTTGTTCGGCCTTCTATGTTAATAATCAAGCAGAAAAGGAACGCGGAGTTCCAAGATTAGTAATAAATTACAAACCTCTGAATGAAGTATTACAATGGATTAGATATCCAATACCCAACAAAAGAGATTTATTAAAACGATTATATGATGCAAAAATATATTCAAAATTTGACATGAAAAGTGGATTTTGGCAAATCCAAATAGCAGAAAAAGACAAATATAAAACAGCATTTACAGTACCATTTGGACATTACGAATGGAATGTAATGCCATTTGGACTTAAAAATGCACCTTCAGAATATCAACATATTATGAATGATATCTTCAACAATTACTCAAATTTCACAATAGTTTATATTGATGACGTTTTAATCTATTCAAAATCAATTGATCAACATATAGCTCACATAAATACATTTTTAAACATAATAAAAAAACAAGGTTTAGTTTTATCAGCCAAGAAAATGCATTTATTTCAAACAAAAATAAGATTTTTAGGTCATAACCTTTATCAAGGAACTATTACTCCTATTTCTAGATCAATAGAATTTACGGATAAGTTCCCTGATGAGCTTAGAGAAAAAACCCAACTTCAACGATTCTTAGGATGTCTTAACTATGTTTCAGACTTTCTACCAAACCTTAGAAAAACAATTCAACCATTATTTCAACGCTTACAAAAAAACCCAAAACCATGGTCCATAACGCATACCAATCTAGTTAAAGAAGTCAAGTTAAAAGTCAAAACTTTACCTTGTCTATCTCTACCAAACCCCGAAGCAGATATGATTGTAGAAACAGACGCCTCGGAATTAGGATTCGGAGGTATACTCAAACAAAAACTACCAGAAGCCAAACAAGAGTCTATAGTTAGATTCCATTCGGGTGTCTGGACAGGACCCCAGAAATCTTATTCAACAGTAAAAAAAGAAGTACTTTCTATAGTAAACTGTATTTCTAAATTTCAAGATGATTTAATAAATAAAAGATTTTTATTACGAGTAGATTGTAAATCGGCAAAAGAAATTCTTCAAAAAGATGTCAAAAACTTAGTATCAAAACAAATATTTGCTAGATGGCAAGCCATCTTATCAGTTTTTGATTTTGATATTCAATATATTAAAGGAGAAAATAATTCATTACCAGATTTTCTAACAAGAGAGTACTTGCAGGGAAAATCTACAGATATTCAATCTAAACATATTCAAGATGTCGGAACCTAAGCAAAAGAAACCAATGTCAGCATCAGACTATATCAAGAACCAACCTCATCTTCAAGGAAAACCATTAGGTATTCAAAACAGCTTTTCGACTCTCGCCGAATTCCCTCCTTTATCCTACTCAAAAGCAGCTGCTTCTAGCACTGCATCCGCATCTACTCGAAAACCTACCCAACCACCTACGGAAAAAGCAACCTACTTCACCAAACCAAATAAACAACACCTTTTTACAACCCATTATCAAAAACCAATTACCCTCCGAGAGTTACAAACCTTCACCAACAGAGTCTTATACGAAGATAGCCTCTATCCCACAGATAATCCAATAAAAAATAGAACCTTTACGTAGTATATTCTAGTAGACTCACACTCTGCTGAAATTACTCATTATCCCAGACAGAAACAACCCTAACCTCATAGCTTATTCAACCTGTAAGATTCTACATGTTAAATCTTACCAAGACTTAGGATTCATCAACCTCGCATACGACAAAAGCCTTTTTCTTCCCAGGCTTTCATATTCAAGGATACTCCTATACAGACTATCAAAATGCTTTTCTCAAAGCTCTTTACCTAAGACCTTTCGACCATTCTTGGTTCCTATCATTCGACACTAAGTGTCCAAAATCCTTCCCAGGATGGTTTTTACGAATGGTGGTACTGGTTTGGTCCCACAGAAGATATTTACCCTACTTGAACTATCCAAAAACCTTTTACCCTTCTATTCAAAAACCCTCACCAAAAAATACAAAAATGCCATTTTCGAGATAGGACTTATTCAAATTATGGCATTCCACATTGACATGGGTGTTCCATGGATTTGTTCGTGGCATTTTACTTTATCCATATTACACAAAGATATGCCTTACTCCCTAGTCAAGGAATTTAAGTATTAAATGGTGGGACAAATACAACCTAGACCGTTGTTCTCTCACCAACATATCCAAATTTTTCCAGCTAATAAACCAAGCTGAAGCCGATGTCAAAGCCGTATCCAAATCTGTCCCTTTTACTTACCCTAAAGCCAACTAATTAAGCAATTTGGCTCTGACCCCAAAGAACCTATCCAAATCCCTTCTCCATCCAGAAACCAAAGCCCATCCAATTCAATAACATCAAACTCATCCCAAAAAACTAAAAAAAAAAACGAAGCCATCAAAAAAGCTAGCCGACCTAGCAAAACAGCTCGACTCCTCTGGCGAAGAAGAAGAATTACAAGATAATACCTACACCTATGCCGCCCATTTAGCCAAGACCCATTCGAACTCTAGAGTTCACAAGGTTATCTTAACACCTAATATTCGTATTAAAGTTAAGGCTATTCCGAAGCAAACGGCTTCGGTAAAGAATAATCAAATCCGTTGATAGCTGATGCTTTGCTCAAAGAAGCATATAAAAAAAAAAAAAAAAAAAAAAAAAAAATAGGATTTAATTTATGTATATTCTAGTAGACTATGTATATTACAGGAAACTTCAAGACTATTCCCCTATGGAAAATCAATATACAGAGTCTATCTCTGACTCGCCTCGACAATTAAAGATACACAACAAAGAACAAACGGAACCCAAGCGGGATCCACAAGACGTAAGCAATGACGTAATCAACCAGTGACGTAAGCAATGACGACTCCAAAATGTCGGCACCACAAATGGACGACACGTAGCAAAGCACTACTCAAGCCATCGGCACCACCACAAAGCGACACGTATCATCAACAGCGACCGACATGCAGTTATAAATATGCAGCTCCATTCAACTAAAGGGGCACGCGATTTTCGCATAACTCTCTCTCTAGAAACTAAATCCCTCTCTAAGAACCCTCCGCAATATTCCTCAAGTATAAAAGTTGTAATACTCAAGTTTTTTTTATTAAGATTTATTTTGTATCCAAAGAGAGTGAATAGAAGTGTTGAAATCTCAAAGTAGTTGAAGCATGCTACCAAGGTGAAGAAGCAAGTCAAAGTAAGAAACAAGTATTATAGCTTATCCCACAGTTCTGTTAGGTCTTTGAATCTTATAGAAGTTTCTAGTGGTGAATTTGGGATTTGTAGAAGGAAGACTCATATGGAGGCTGAAACCACACCTTTGGATGTGAATATGAAGAATCAATGCTTTCATTGCCAAGGATTTGACCATTTCAAGTTTAGAATACCAAAAACAGAATTATGACCCTTAATGATATAAACGAGAGTGAATAGAAGTGTTGAAATCTCAAAGTAGTTGAAGCATGCTACCAAGGTGAAGAATCAAGTAAAAGTAAAAAAAAAGTATTATAGCTTATCCCGCAGTTCTATTAGTTCTTTGAATCTTATAGGAGTTTCTAATGGTGAATTTGGGATTTGTAGAAAGAATACTCATATGGAGGCTAAAATAACACCTTGGATGTGAATATAAAGAATTAATGCTTTCATTGCCAAAGATTTGACCATTTCCAAGTTTAGAATCCCAAAAACAGAATTATGACCCTTCATGATAGAAAGAAGAGTGAATAGAAGAGTTGAAGTCTCAAAGTAGTTGAAGCATGCTACCAAGGTGAAGAAGCAAGTCAAAGTAAGAAACAAGTATTATAGCTTATCCCACAAATCTGTTAGTTCTTTGAATCTTATAGAAGTTTCTAATGGTGAATTTGGGATTTGTAGAAAGAAGACTCATATGGAGGCTGAAACCACACCTTTGGATGTTAATATGAATAATCAATGCTTTCATTGCCAAGGATTTAACCATTTTCAAGCTTAGAATCCCAAAAACAGAGTTATGACCCTTCATGATAGAAATGAGAGTGAATAGAAGTGTTGAAGTCTTAAAGGAGTTGAAGAATGCTACCAAGGTGGAGAAGCAAGTCAAAGTAAGAAACAAGTATTATAGCTTATCCCACAGTTCTGTTAGTTCTTTGAATCTTATAGAAGTTTCTAGTGGTGAATTTGGGATTTGTAGAAGGAAAACTCATATGGAGGCTGAAACCACACCTTTGGATGTGAATATGAAGAATCAATGCTTTCATTGCCAAGGATTTGACCATTTCAAGTTTAGAATCCCAAAAACAGAATTATGACCCTTCATGATTGAAAAAAGAGTGAATTGAAGTGTTGAAGTCTCAAAGTAGTTGAAGATGCTACCAAGGTGAAGAAGCAAGTCAAAGTAAGAAACAAGTATTATAGCTTATCCCACAGTTCTGTTAGTTCTTTGAATCTTATAGGAGTTTCTAATAATGAATTTGGGATTTGTAGAAAGAAGACTCATATGGAGGCTAAAATAACACCTTGGATGTGAATATGAAGAATTAATGCTTTCATTGCCAAAGATTTGACCATTTCCAAGTTTAGAATCCCAAAAAAAGAATTATGAACCTTCATGATAGAAATGAGAGTGAATAGAAGTGTTGAAATCTCAAAGTAGTTGAAGCATGCTACCCAGGTGGAGAAGCAAGTCAAAGTAAGAAACAAGTATTATAGCTTATCCCACAAATCTGTTAGTTCTTTGAATCTTATAGAAGTTTCGAATGGTGAATTTGGGATTTTTAGAAAGAAGACTCATATGGAGGCTGAAACCACACCTTTGGATGTGAATATGAAGAATCAATGCTTTCATTGCCAAGGATTTAACCATTTTCAAGCTTAGAATCCCAAAAACAGAGATATGACCCTTCATAAAAGAAATGAGAGTGAATAGAAGTGTTGAAGTCTTAATGTAGTTGAAGAATGCTACCAAGGTGGAGAAGCAAGTCAAAGTGAGAAACAAGTATTATAGCTTATCCCACAGTTCTGTTAGGTCTTTGAATCTTATAGAAGTTTCTAGTGGTTAATTTGGGATTTGTAGAAGGAAGACTCATATGGAGGCTGAAACCACACCTTTGGATGTGAATATGAAGAATCAATGCTTTCATTGCCAAGGATTTGACCATTTCAAGTTTAGAATCCCAAAAACAGAATTATGACCCTTAATGATATAAACGAGAGTGAATAGAAGTGTTGAAATCTCAAAGTAGTTGAAGCATGCTACCAAGGTGAAGAAAAAAGTAAAAGTAAAAAACAAGTATTATAGCTTATCCCGCAGTTCTATTAGTTCTTTGAATCTTATAGGAGTTTCTAATGGTGAATTTGGGATTTGTAGAAAGAAGACTCATATGGAGGCTAAAATAACACCTTGGATGTGAATATAAAGAATCAATGCTTTCATTGCTACCAAGGTGGAGAATCAAGTCAAAGTAAGAAACAAGTATTATAGCTAATCCCACAAATCTGTTAGTTCTTTGAATCTTATAGAAGTTTCTAATGGTGAATTTGGGTTTTGTAGAAAGAAGACTCATATGGAGGCTGAAACCACACCTTTCGATGCTAATATGAATAATCAATGCTTTCATTGCCAAGGATTTAACCATTTTCAAGTTTAGAATCCCAAAAACAGAATTATGACCCTTCATGATAGAAAAGAGAGTGAATAGAAGTGTTGAAGTCTCAAAGTAGTTGAAGCATGCTACCAAGGTGAAGAAGCAAGTCAAAGTAAGAAACAAGTATTATAGCTTATCCCACAGTTCTGTTAGTTCTTTGAATCTTATAGGAGTTTCTAATGGTGAATTTGGGATTTGTAGAAAAAAGACTCATATGGAGGCTAAAATAACACCTTGGATGTGAATATGAAGAATCAATGCTTTCATTGCCAAAGATTTGACCATTTCCAAGTTTAGAATCCCAAAAACAGAATTATGACCCTTCATGATAGAAATGAGAGTGAATAGAAGTGTTGAAATCTCAAAGTAGTTGAAGCATGCTACCAAGGTGGAGAAGCAAGTCAAAGTAAGAAACAAGTATTATAGCTTATCCCACAAATCTGTTAGTTCTTTGAATCTTATAGAAGTTTCTAATGGTGAATTTGGGATTTTTAGAAAGAAGACTCATATGGAGGCTGAAACCACACCTTTGGATGTGAATATGAAGAATCAATGCTTTCATTGCCAAGGATTTAACCATTTTCAAGCTTAGAATCCCAAAAACAGAGTTATGACCCTTCATAATAGAAATGAGAGTGAATAGAAGTGTTGAAGTCTTAAAGTAGTTGAAGAATGCTACCAAGGTGGAGAAGCAAGTCAAAGTGAGAAACAAGTATTATAGCTTATCCCACAATTCTGTTAGGTCTTTGAATCTTATAGAAGTTTCTAGTGGTGAATTTGGGATTTGTAGAAGGAAGACTCATATGGAGGCTGAAACCACACCTTTGGATGTGAATATGAAGAATCAATGCTTTCATTGCCAAGGATTTGACCATTTCAAGTTTAGAATCCTAAAAACAGAATTATGACCCTTAATGATATAAACGAGAGTGAATAGAAGTGTTGAAATCTCAAAGTAGTTGAAGCATGCTACCAAGGTGAAGAAACAAGTAAAAGTAAAAAACAAGTATTATAGCTTATCCCACAGTTCTGTTAGTTATTAGAATCTCATAGGAGTTTCTAATGGTGAATTTGGGATTTGTAGAAAGAAGACTCATATGGAGGCTAAAATAACACCTTGGATGTGAATATAAAGAATTAATGCTTTCATTGCCAAAGATTTGACCATTTCCAAGTTTAGAATCCCAAAAACAGAATTATGACCCTTCATGATAGAAAAAAAAGTGAATAGAAATGTTGAAGTCTCAAAGTCGTTTAAGCATGCTACCAAGGTGAAGAAGCAAGTCAAAGTAAGAAACAAGTATTATAGCTTATCCCACAAATCTGTTAGTTCTTTGAATCTTATAGAAGTTTCTAATGGTGAATTTTGGATTTTTAGAAAGAAGACTCATATGGAGGCTGAAACCACACCTTTGGATGTGAATATGAAGAATCAATGCTTTCATTGCCAAGGATTTAACCATTTTCAAGCTTAGAATCCCAAAAACAGAGTTATGACCCTTCATAATAGAAATGAGAGTGAATAGAAGTGTTGAAGTCTTAAAGTAGTTGAAGAATACTACCAAGGTGGAGAAGCAAGTCAAAGTGAGAAACAAGTATTATAGCTTATCCCACAGTTCTGTTAGGTCTTTGAATCTTACAGAAGTTTCTAGTGGTGAATTTGGGATTTGTAAAAGGAAGACTCATATGGAGGCTGAAACCACACCTTTGGATGTGAATATGAAGAATCAATGCTTTCATTGCCAAGGATTTGACCATTTCAAGTTTAGAATCCCAAAAATAGAATTATGACCCTTAATGATATAAACGAGAGTGAATAGAAGTGTTGAAATCTCAAAGTAGTTGAAGCATGCTACCAAGGTGAAGAATCAAGTAAAAGTAAAAAACAAGTATTATAGCTTATCCCGCAGTTCTATTAGTTCTTTGAATCTTATAGGAGTTTCTAATGGTGAATTTGGGATTTGTAGAAAGAATACTCATATGGAGGCTAAAATAACACCTTGGATGTGAATATAAAGAATTAATGCTTTCATTGCCAAAGATTTGACCATTTCCAAGTTTAGAATCCCAAAAACAGAATTATGACCCTTCATGATAGAAAAGAGAGTGAATAGAAGTGTTGAAGTCTCAAAGTAGTTGAAGCATGCTACCAAGGTGAAGAAGCAAGTCAAAGTAAGAAACAAGTATTATAGCTTATCCCACAAATCTGTTAGTTCTTTGAATCTTATAGAAGTTTCTAATGGTGAATTTGGGATTTGTAGAAAGAAGACTCATATGGAGGCTGAAACCACACCTTTGGATGTTAATATGAATAATCAATGCTTTCATTGCCAAGGATTTAACCATTTTCAAGCTTAGAATCCCAAAAACAGAGTTATGACCCTTCATGATAGAAATGAGAGTGAATAGAAGTGTTGAAGTCTTAAAGGAGTTGAAGAATGCTACCAAGGTGGAGAAGCAAGTCAAAGTAAGAAACAAGTATTATAGCTTATCCCACAGTTCTGTTAGTTCTTTGAATCTTATAGAAGTTTCTAGTGGTGAATTTGGGATTTGTAGAAGGAAAACTCATATGGAGGCTGAAACCACACCTTTGGATGTGAATATGAAGAATCAATGCTTTCATTGCCAAGGATTTGACCATTTCAAGTTTAGAATCCCAAAATCAGAATTATGACCCTTCATGGTAGAAAAAAGAGTGAATAGAAGTGTTGAAGTCTCAAAGTAGTTGAAGCATGCTACCAAGGTGAAGAAGCAAGTCAAAGTAAGAAACAAGTATTATAGCTTATCGCACAGTTCTGTTAGTTCTTTGAATCTTATAGGAGTTTCTAATAATGAATTTGGGATTTGTAGAAAGAAGACTCATATGGAGGCTAAAATAACACCTTGGATGTGAATATGAAGAATTAATGCTTTCATTGCCAAAGATTTGACCATTTCCAAGTTTAGAATCCCAAAAAAAGAATTATGAACCTTCATGATAGAAATGAGAGTGAATAGAAGTGTTGAAATCTCAAAGTAGTTGAAGCATGCTACCCAGGTGGAGAATCAAGTCAAAGTAAGAAACAAGTATTATAGCTAATCCCACAAATCTGTTAGTTCTTTGAATCTTATAGAAGTTTCTAATGGTGAATTTGGGTTTTGTAGAAAGAAGACTCATATGGAGGCTGAAACCACACCTTTCGATGCTAATATGAATAATCAATGCTTTCATTGCCAAGGATTTAACCATTTTCAAGTTTAGAATCCCAAAAACAGAATTATGACCCTTCATGATAGAAAAGAGAGTGAATAGAAGTGTTGAAGTCTCAAAGTAGTTGAAGCATGCTACCAAGGTGAAGAAGCAAGTCAAAGTAAGAAACAAGTATTATAGCTTATCCCACAGTTCTGTTAGTTCTTTGAATCTTATAGGAGTTTCTAATGGTGAATTTGGGATTTGTAGAAAAAAGACTCATATGGAGGCTAAAATAACACCTTGGATGTGAATATGAAGAATCAATGCTTTCATTGCCAAAGATTTGACCATTTCCAAGTTTAGAATCCCAAAAACAGAATTATGACCCTTCATGATAGAAATGAGAGTGAATAGAAGTGTTGAAATCTCAAAGTAGTTGAAGCATGCTACCAAGGTGGAGAAGCAAGTCAAAGTAAGAAACAAGTATTATAGCTTATCCCACAAATCTGTTAGTTCTTTGAATCTTATAGAAGTTTCTAATGGTGAATTTGGGATTTTTAGAAAGAAGACTCATATGGAGGCTGAAACCACACCTTTGGATGTGAATATGAAGAATCAATGCTTTCATTGCCAAGGATTTAACCATTTTCAAGCTTAGAATCCCAAAAACAGAGTTATGACCCTTCATAATAGAAATGAGAGTGAATAGAAGTGTTGAAGTCTTAAAGTAGTTGAAGAATGCTACCAAGGTGGAGAAGCAAGTCAAAGTGAGAAACAAGTATTATAGCTTATCCCACAATTCTGTTAGGTCTTTGAATCTTATAGAAGTTTCTAGTGGTGAATTTGGGATTTGTAGAAGGAAGACTCATATGGAGGCTGAAACCACACCTTTGGATGTGAATATGAAGAATCAATGCTTTCATTGCCAAGGATTTGACCATTTCAAGTTTAGAATCCTAAAAACAGAATTATGACCCTTAATGATATAAACGAGAGTGAATAGAAGTGTTGAAATCTCAAAGTAGTTGAAGCATGCTACCAAGGTGAAGAAACAAGTAAAAGTAAAAAACAAGTATTATAGCTTATCCCGCAGTTCTATTAGTTCTTTGAATCTTATAGGAGTTTCTAATGGTGAATTTGGGATTTGTAGAAAGAACACTCATATGGAGGCTAAAATAACACCTTGGATGTGAATATAAAGAATTAATGCTTTCATTGCCAAAGATTTGACCATTTCCAAGTTTAGAATCCCAAAAACAGAATTATGACCCTTCATGATAGAAAAAAAAGTGAATAGAAATGTTGAAGTCTCAAAGTAGTTTAAGCATGCTACCAAGGTGAAGAAGCAAGTCAAAGTAAGAAACAAGTATTATAGCTTATCCCACAAATCTGTTAGTTCTTTGAATCTTATAGAAGTTTCTAATGGGGGATTTTGGGTATTTAGAAAGAGGACTCATATGGAGGCTGAAACCACACCTTTGGATGTGAATATGAAGAATCAATGCTTTCATTGCCAAGGATTTAACCATTTTCAAGCTTAGAATCCCAAAAACAGAGTTATGACCCTTCATAATAGAAATGAGAGTGAATAGAAGTGTTGAAGTCTTAAAGTAGTTGAAGAATACTACCAAGGTGGAGAAGCAAGTCAAAGTGAGAAACAAGTATTATAGCTTATCCCACAGTTCTGTTAGGTCTTTGAATCTTATAGAAGTTTCTAGTGGTGAATTTGGGATTTGTAGAAGGAAGACTCATATGGAGGCTGAAACCACACCTTTGGATGTGAATATGAAGAATCAATGCTTTCATTGCCAAGGATTTGACCATTTCAAGTTTAGAATCCCAAAAACAGAATTATGACCCTTAATGATATAAACGAGAGTGAATAGAAGTGTTGAAATCTCAAAGTAGTTGACGCATGCTACCAAGGTGAAGAAACAAGTAAAAGTAAAAAACTAGTATTATAGCTTATCCCACAGTTCTGTTAGTTCTTTGAATCTTATAGGAGTTTCTAATGGTGAATTTGGGATTTGTAGAAAGAAGAATCATATGGAGGCTAAAATAACACCTTGGATGTGAATATAAAGAATCAATGCTTTCATTGCCAAAGATTTGACCATTTCCAAGTTTAGAATCCCAAAAACAGAATTATGACCCTTCATGATAGAAAAGAGAGTGAATAGAAGTGTTGAAGTCTCAAAGTAGTTGAAGCATGCTACCAAGGTGAAGAAGCAAGTCAAAGTAAGAAACAAGTATTATAGCTTATCCCACAGTTCTGTTAGTTCTTTGAATCTTATAGGAGTTTCTAATAATGAATTTGGGATTTGTAGAAAGAAGACTCATATGGAGGCTAAAATAACACCTTGGATGTGAATATGAAGAATTAATGCTTTCATTGCCAAAGATTTGACCATTTCCAAGTTTAGAATCCCAAAAAAAGAATTATGAACCTTCATGATAGAAATGAGAGTGAATAGAAGTGTTGAAATCTCAAAGTAGTTGAAGCATGCTACCCAAGGTGAAGAAGCAAGTCAAAGTAAGAAACAAGTATTATAGCTTATCCCACAAATCTGTTAGTTCTTTGAATCTTATAGAAGTTTCTAATGGTGAATTTGGGATTTTTAGAAAGAAGACTCATATGGAGGCTGAAACCACACCTTTGGATGTGAATATGAAGAATCAATGCTTTCATTGCCAAGGATTTAACCATTTTCAAGCTTAGAATCCCAAAAACAGAGTTATGACCCTTCATAAAAAGAAATGAGAGTGAATAGAAGTGGTGGAGTCATAATGTACCTGAAGTATGCTACCAAGGTGGAGAAGCAAGTCAAAGTAAGAAACAAGTATTATAGCTTATCCCACAGTTCTGTTAGTTCTTTGAATCTTATAGAAGTTTCTAGTGGTTAATTTGGGATTTGTGGAAGGAAGACTCATATGGAGGCTGAAACCACACCTTTGGATGTGAATATGAAGAATCAATGCTTTCATTGCCAAGGATTTGACCATTTCAAGTTTAGAATCCCAAAAACAGAATTATGACCCTTAATGATATAAACGAGAGTGAATAGAAGTGTTGAAATCTCAAAGTAGTTGAAGCATGCTACCAAGGTGAAGAAAAAAGTAAAAGTAAAAAACAAGTATTATAGCTTATCCCGCAGTTCTATTAGTTCTTTGAATCTTATAGGAGTTTCTAATGGTGAATTTGGGATTTGTAGAAAGAAGACTCATATGGAGGCTAAAATAACACCTTGGATGTGAATATAAAGAATCAATGCTTTCATTGCTACCAAGGTGGAGAATCAAGTCAAAGTAAGAAACAAGTATTATAGCTAATCCCACAAATCTGTTAGTTCTTTGAATCTTATAGAAGTTTCTAATGGTGAATTTGGGTTTTGTAGAAAGAAGACTCATATGGAGGCTGAAACCACACCTTTCGATGCTAATATGAATAATCAATGCTTTCATTGCCAAGGATTTAACCATTTTCAAGTTTAGAATCCCAAAAACAGAATTATGACCCTTCATGATAGAAAAGAGAGTGAATAGAAGTGTTGAAGTCTCAAAGTAGTTGAAGCATGCTACCAAGGTGAAGAAGCAAGTCAAAGTAAGAAACAAGTATTATAGCTTATCCCACAGTTCTGTTAGTTCTTTGAATCTTATAGGAGTTTCTAATGGTGAATTTGGGATTTGTAGAAAGAAGACTCATATGGAGGCTAAAATAACACCTTGGATGTGAATATGAAGAATCAATGCTTTCATTGCCAAAGATTTGACCATTTCCAAGTTTAGAATCCCAAAAACAGAATTATGACCCTTCATGATAGAAATGAGAGTGAATAGAAGTGTTGAAATCTCAAAGTAGTTGAAGCATGCTACCAAGGTGGAGAAGCAAGTCAAAGTAAGAAACAAGTATTATAGCTTATCCCACAAATCTGTTAGTTCTTTGAATCTTATAGAAGTTTCTAATGGTGAATTTGGGATTTTTAGAAAGAAGACTCATATGGAGGCTGAAACCACACCTTTGGATGTGAATATGAAGAATCAATGCTTTCATTGCCAAGGATTTAACCATTTTCAAGCTTAGAATCCCAAAAACAGAGTTATGACCCTTCATAATAGAAATGAGAGTGAATAGAAGTGTTGAAGTCTTAAAGTAGTTGAAGAATGCTACCAAGGTGGAGAAGCAAGTCAAAGTGAGAAACAAGTATTATAGCTTATCCCACAGTTCTGTTAGGTCTTTGAATCTTATAGAAGTTTCTAGTGGTGAATTTGGGATTTGTAGAAGGAAGACTCATATGGAGGCTGAAACCACACCTTTGGATGTGAATATGAAGAATCAATGCTTTCATTGCCAAGGATTTGACCATTTCAAGTTTAGAATCCCAAAAACAGAATTATGACCCTTAATGATATAAACGAGAGTGAATAGAAGTGTTGAAATCTCAAAGTAGTTGAAGCATGCTACCAAGGTGAAGAAACAAGTAAAAGTAAAAAACAAGTATTATAGCTTATCCCGCAGTTCTATTAGTTCTTTGAATCTTATAGGAGTTTCTAATGGTGAATTTGGGATTTGTAGAAAGAACACTCATATGGAGGCTAAAATAACACCTTGGATGTGAATATAAAGAATTAATGCTTTCATTGCCAAAGATTTGACCATTTCCAAGTTTAGAATCCCAAAAACAGAATTATGACCCTTCATGATAGAAAAAAAAGTGAATAGAAATGTTGAAGTCTCAAAGTAGTTTAAGCATGCTACCAAGGTGAAGAAGCAAGTCAAAGTAAGAAACAAGTATTATAGCTTATCCCACAAATCTGTTAGTTCTTTGAATCTTATAGAAGTTTCTAATGGTGAATTTTGGATTTTTAGAAAGAAGACTCATATGGAGGCTGAAACCACACCTTTGGATGTGAATATGAAGAATCAATGCTTTCATTGCCAAGGATTTAACCATTTTCAAGCTTAGAATCCCAAAAACAGAGTTATGACCCTTCATAATAGAAATGAGAGTGAATAGAAGTGTTGAAGTCTTAAAGTAGTTGAAGAATACTACCAAGGTGGAGAAGCAAGTCAAAGTGAGAAACAAGTATTATAGCTTATCCCACAGTTCTGTTAGGTCTTTGAATCTTACAGAAGTTTCTAGTGGTGAATTTGGGATTTGTAAAAGGAAGACTCATATGGAGGCTGAAACCACACCTTTGGATGTGAATATGAAGAATCAATGCTTTCATTGCCAAGGATTTGACCATTTCAAGTTTAGAATCCCAAAAATAGAATTATGACCCTTAATGATATAAACGAGAGTGAATAGAAGTGTTGAAATCTCAAAGTAGTTGAAGCATGCTACCAAGGTGGAGAAGCAAGTCAAAGTAAGAAACAAGTATTATAGCTTATCCCGCAGTTCTATTAGTTCTTTGAATCTTATAGGAGTTTCTAATGGTGAATTTGGGATTTGTAGAAAGAATACTCATATGGAGGCTAAAATAACACCTTGGATGTGAATATAAAGAATTAATGCTTTCATTGCCAAAGATTTGACCATTTCCAAGTTTAGAATCCCAAAAACAGAATTATGACCCTTCATGATAGAAAAGAGAGTGAATAGAAGTGTTGAAGTCTCAAAGTAGTTGAAGCATGCTACCAAGGTGAAGAAGCAAGTCAAAGTAAGAAACAAGTATTATAGCTTATCCCACAAATCTGTTAGTTCTTTGAATCTTATAGAAGTTTCTAATGGTGAATTTGGGATTTGTAGAAAGAAGACTCATATGGAGGCTGAAACCACACCTTTGGATGTTAATATGAATAATCAATGCTTTCATTGCCAAGGATTTAACCATTTTCAAGCTTAGAATCCCAAAAACAGAGTTATGACCCTTCATGATAGAAATGAGAGTGAATAGAAGTGTTGAAGTCTTAAAGGAGTTGAAGAATGCTACCAAGGTGGAGAAGCAAGTCAAAGTAAGAAACAAGTAATATAGCTTATCCCACAGTTCTGCTAGTTCTTTGAATCTTATAGAAGTTTCTAGTGGTGAATTTGGGATTTGTAGAAGGAAGACTCATATGGAGGCTGAAACCACACCTTTGGATGTGAATATGAAGAATCAATGCTTTCATTGCCAAGGATTTGACCATTTCAAGTTTAGAATCCCAAAAAAAGAATTATGAGCCTTCATGATTGAAAAAGAGTGAATTGAAGTGTTGAAGTCTCAAAGTAGTTGAAGCATGCTACCAAGGTGAAGAAGCAAGTCAAAGTAAGAAACAAGTATTATAGCTTATCCCACAGTTCTGTTAGTTCTTTGAATCTTATAGGAGTTTCTAATAATGAATTTGGGATTTGTAGAAAGAAGACTCATATGGAGGCTAAAATAACACCTTGGATGTGAATATGAAGAATTAATGCTTTCATTGCCAAAGATTTGACCATTTCCAAGTTTAGAATCCCAAAAAAAGAATTATGAACCTTCATGATAGAAATGAGAGTGAATAGAAGTGTTGAAATCTCAAAGTAGTTGAAGCATGCTACCCAGGTGGAGAAGCAAGTCAAAGTAAGAAACAAGTATTATAGCTTACCCCACAAATCTGTTAGTTCTTTGAATCTTATAGAAGTTTCTAATGGTGAATTTGGGATTTTTAGAAAGAAGACTCATATGGAGGCTGAAACCACACCTTTGGATGTGAATATGAAGAATCAATGCTTTCATTGCCAAGGATTTAACCATTTTCAAGCTTAGAATCCCAAAAACAGAGTTATGACCCTTCATAATAGAAATGAGAGTGAATAGAAGTGTTGAAGTCTTAAAGTAGTTGAAGAATGCTACCAAGGTGGAGAAGCAAGTCAAAGTGAGAAACAAGTATTATAGCTTATCCCACAGTTTTGTTAGGTCTTTGAATCTTATAGAAGTTTCTAGTGGTTAATTTGGGATTTGTAGAAGGAAGACTCATATGGAGGCTGAAACCACACCTTTGGATGTGAATATGAAGAATCAATGCTTTCATTGCCAAGGATTTGACCATTTCAAGTTTAGAATCCCAAAAACAGAATTATGACCCTTAATGATATAAACGAGAGTGAATAGAAGTGTTGAAATCTCAAAGTAGTTGAAGCATGCTACCAAAGTGAAGAAAAAAAGAAAAATAAAAAACAAGTATTATAGCTTAAACCGCAGTTCTATTAGTTCTTTGAATCTTATAGGAGTTTCTAATGGTGAATTTGGGATTTGTAGAAAGAAGACTCATATGGAGGCTAAAATAACACCTTGGATGTGAATATAAAGAATCAATGCTTTCATTGCTACCAAGGTGGAGAATCAAGTCAAAGTAAGAAACAAGTATTATAGCTAATCCCACAAATCTGTTAGTTCTTTGAATCTTATAGAAGTTTCTAATGGTGAATTTGGGATTTGTAGAAAGAAGACTCATATGGAGGCTGAAACCACACCTTTCGATGTTAATATGAATACTCAATGCTTTCATTGCCAAGGATTTAACCATTTTCAAGTTTAGAATCCCAAAAACAGAATTATGACCCTTCATGATAGAAAAGAGAGTGAATAGAAGTGTTGAAGTCTCAAAGTAGTTGAAGCATGCTACCAAGGTGAAGAAGCAAGTAAAAGTAAAAAACAAGTATTATAGCTTATCCCGCAGTTCTGTTAGTTCTTTGAATCTTATAGGAGTTTCTAATGGTGAATTTGGGATTTGTAGAAAGAAGACTCATATGGAAGCTAAAATAACACCTTGGATGTGAATATGAAGAATCAATGCTTTCATTGCCAAAGATTTGACCATTTCCAAGTTTAGAATCCCAAAAACAGAATTATGACCCTTCATGATAGAAATGAGAGTGAATAGAAGTGTTGAAATCTCAAAGTAGTTGAAGCATGCTACCAAGATGGAGAAGCAAGTCAAAGTAAGAAACAAGTATTATAGCTTATCCCACAGTTCTGTTAGTTCTTTGAATCTTATAGAAGTTTCTAATGGTGAATTTGGGATTTTTAGAAAGAAGACTCATATGGAGGCTGAAACCACACCTTTGGATGTGAATATGAAGAATCAATGCTTTCATTGCCAAGGATTTAACCATTTTCAAGCTTAGAATCCCAAAAACAGAGTTATGACCCTTCATAATAGAAATGAGAGTGAATAGAAGTGTTGAAGTCTTAAAGTAGTTGAAGAATGCTACCAAGGTGGAGAAGCAAGTCAAAGTGAGAAACAAGTATTATAGCTTATCCCACAGTTCTGTTAGGTCTTTAAATCTTATAGAAGTTTCTAGTGGTGAATTTGGGATTTGTAGAAGGAAGACTCATATGGAGGCTGAAACCACACCTTTGGATGTGAATATGAAGAATCAATGCTTTCATTGCCAAGGATTTGACCATTTCAAGTTTAGAATCCTAAAATTAGAATTATGACCCTTAATGATATAAACGAGAGTGAATAGAAGTGTTGAAATCTCAAAGTAGTTGAAGCATGCTACCAAGGTGAAGAAACAAGTAAAAGTAAAAAACAAGTATTATAGCTTATCCCGCAGTTCTATTAGTTCTTTGAATCTTATAGGAGTTTCTAATGGTGAATTTGGGATTTGTAGAAAGAATACTTATATGGAGGCTAAAATAACACCTTGGATGTGAATATAAAGAATTAATGCTTTCATTGCCAAAGATTTGACCATTTCCAAGTTTAGAATCCCAAAAACAGAATTATGACCCTTCATGATAGAAAAAAGAGTGAATAGAAATGTTGAAGTCTCAAAGTAGTTGAAGCATGCTACCAAGGTGAAGAAGCAAGTCAAAGTAAGAAACAAGTATTATAGCTTATCCCACAAATCTGTTAGTTCTTTGAATCTTATAGAAGTTTCTAATGGTGAATTTTGGATTTTTAGAAAGAAGACTCATATGGAGGCTGAAACCACATCTTTGGATGTGAATATGAAGAATCAATGCTTTCATTGCCAAGGATTTAACCATTTTCAAGCTTAGAATCCCAAAAACAGAGTTATGACCCTTCATAATAGAAATGAGAGTGAATAGAAGTGTTGAAGTCTTAAAGTAGTTGAAGAATGCTACCAAGGTGGAGAAGCAAGTCAAAGTGAGAAACAAGTATTATAGCTTATCCCACAGTCTTGTTAGGTCTTTGAATCTTACAGAAGTTTCTAGTGGTGAATTTGGGATTTGTAGAAGGAAGACTCATATGGAGGCTGAAACCACACCTTTGGATGTTAATATGAATAATCAATGCTTTCATTGCCAAGGATTTAACCATTTTCAAGCTTAGAATCCCAAAAAAAGAATTATGACACTTCATGATAGAAATGAGAGTGAATAGAAGTGTTGAAGTCTTAAAGGAGTTGAAGAATGCTACCAAGGTGGAGAAGCAAGTCAAAGTAAGAAACAAGTATTATAGCTTATCCCACAGTTCTGCTAGTTCTTTGAATCTTATAGAAGTTTCTAGTGGTGAATTTGGGATTTGTAGAAGGAAGACTCATATGGAGGCTGAAACCACACCTTTGGATGTGAATATGAAGAATCAATGCTTTCATTGCCAAGGATTTGACCATTTCAAGTTTAGAATCCCAAAAAAAGAATTATGACCCTTCATGATTCAAAAAAGAGTGAATTGAAGTGTTGAAGTCTCAAAGTAGTTGAAGCATGCTACCAAGGTGAAGAAGCAAGTCAAAGTAAGAAACAAGTATTATAGCTTATCCCACAGTTCTGTTAGTTCTTTGAATCTTATAGGAGTTTCTAATAATGAATTTGGGATTTGTAGAAAGAAGACTCATATGGAGGCTAAAATAACACCTTGGATGTGAATATGAAGAATCAATGCTTTCATTGCCAAAGATTTGACCATTTCCAAGTTTAGAATCCCAAAAACAGAATTATGACCCTTCATGATAGAAATGAGAGTGAATAGAAGTGTTGAAATCTCAAAGTAGTTGAAGCATGCTACCCAGGTGGAGAAGCAAGTCAAAGTAAGAAACAAGTATTATAGCTTATCCCACAAATCTGTTAGTTCTTTGAATCTTATAGAAGTTTCTAATGGTGAATTTGGGATTTTTAGAAAGAAGACTCATATGGAGGCTGAAACCACACCTTTGGATGTGAATATGAAGAATCAATGCTTTCATTGCCAAGGATTTAACCATTTTCAAGCTTAGAATCCAAAAAACAGAGTTATGACCCTTCATAATAGAAATGAGAGTGAATAGAAGTGTTGAAGTCTTAAAGTAGTTGAAGAATGCTACCAAGGTGGAGAAGCAAGTCAAAGTGAGAAACAAGTATTATAGCTTATCCCACAGTTCTGTTAGGTCTTTGAATCTTATAGAAGTTTCTAGTGGTTAATTTGGGATTTGTAGAAGGAAGACTCATATGGAGGCTGAAACCACACCTTTGGATGTGAATATGAAGAATCAATGCTTTCATTGCCAAGGATTTGACCATTTCAAGTTTAGAATCCCAAAAACAGAATTATGACCCTTAATGATATAAACGAGAGTGAATAGAAGTGTTGAAATCTCAAAGTAGTTGAAGCATGCTACCAAGGTGAAGAAAAAAGTAAAAGTAAAAAACAAGTATTATAGCTTATCCCGCAGTTCTATTAGTTCTTTGAATCTTATAGGAGTTTCTAATGGTGAATTTGGGATTTGTAGAAAGAAGACTCATATGGAGGCTAAAATAAAACCTTGGATGTGAATATAAAGAATCAATGCTTTCATTGCTACCAAGGTGGAGAATCAAGTCAAAGTAAGAAATAAGTATTATAGCTAATCCCACAAATCTGTTAGTTCTTTGAATCTTATAGAAGTTTCTAATGGTGAATTTGGGATTTGTAGAAAGAAGACTCATATGGAGGCTGAAACCACACCTTTCGATGCTAATATGAATAATCAATGCTTTCATTGCCAAGGATTTAACCATTTTCAAGTTTAGAATCCCAAAAACAGAATTATGACCCTTCATGATAGAAAAGAGAGTGAATAGAAGTGTTGAAGTCTCAAAGTAGTTGAAGCATGCTACCAAGGTGAAGAAGCAAGTCAAAGTAAGAAACAAGTATTATAGCTTATCCCACAGTTCTGTTAGTTCTTTGAATCTTATAGGAGTTTCTAATGGTGAATTTGGGATTTGTAGAAAGAAGACTCATATGGAGGCTAAAATAACACCTTGGATGTGAATATGAAGAATCAATGCTTTCATTGCCAAAGATTTGACCATTTCCAAGTTTAGAATCCCAAAAAAAGAATTATGACCCTTCATGATAGAAATGAGAGTGAATAGAAGTGTTGAAATCTCAAAGTAGTTGAAGCATGCTACCGAGGTGGAGAAGCAAGTCAAAGTAAGAAACAAGTATTATAGCTTATCCCACAAATCTGTTAGTTCTTTGAATCTTATAGAAGTTTCTAATGGTGAATTTGGGATTTTTAGAAAGAAGACTCATATGGAGGCTGAAACCACACCTTTGGATGTGAATATGAAGAATCAATGCTTTCATTGCCAAGGATTTAACCATTTTCAAGCTTAGAATCCCAAAAACAGAGTTATGACCCTTCATAATAGAAATGAGAGTGAATAGAAGTGTTGAAGTCTTAAAGTAGTTGAAGAATGCTACCAAGGTGGAGAAGCAAGTCAAAGTGAGAAAAAAGTATTATAGCTTATCCCACAGTTCTGTTAGGTCTTTGAATCTTATAGAAGTTTCTAGTGGTGAATTTGGGATTTGTAGAAGGAAGACTCATATGGAGGCTGAAACCACATCTTTGGATGTGAATATGAAGAATCAATGCTTTCATTGCCAAGGATTTGACCATTTCAAGTTTAGAATCCTAAAAACAGAATTATGACCCTTAATGATATAAACGAGAGTGAATAGAAGTGTTGAAATCTCAAAGTAGTTGAAGCATGCTACCAAGGTGAAGAAACAAGTAAAAGTAAAAAACAAGTATTATAGCTTATCCCGCAGTACTATTAGTTCTTTGAATCTTATAGGAGTTTCTAATGGTGAATTTGGGATTTGTAGAAAGAATACTTATATGGAGGCTAAAATAACACCTTGGATGTGAATATAAAGAATTAATGCTTTCATTGCCAAAGATTTGACCATTTCCAAGTTTAGAATCCCAAAAACAGAATTATGACCCTTCATGATAGAAAAAAGAGTGAATAGAAATGTTGAAGTCTCAAAGTAGTTGAAGCATGCTACCAAGGTGAAGAAACAAGTCAAAGTAAGAAACAAGTATTATAGCTTATCCCACAAATCTGTTAGTTCTTTGAATCTTATAGAAGTTTCTAATGGTGAATTTTGGATTTTTAGAAAGAAGACTCATATGGAGGCTGAAACCACACCTTTGGATGTGAATATGAAGAATCAATGCTTTCATTGCCAAAGATTTAACCATTTTCAAGCTTAGAATCCCAAAAACAGAGTTATGACCCTTCATAATAGAAATGAGAGTGAATAGAAGTGTTGAAGTCTTAAAGTAGTTGAAGAATGCTACCAAGGTGGAGAAGCAAGTCAAAGTGTGAAACAAGTATTATAGCTTATCCCACAGTTCTTTTAGGTCTTTGAATCTTACAGAAGTTTCTAGTGGTGAATTTGGGATTTGTAGAAGGAAGACTCATATGGAGGCTGAAACCACACCTTTGGATGTGAATATGAAGAATCAATGCTTTCATTGCCAAGGATTTGACCATTCCAAGTTTAGAATCCCAAAAACAGAATTATGACCCTTAATGATATAAACGAGAGTGAATAGAAGTGTTGAAATCTCAAAGTAGTTGAAGCATGCTACTAAGGTGAAGAATCAAGTAAAAGTAAAAAACAAGTATTATAGCTTATCCCGCAGTTCTATTAGTTCTTTGAATCTTATAGGAGTTTCTAATGGTGAATTTGGGATTTGTAGAAAGAATACTCATATGGAGGCTAAAATAACACCTTGGATGTGTATATAAAGAATTAATGCTTTCATTGCCAAAGATTTGACCATTTCCAAGTTTAGAATCCCAAAAACAGAATTATGACCCTTCATGATAGAAAAAAGAGTGAATAGAAGTGTTGAAGTCTCAAAGTAGTTGAAGCATGCTACCAAGGTGAAGAAGCAAGTCAAAGTAAGAAACAAGTATTATAGCTTATCCCACAAATCTGTTAGTTCTTTGAATCTTATAGAAGTTTCTAATGGTAAATTTGGGATTTGTAGAAAGAAGACTCATATGGAGGCTGAAACCACACCTTTGGATGTTAATATGAATAATCAATGCGTTCATTGCCAAGGATTTAACCATTTTCAAGCTTAGAATCCCAAAAACAGAGTTATGACCCTTCATGATAGAAATGAGAGTGAATAGAAGTGTTGAAGACCTAAAGGAGTTGAAGAATGCTACCAAGGTGGAGAAGCAAGTCAAAGTAAGAAACAAGTATTATAGCTTATCCCACAGTTCTGTTAGTTCATTGAATCTTATAGAAGTTTCTAGTGGTGAATTTGGGATTTGTAGAAGGAAGTCTCATATGGAGGCTGAAACCACACCTTTGGATGTGAATATGAAGAATCAATGCTTTCATTGCCAAGGATTTGACCCTTTCAAGTTTAGAATCCCAAAAAAAGAATTATGAGCCTTCATGATTGAAAAAAGAGTGAATTGAAGTGTTGAAGTCTCAAAGTAGTTGAAGCATGCTACCAAGGTGAAGAAGCAAGTCAAAGTAAGAAACAAGTATTATAGCTTATCCCACAGTTCTGTTAGTTCTTTGAATCTTATAGGAGTTTCTAATAATGAATTTGGGATTTGTAGAAAGAAGACTCATATGGAGGCTAAAATAACACCTTGGATGTGAATATGAAGAATTAATGCTTTCATTGCCAAAGATTTGACCATTTCCAAGTTTAGAATCCCAAAAAAAGAATTATGAACCTTCATGATAGAAATGAGAGTGAATAGAAGTGTTGAAATCTCAAAGTAGTTGAAGCATGCTACCCAGGTGGAGAAGCAAGTCAAAGTAAGAAACAAGTATTATAGCTTATCCCACAAATCTGTTAGTTCTTTGAATCTTATAGAAGTTTCTAATGGTGAATTTGGGATTTTTAGAAAGAAGACTCATATGGAGGCTGAAACCACACCTTTGGATGTGAATATGAAGAATCAATGCTTTCATTGCCAAGGATTTAACCATTTTCAAGCTTAGAATCCCAAAAACAGAGTTATGACCCTTCATAATAGAAATGAGAGTGAATAGAAGTGTTGAAGTCTTAAAGTAGTTGAAGAATGCTACCAAGGTGGAGAAGCAAGTCAAAGTGAGAAACAAGTATTATAGCTTATCCCACAGTTTCGTTAGGTCTTTGAATCTTATAGAAGTTTCTAGTGGTGAATTTGGGATTTGTAGAAGGAAGACTCATATGAAGGCTGAAACCACACCTTTGGATGTGAATATGAAGAATCAATGCTTTCATTGCCAAGGATTTGACCATTTCAAGTTTAGAATCCTAAAAACAGAATTATGACCCTTAATGATATAAACGAGAGTGAATAGAAGTGTTGAAATCTCAAAGTAGTTGAAGCATGCTACCAAGGTGAAGAAACAAGTAAAAGTAAAAAACAAGTATTATAGCTTATCCCGCAGTTCTATTAGTTCTTTGAATCTTATAGGAGTTTCTAATGGTGAATTTGGGATTTGTAGAAAGAATACTCATATGGAGGCTAAAATAACACCTTGGATGTGAATATAAAGAATTAATGCTTTCATTGCCAAAGATTTGACCATTTCCAAGTTTAGAATCCCAAAAACAGAATTATGACCCTTCATGATAGAAAAAAGAGTGAATAGAAATGTTGAAGTCTCAAAGTAGTTGAAGCATGCTACCAAGGTGAAGAAGCAAGTCAAAGTAAGAAACAAGTATTATAGCTTATCCCACAAATCTATTACTTCTTTGAATCTTATAGATGTTTCTAATGGTGAATTTGGGATTTGTAGAAGGAAGACTCATATGGAGGCTGAAACGACACCTTTGGATGTGAATATGAAGAATCAATGCTTTCATTGCCAAGGATTTGACCATTTCAAGTTTAGAATCCCAAAAACAGAGTTATGACCCTTCATGATAGAAACGAGAGTGAATAGAAGTGTTGAAATCTCAAAGTAGTTGAAGCATGCTACCAAGGTGAAGAAACAAGTAAAAGTAAAAAACAAGTATTATAGCTTATCCCGCAGTTCTATTAGTTCTTTGAATCTTATAGGAGTTTCTAATGGTGAATTTGGGATTTGTAGAAAGAAGACTCATATGGAGGCTAAAATAACACTTTGGATGTGAATATGAAGAATCAATGCTTTCATTGCCAAGGATTTGACCATTTCCAAGTTTAGAATCCCAAAAAAAGAATTATGACCCTTCATGATAGAAATGAGAGTGAATAGAAGTGTTGAAATCTCAAAGTAGTTGAAGCATGCTACCAAGGTGGAGAAGCAAGTCAAAGTAAGAAACAAGTATTATAGCTTATCCCACAAATCTGTTAGTTCTTTGAATCTTATAGAAGTTTCTAATGGTGAATTTGGGATTTTTAGAAAGAAGACTCATATGGAGGCTGAAACCACACCTTTGGATGTGAATATGAAGAAGCAATGGTTTCATTGCCAAGGATTTAACCATTTTCAAGCTTAGAATCCCAAAAACAGAGTTATAACCCTTCATGATAGAAATGAGAGTGAATAGAAGTGTTGAAGTCTCAAAGTAGTTGAAGCATGCTACCAAGGTGAAGAAGCAAGTCAAAGTAAGAAACAAGTATTATAGCTTTTCCCCAGTTCTCTTAGTTCTTTGAATCTTATAGAAGTTTCTAATGGTGAATTTGGGTTTTTAGTAAGAAGACTTATATGGAGGCTAAAATAACACCTTTGGATGTAAATATGAAGACTCAATGCTTTCATTGCCAAAGGTTATACCATTTTTAAGTTTAGAATCCCAAAAATAGAATTATGACCTTTCATGATAGAAATGAGAGTGAACAGAAGTGTTGAAGTCTCAAAGTAGTTGAAGCATGCTACCAAGGTGAAGAACCAAGTCAAGGTAAGAAACAAGTATTATAGCTTATCCCACAGTTCTGTCAGTTTTTTGAATCTTATAGAAGTTTCTAATGGTGAATTTGGGATTTGTATAAAGAAGACTCATATGGAGGCCGAAACCACACCTTTGGATGTGAATATGAAGAATCAATGCTTTCATTGCCAAGGATTTGACCATTTCAAGTTTAGAATCCCAAAAACAGAATTATGACCCTTCATGATAGAAATGAGAGTGAATATAAGTGTTGAAATCTCAAAGTAGTTGAAGCATGCTACCAAGGTGAAGAAGCAAGTCAAAGTAAGAAACAAGTATTATAGCTTATCCTACAGTTCTGTTAGTTCTTTGAATCCTATAAGAGTTTCTAATGCTGAATTTCGAATTTGTTGAAAGACGACTCATATGGAGGCTAAAATAAAACCTTTGGATGTGAATATGAAGAATCAATGCTTTCATTGCCAAGGATTTAACCATTTTCCAGTTTAGAATCCCAAAAACATAATTAAGACCCTTCATGATAGAAATGAGAGTGAATAGAAGTGTTGAAATCTCAAAGTAGTTGAAGCATGCGACCAACGTGGAGAAGCAAGTCAAAGTAAGAAATAAGTATTATAGCTTATCCCACAGTTCTGTTAGTTCTTTGAATCTTATAGAAGTTTCTAATGGTGAATTTGGGATTTGTAGAAGGAAGACTCATATGGAGGCTGAAACCACACCGTTGGATGTGAATATGAATAATCAATGCTTTCATTGCCAAGGATTTGACCATTTCAAGTTTAGAATCCCAAAAACAGAATTAAGACCCTTAATGATATAAATGAGAGTGAATAGAAGTGTTGAAATCTCAAAGTAGTTGAAGCATGCTACCAAGGTGAAGAAACAAGTAATAGTAAAAACAAGTATTATAGCTTATCCCGCAGTTCTATTAGTTCTTTGAATCTTATAGGAGTTTAGTAGATTTTGGGGTAAATTTGTTTGAAGATTAGCAAAGAAAACAAGTTTGATGTTTTCCCTTTTTGGCTGAACGTTTGTTTTTTTTTTCTACAACAATCAATAATAATTACATTTGTCTTTATAGTTCAGATAACAAAAGGAGCAGCTCAAAATACAACAAGAAGCACCGCTTGTTTAGAAAAATATCACACAGCCTTTGTTGACTTTTTTGACATGCTTGTGTGTCTTCTTCCTCCTATTGGGCTTCTCTTGACATGCTTGTGTACGTTCTTCCTCCTATTGGGCCAATTTAAAAAGAAGTTTGATGGACCTAATCAGGCTTGTCTTCTTTGGGCTCTCCTCCTGGGTCTTTTTCCAGAACAACAATGTTTAATGGTGGAGAGGTGTGTGTTTGCTCCCTTTTAACATTCCCCCTCAAGATAGGCTGGGAAAAACCCAACAAGCCAATCTTGTAATGTAATGTATCACACACCTTTGAAGATGCTGCTTTGGTGAAAATGTCTGCCACTTGATCTGAGCTCTTCACAAAGGATGGAACTATGACACCTTCACGAACCTTCTCTCGCGTGAGTGGCAGTCAACCTCTATATGTTTTGTTCTTTCATGGAACACAGAGTTGGATGCTATGCGTATTGCCGCTTGATTGTCACAATGCAAGACAATATGCTGAGATGATTCAATACCAAGGTCTTTAAGAAGATTCTTTAACCAAACAAGCTCTCCAGTAATGTTTGCCATGGCTCGGTATTCTGCCTCAGCACTTGATCTTGAGATGACATTTTGTTTCTTGCTTTTCCAGGTGACCAAGTTACCTCCAATAAAGGTACAATAGCCAGTTGTAGACTTCCTATCAATTTTCTCTCCTGCCCAATCGGCCTCACAATACCCCTAATATCGGTGTTGGAGTTGCAACCCATCCATATACCTTTCCTGGTGTACCTTTAATGTATCTTAATATTCTTTCAACCATTCTCCAATGATGCCTGCTTGGAGCATGCATATGCTGGCTCACTTGGTTGACTGCAAAACATATATCAGGTCGAGTAATGGTGAGATATATCAGCTTACCCACCATCCTTTGGTATTGTTTCTCATTCGCATTTGGTTCCCCTTTGGCTCATCCTTATAGTTCTCCTCAATAGGTGTCTTGCATGGCTTTGAACCAAGCTTTCCTGTATCTGACAGTAGATCTAGAGCATATTTCCTTTGTGAGCAAAACAATCCATCATCAAGCTTACAAACTTCAATCCCAAGGAAATATCCGAGCTCACCTACGCCTTTTATATCAAAGGGCCTTTAAAAAGCCTTAGTGTGCTTAATACCATCCACATCATCACCAGTTATGATTATATCATCAACATAGATGAGAACTGCAACTATACCTTTTTCTCCTTGCATTGTGAATATGGTATGATCTGCTTCGGATCTCTTGAATCCATCTTCAAGAAGGCAGCTGCTTAACCTTTGGTACCAAGCTCTAGGTGATTGCTTAAGACCATATATTGCCTTCTTGAGCTTGCACACTTTGCTTTTATCAGCTGACTCATGAAACCCCTCAGGTGGTGCCATATAAACTTCTTCTTCTAAGTCTCCTTGCAAGAAGGCATTCTTGACATCCATTTGCCAGAGATCCCATGATAGATTGGTTGCTATTGAAAGAAGAACTCTTACTGAGTGCAGCTTAGCCACAGGAGCAAATGTCTCTGTGTAGTCTTCACCATATTTTTGAGTGTACCCCTTGGCAACTAGCCTAGCCTTGTACCTTTCAATCTCTCCTAAACTTGTGTACTTGATTGTGTAAACCCATCGACATCCCACAACTTTTTTATTACTTGGTAAATTAACCATACTCCAAGTACCATTCTTACGCATGAATGCAATTTCTTCTTGCATTGCTTTAACCCATACTTCGCTTAAGCATGCTTCCTCATAACTTGTGGGAACCTTGTGTTGCTCTATCTTGGAAAGAAAGGCTTGGTGTTCACTTGGGAGATGAGAAACCGAACAATAACCTTGGATTGGATGAGCAATGGCTTTGTTGTTGTAATAAACCCTTGTGTTCCTCCAGTTCTCTGGGCCATGTCTCACTCTATTACTCCTTCTTAGAGGTGGGGCTGATTCTTCCTCAGATTCTGTCTCCTCAGAATCCTCAACAACTTCACCTTCTGACGAGGAAGTGCTAGATCCATCTTATTGAGATTCCCCTCTCCAGTATGTTCATTAGATTTTGGAGTAGACTCTCCTTCTTCAATGTGATCATTGTCCCCACCTTCCTCATCAGTGTCTCCAATTTGAGTTGTTTCTTGACTGTTCTCTTCACTCCTGGTTTGCGTTGGTTTTTGACCAACAAGTGTGTTTAAACCATCAAGGATAAATTGCAAGGTAGCTGCTTTGTCGTTGGGAGAAGTTAGGTCTTCTAAGCTCTTCCATTCTTTCT
>CM051362.1:26890529-26918478 GCA_028015245.1 Cardamine occulta | reverse complement strand
TATCAAAGAACCCACTGGCTTCATCAAACTTAACATCTCTGGAAATATACATTCTCCTGGCACTTGGTTCATAACATCTATACCCCTTTTGTGTTGATGAATACCCTATAAATATACATTTGATGCTCTTGGGTTCTAATTTGTTTCTCTGAGCCTCTGGAATAAAGACATAACACACGCATCCAAATACCCTCAGATGATCAATGCTTGGTTTAGTGCCATTCAGAACCTCATAGGGAGAAACTCCTTCAAGTTGTTTGGTTGGCAGTCGATTGATCAAGTAAGCCGCTGTCATGACTGCATCTCCCCAATATTCCTTGGGAACTCCTCTATCAAACATAAGTGTCCTTGCAATTTCCATTAAATGTCTATTCTTGCGCTCAGACATGCCATTCTGCTGAGGAGTGTAGGCGCAAGATGTCTGGTGAACAATCCCTTGCTTCTCCAACAAGTTTTTAAACTGATTACTTGTATACTCTCCACCGTTGTCACTTCTGAAAACTTTTATCTTTGTCCCGTATTGTGTTAACACATAATTGTAGAACTTTTCAAAAGCTTCAAAAACATGACTTTTTGATGGCAGGAGAGTAACCCATGTATACTTGGACTTCTCATCAATAAAGGATACAAAATATTTATATTGATTTCGAGAAACACATGGGGCTGTCCAAACATCAAAATGAACTAGATCAAAGCATTGGTTATACACAGTAGATGACTCAGGAAAAACAACTCTACAATGCTTCCCCAAGATGCATGCTTCACATCCTTGATGATCTTGATCTAGCACTGGCAAAACAAGTTTAAGGACCTGGGAGTGTGGATGACCAAGTCTAGCATGCCAAAAAGTGTCAGCGCAACCAGACTTCATAGCTGAGTAAGTAGCAACCGGCTGAATACTATCCAAAACGTAAAGGCCATTCTTATTACTTCCTTCCCCAATAGTCTTCCCTGACTTATTGTCCTGAAACAATACATCATCAGAACTGAACACAGCCAAACACTCAAGATCCTTTGTCACCTTTTGACCTGATAGTAAGTTGGACGTAAATTCTGGCATATATAGAGCTTTTGAGTTCTTACTAAACATTTCTAACTCTCCAATTCCTCTAATCGCTATATCTTGTCCATTAGCAATACTAACTTTCCCAGAGTGTGGTTTCACATTTGACAACAGTTCTGAGTCACTAATCATATGGTGTGTCGCCCCTGAGTCTATAATAATAGGTTTATGAAGCTCAGAACCTGAGAAACTCTTACCAGATTCTGTCAGCTTGGTGATGCTCTTGATGAGTGCATCCAAGTCTGACCTTCTCACAACATCATCACCTCCAGCAGTAGCATTTCCTCTTGTAGTATGACTCATTTCCTTCATAGACTTTGGTTTCAAGTGAGGATTGAGCGTCCAACATCTCTCCTTGGTATGTCCTGACTTCTTGCAATGATCACACCATAGGTTTTTCCTCTTCTCAGTTGATTGAAATGAGCCTTTACTCACATAAGCTGTTTCACTACTTCCTTGGAAGAGACCTTTTGATCCTTCCTCCTTCTGGATCATCATGCATACTTCATTTAGGCTAGGGAGCTTTTCAAACCTTAAGATATGGTGAATCAAACCCTTGAATGATCCATTAAGAGTAAGTAGAAGTCCAAATACTTGATCTTGCTCACGCCTCTCATTCAACTCCTTCACATCAGTAGTGGGTGGTCTAAGCAGATCCAGTTCTGCCCATAGACCCCTGAATTCTCCAAAAAAGTCTTTGAACAATTGTTCCCCTTGTTGAATATTGTTCAAGGCTTTCTTAACCTCAAAGATTCTGCTGAGATTAGAGATATTTCCATAAACACTCATAAGAGTGTCCCAAAGCTCCTTTGCAGTTTCACAATAGGAATATGCTGCAAGGATGGATTGCTCTAGTGAACTTTGGAGAACCGCAAGAACAAGCTGGTCCTCTTGAATCCACTTATAATCATCTCGGCTGGTGCTGGCTTTGAGTGGAGACTCCACAGCTCCTTCATCCGCTTCAGCCTTCTTCTCCCTGTCTTTTGACATCTCTTGAGAACCTTCAATATGCTCCCATAAGCCACGGCTTCTCAAGGCAGTTCTTGTGGTTCTTGACCACAGAAGATAGTTGTCTCCTTTGAGAACAATTGGAAGAGTGATTTGTTTCTGATTCTCCATTTGGAAAACAGAGTGATAGTGTTTGTATTTGTGAAAGAAAGTAGGTCTTCAAGAACTAATCTGCTCTGATACCAAATAGATTTTGGGGTAAATTTGTTTGAAGATTAGCAAAGAAAACAAGTTTGATGTTTTCCCTTTTTGGCTGAACGTTTTTTTTTTTTCTACAACAATCAATAATAATTACATAAGTCTTTATAGTTCAGATAACAAAAGGAGCAACTCAAAATACAACAAGAAGCACCGCTTGTTTAGAAAAATATCACACAGCCTTTGTTGACTTTTTTGACATGCTTGTGTGTCTTCTTCCTCCTATTGGGCTTCTCTTGACATGCTTGTGTACGTTCTTCCTCCTATTGGGCCAATTTAAAAAGAAATTTGATGGACCTAATCAGGCTTGTCTTCTTTGGGCTCTCCTCTTGGGTCTTTTTCCACACCAACAATGTTTAATGGTGGAGAGGTGTGTGTTTGCTCCCTTTTAACAGTTTCTAATGGTGAATTTGGGATTTCTAGAAAAAAAGACTCATATGGAGGCTAAAATAACACCTTGGATGTGAATATGAAGAATCAATGCTTTCATTACCAAAGATTTGACAATTTCCAAGTTTAGAATCCCAAAAACAGAATTATGACCCTTCATGATAGAAAAGAGAGTGAATAGAAGTGTTGAAGTCTCAAAGTAGTTGAAGCATGCTACCAAGGTGAAGAAGCAAGTAAAAGTAAGAAACAAGTATTATAGCTTATCCCACAAATCTGTTAGTTCTTTGAATCTTATAGAAGTTTCCAATGGTGAATTTGGGATTTGTAGAAAGAAGACTCATATGGAGGCTGAAACCACACCTTTGGATGTTAATATGAATAATCAATGCTTTCATTGCCAAGGATTTAACCATTTTCAAGCTTAGAATCCCAAAAACAGAGTTATGACCCTTCATGATAGAAATGAGAGTGAATAGAAGTGTTGAAGTCTTAAAGTAGTTGAAGAATGCTACCAAGGTGGAGAAGCAAGTCAAAGTAAGAAACAAGTATTATAGCTTATCCCACAGTTCTGTTAGGTCTTTGAATCTTATAGAAGTTTCTATTGGTGAATTTGGGATTTGTAGAAGGAAGACTCATATGGAGGCTGAAACCACACCTTTGGATGTGAATATGAAGAATCAATGCTTTCATTGCCAAGGATTTGACCATTTCAAGTTTAGAATCCCAAAAACAGAATTATGACCCTTCATGATAGAAATGAGAGTGAATAGAAGTGTTGAAATCTCAAAGTAGTTGAAGCATGCTACCAAGGTGAAGAAGCAAGTAAAAGTAAAAAACAAGTATTATAGCTTATCCCGCAGTTCTGTTAGTTCTTTGAATCTTATAGAAGTTTCTAATGGTGAATTTGGGATTTGTAGAAGGAAGACTCATATGGAGGCTGAAACCACACCTTTGGATGTGAATATGAAGAATCAATGTTTTCATTGCCAAGGATTTGACCATTTCAAGTTTAGAATCCCAAAAACAGAATTATGACCCTTAATGATATAAACGAGAGTGAATATAAGTGTTGAAATCTCAAAGTAGTTGAAGCATGCTACCAAGGTGAAGAAACAAGTAAAAGTAAAAAACAAGTATTATAGCTTATCCCGCAGTTCTATTAGTTCTTTGAATCTTATAGGAGTTTCTAATGGTGAATTTGGGATTTGTAGAAAGAAGACTCATATGGAGGCTAAAATAACACCTTGGATGTGAATATAAATAATCAATGCTTTCATTGCCAAATATTGACATAGGGAAATATCATCAAGGCATCATTTGAGGAGTTTGGAGGTTTCTGTCCGTAGAGTTCCGTGCAAAATCCGGGTTATACAGACCGTACGGATCCGTGCAAAATCCGGGTGTGCAAAATCTGGGTCGAGGTTTTAGGATGACTTGGGAGAGAAGTTTGAAGATTTAGGATTGTGCAAAATCCGTGTGAAAATAGAAGCTTCCAGAAGTTTGTTTTTATTTTAACACATGTATTTTGTTTTAATCTCTATTTTGTCTTCTTGTGTATCTAGGGCTTCCTCCTTAAGATATAAAAGGAGGAGCCTCCCATCAGCTGAACCTTTAACCTAAACATTGTGCCTCTTTGGCTAAAATGAAGATTCAGCTGCCCATTCTTCTTAGTTCTTCATTTCTCTCTTAGATTTCTTCAATCCCATTCCGCATTTACTCTCTAAATCTCTTAATCTCTTATGGTATCAGAGCATGGTTTATGATTCTCTCATTCTTATCTCTTTATTCTAGTTGATCTTGGCTTAATATCTCAGTTTTCAATCCATTCTCTCGGCTGAATCTTCAGATCTGGGCTCAAAATTAGGCATTTCTCGGCAAAACTAGGCATTTCTCGGCAGAATTACCCAGTTTCTCGCAGGATTACCCAGTTTTTCTCGGCAGAAGTACCCAGTTTTCTCGGCAGAAGTACCCAGTTTTCTCGGCAGCAGTACGGCAGCGACTGGGTTTTCTCGAGTTTTTTCGAGAAATTGAAGGTTTTGCTTGGTAGAATTTGATTTTTTTTTGGCAAAGTGAAGTTTTTACTCGGTGGAACCTTGATTTAGTTGGTAAAATTATTATTTTTCTTGATTAAAGCCCATTTCTTTGGCTAGAGGTCATCACTCTTCATTACTTGGTAGATTTGGTGAACCATGGATATTTCTAAACCCATTGTGATTCCAGTGATTCTCAAAGGAGTGAACTACTTGCTGTGGGCTAGAACAACAAGAACAGCACTTTGTGGTCGTGGTCTTTGGTGCCATGTAGAAGGATATCAAGCTCCAAAAGGAATCACAAAGGAAGATGTGATGGAAAGCATTGAAGATCCAAGCTCTGAGGATAGCAAATGGTTCCAAGAGGATCAAAGTGTTCTTGGGCTACTTCAAAACTCACTAGAAGCTCCAATACTTGAAGCTTACTCTTATTGTGAAACGGCTAAGGAATTGTGGGATACTCTCAAGAATGTCTATGGGAATGTTTCTAACCTTACCCATGTGTTTGAAGTGAAGAAAGCTATCAACAATCTCAGCCAAGAGGACCTAGAGTTCACTACACACTTTGGGCAGAATTGGAGATGCTTAGACCCTTCTCGGTGGATCCGGTAGTTCTCAAGGAAAGAAGTGAACAAGACAAGGTCTTTGGCCTTCTACTCACTTTGAATCCAGCCTACAACGATCTGATCAAGCATATCCTTAGGGCAGAGAAGCTACCAAGCTTGGAAGAAGTGTGTTCACAAGTGCAACGTGAGCAAGGTTCGGTTGGGCTCTTTAGTGGGAAAGGAGAAATGGTCATGGCTCACAAGGTAGCATTCAAACATGAAGATAGAAAGACCTTGGTGTGTGATCATTGCAGGAAAAAAGGCCATATCAAGGACAAATGTTGGATCTTACACCCACATCTTAAGCCGGCCAAGTTCAAGACACAAGCTCAAGCCCACGTTTCCGAGGTTAAAAGCGATCAAGGACAAGCTGGGTCATCCAAGCAAGGAGAGGAGCTGGCTATGGTCACTTATACCAATGATGTTGTGAGGAAGTCAGACTTGGAGGCTCTTACTAATAAGGAATCCGGTATCACTCATTTAGCCTCTTTACCAAATTCACCTAGTAAAACGTTGGTTATTGATTCGGGTGCTTCACATCACATGATTAGTAATCCTAAGAGAAGTAGTTGAAGCATGCTACCAAGGTGAAGAAGCAAGTCAAAGTAAGAAACAAGTATTATAGGTTATCCCACAGTTCTGTAAGTTCTTTGAATCTTATAGAAGTTTCTAATGGTGAATTTGGGATTTGTAGAAAGAAGACTCATATGGAGGGTGAAACCACACCTTCGGATGTGAATATGAAGAATCAATGCTTTCATTGCCAAGGATTTCACCATTTTCAAGTTTAGAATCCCAAAAACAGAATTATGACCCTTCATGATAGAAATGAAAGTAAATAAAAGTGTTCAAGTATCAAAGTAGTTGAAGCATGCTACCAAGGTGAAGAAGCAAGTCAAAGTAAGAAACAAGTATTATAGCTTATCCCACAGTTCTGTTAGTTCTTTGAATCTTATAGAAAATTCTAATGGTGAATTTGGGAGTTGTAGAAAGAAGACTCATACGAAGGCTGAAACAACACGTTTTAATGTGAATACGAATAATCAATGCTTGCATTTTCAAGGATTTAACCATTTTGAAAGTTAGAATCCCAAAAATGGAGCTATGACCATTCATGATAGAAATGAGAGCGAATATAAGCATTGAAGTCTCAAAGTAGTTGATGCATGCTACCAAGGTGGAGAAGCAAGTCAAAGTAAGAAACAAGTATTATAGCTTATCCCACAGTTCTGTTAGTTCTTTAAATCTTATAGGAGTTTCTAATGGTGAATTTGGGATTTGTAGAAAGAAGACTCATATGGAGGCTGAAACCACACTTTTGGATGTGAATATGAAGAATCAATGCTTTCATTGCCAAGGATTTCACCATTTTCAAGTTTAAAATCCCAAAAACAGAATTATGACCTTTCATGATAGAAATGAGAGTAAATAGAAGTTTTGAAGTATCAAAGTAGTTGAAGCATGCTACCAAGGTGAAGAAGCAAGTCAAAGTAAGAAACAAGTATTATAGCTTATCCCACAGTTCTGTTAGTTCTTTGAAACTTATAGAAAATTCAAATGGTGAATTTGGGAGTTGTAGAAAGAAGACTCATATGGAGGCTAAAACAACACGTTTTGATGTGAATACGAATAATCAATGTTTTCATTTCCAAGGATTTAACCATTTTGAAAGTTAGAATCCCAAAAATGGAGTTATGACCATTCATGATAGAAATGAGAGCGAATAGAAGCATTGAACTCTCAAAGTAGTTGAAGCATGCTACCAAGGTGGAGAAGCAAGTCAAAGTAAGAAACAAGTATTATAGCTTATCCCACAGTTCTGTTAATTCTTTAAATCTTATAGGAGTTTCTAATAGTGAATTTGGGATTTGTAGAAAGAAGACTCATATGGAGGGTAAAACCACACCTTTGGATGTGAATATGAAGAATCAATGCTTTCATTGCCAAGGATTTCACCATTTTCAAGTTTAGAATCCCAAAAACAGAATTATGACACTTCATGATAGAAATGAGAGTAAATAAAAGTGTTCAAGTATCAAAGTAGTTGAAGCATGCTACCAAGGTGAAGAAGCAAGTCAAAGTAAGAAACAAGTATTATAGCTTATCCCACAGTTCTGTTAGTTCTTTGAATCTTATAGAAGTTTCTAATGGTGAATTTGGGATTTGTAGAAAGAAGACTCATATGGAGGGTAAAACCACACCTTTGGATGTGAATATGAAGAATCAATGCTTTCATTGCCAAGGATTTCACCATTTTCAAGTTTAGAATCCCAAAAACAGAATTATGACACTTCATGATAGAAATGAGAGTAAATAAAAGTGTTCAAGTATCAAAGTAGTTGAAGCATGCTACCAAGGTGAAGAAGCAAGTCAAAGTAAGAAACAAGTATTATAGCTTATCCCACAGTTCTGTTAGTTCTTTGAATCTTATAGCAAATTCTAATGGTGAATTTGGGATTTGTAGAAAGGAAGACTCATATGGAGGCTGAAACCACACCTTTGGATGTGAATATGAAGAATCAATGCTAATCATTGCCAAGGATTTGACCATTTTCAAGTTTAGAATCCCAAAAACAGAATTATGACCCTTCATGATAGAAATGAGAGTAAATAGAAGTGTTGAAGTATCAAAGTAGTTGAAGCATGCTACCAAGGTGAAGAAGCAATTCAAAGTAAGAAACAAGTATTATAGCTTATCCCACAGTTCCGTTAGTTCTTTGAATCTTATAGAAAATTCTAATGGTTAATTTGGGAGTTGTAGAAAGAAGACTCATATGGAGTGATATGATCCCGCTAGCTCTTACGGACATGGAACAAGGAGCACGGATGGAGCTTGAGGATATGCAGCTTGGAGCTAAAGAAGAAGCAGATAAAGGAGCTAAGGATGCTAAGGAGGAGTACATTGGACCCATTACTCCGCTCACACATTAAGAAGCTCACCAAGGAGATTACCGTACTACTCACGAAAGTTACATCTCAAGGTGACCCCCCGGGACTTGGATGTGTCAAGACTATTCTGGTTTTGATACTTGCCGGAGACGGATGATAAGTGGAGGTGTGGCCTTAGTGCTCTTTTCCTTACTCTTGGTTTTGTCCCATTGGGTTTTCCGGAGAAGGTTTTAAAAGAGGCTAAGTCCCACCCCGATTCATCATTTTTACCCACTTATCTTCCATGGTTTTGGGCCTGGCCCATTTCTTTTCTTTCTCTTCTCTTTAGGCACTTTCTTTTGAATTTGAATGGTTGTGTTTTGTTCAAACTCTGTCTTTAATTATGTTGTTAGTTTTAGTGTGTGTTTTCCCGAGGCCTGTCTCAAAACACACCACTCTTCTCCCCCTTCTTCGATAAGATCTCCTAGATCAACTCTGACTTAGGCTGTGTCGGCGTGATGATGTTGATGAGGTTGGAGGCGACGTTGAGAGTGGAGAGTGCGGTGGTAGTGATGTGATCGGATGGAGCCTGGGCGTGATTACTTGGAGAACAGGTTGGTGATTGTTATGGATAGATGTTTCGATGGTAAGATGATTTAGAACAGGTAGAGAATTTCTTGATCACAAAGTGTTGAGAAATTCGGATTCAATGAAGATATTTCACGAATCAGAGTGAAGGGGGAAGAAATCAAACTTTCAGTTTTTTTTCATAAATTCTTAGCTGCCTAACAAAGATCACGCCACTAGGGTTTTATAACACAACCCTAGTTAAAAGCAGACCCTAATTAATAAAAGGAAACATCATGTAGTTTTTTTGTAAAATAAACAACAAGCGTTTTTAATTTAAAAAAGAAACAATGAGGCGTCCCTTCCCACAGGAACCTAGTTGAGTGCTTGCCTCTAAAATACTAAAGTACAAAGTCACTTGTGACTTGTACATTATTACCCAGTAATGACTCCTAAATAACTTCGGCAGTGATTCATCTGCCTCATTAAAAACCATGCTTTGAAAAACCCATTGGGATAAAACTCATCATGGGAAAAAGAGTACAGATTCCTCACCTAAGTTACTTAGTCATCATTAAGGTGCAGTCTTCATAGTGGTGATGTTGAAGACTTGAATCATCGGTGGATTGAATGCTCCTTCGGCTATGAGTGAATGAGCCCTTGGCCATCTCTTTAGCTCCTGGAGCGAGTGATCCTCCCAACTATCTCTGGTTCTTCCTCAGCTCCAGGCTCCTCGGCTCCTTGCTATCCATGATCATATCACCCTCCTCTTGAAAAGGATTTGTCCTCAAATCTGTATCTGCAATATAGGGAAGCAAGTCGAGACACATTGAACGATGGAGATATGTTATACTTACCTTGGAGGTCAATCTGATAAGCATTGTTGTTGATTCTCATTCTTATCTCTTTATTCTAGTTGATCTTGGCTTAATATCTCAGTTTTCAATCCATTCTCTCGGCTGAATCTTCAGATCTGGGCTCAAAATTAGGCATTTCTCGGCAAAACTAGGCATTTCTCGGCAGAATTACCCGGTTCTCGCAGGATTACCCAGTTTTTTCTCGGCAGAAGTACCCAGTTTTCTCGGCAGAAGTACCCAGTTTTCTCGGCAGCATCGGCATGACTGGGTTTTCTCGAGTTTTTCGAGAAATTGAAGGTTTTGCTTGGTAGAATTTGATTTTTTTTTGGCAAAGTGAAGTTTTTACTCGGTGGAACCTTGATTTAGTTGGTAAAATTATTATTTTTCTTGATTAAAGCCCATTTCTTTGGCTAGAGGTCATCACTCTTCATTACTTGGTAGATTTGGTGAACCATGGATCTTTCTAAACCCATTGTGATTCCCAATGATTCTCAAAGGGAGTGAACTACTTGCTGTGGGCTAGAACAACAAGAACAGCACTTTGTGGTCGTGGTCTTTGGTGCCATGTAGAAGGATATCAAGCTCCAAAAGGAATCACAAAGGAAGATGTGATGGAAAGCATTGAAGATCCAAGCTCTGAGGATAGCAAATGGTTCCAAGAGGATCAAAGTGTTCTTGGGCTACTTCAAAAAACTCACTAGAAGCTCCAATACTTGAAGCTTACTCTTATTGTGAAACAGCTGAAGGAATGTAGGATACTCTAAAGAATGTCTATGGGAATGTTTCTAACCTTACCCATGTGTTTGAAGTGAAGAAAGCTATCAACAATCTCAGCCAAGAGGACCTTGAGGGCACTACTCCCTTCGGGCAGAATGGGAGAGGCTTAGACCCTTCTCGGTGGATCCGGTAGTTCTCAAGGAAAGAAGTGAACAAGACAAGGTCTTTGGCCTTCTACTCACTTGGAATCCAGCCTACAACGATCTGATCAAGCATATCCTTAGGGCAGCAGAAAGGCTTGGAAGAAGTGTGTTCACAAGTGCAAGCGTGAGCAAGGTTCGGTTGGGCTCTTTAGTGGGAAAGGAGAAATGGTCATGGCTCACAAGGTAGCATTCAAACATGAAGATAGAAAGACCTTGGTGTGTGATCATTGCAGGAAAAAAGGCCATATCAAGGACAAATGTTGGATCTTACACCCACATCTTAAGCCGGCCAAGTTCAAGACACAAGCTCAAGCCCACGTTTCCGAGGTTAAAAGCGATCAAGGACAAGCTGGGTCATCCAAGCAAGGAGAGGAGCTGGCTATGGTCACTTATACCAATGATGTTGTGAGGAAGTCAGACTTGGAGGCTCTTACTAATAAGGAATCCGGTATCACTCATTTAGCCTCTTTACCAAATTCACCTAGTAAAACGTTGGTTATTGATTCGGGTGCTTCACATCACATGATTAGTAATCCTAAGAGAAGTAGTTGAAGCATGCTACCAAGGTGAAGAAGCAAGTCAAAGTAAGAAACAAGTATTATAGGTTATCCCATCCAGTTCTGTAAGTTCTTTGAATCTTATAGAAGTTTCTAATGGTGAATTTGGGATTTGTAGAAAGAAGACTCATATGGAGGGTGAAACCACACCTTGGATGTGAATATGAAGAATCAATGCTTTCATTGCCAAGGATTTCACCATTTTCAAGTTTAGAATCCCAAAAACAGAATTATGACCCTTCATGTTAGAAATGATAGGAAAACCAAGGAGTCAAGTATCAAAGCCCTTCAAGCATGCAACCAAGGTGAAGAAGCAAGTCAAAGTAAGAAACAAGTATTATAGCTTATCCCACAGTTATGTTAGTTCTTTGAATCTCATAGAAACTTCTAATGGTGAATTTGGGAGAGGTAGAAAGAGGAGCTTCATACGAAGGCTGAAACAACACGTTTTAATGTGAATACGAATAATCAATGCTTGCATTTTCAAGGATTTAACCATTTTGAAAGTTAGAATCCCAAAAATGGAGCTATGACCATTCATGATAGAAATGAGAGCGAATATAAGCATTGAAGTCTCAAAGTAGTTGATGCATGCTACCAAGGTGGAGAAGCAAGTCAAAGTAAGAAACAAGTATTATAGCTTATCCCACAGTTCTGTTAGTTCTTTAAATCTTATAGGAGTTTCTAATGGTGAATTTGGGATTTGTAGAAAGAAGACTCATATGGAGGCTGAAACCACACTTTTGGATGTGAATATGAAGAATCAATGCTTTCATTGCCAAGGATTTCACCATTTTCAAGTTTAAAATCCCAAAAACAGAATTATGACCTTTCATGATAGAAATGAGAGTAAATAGAAGTTTTGAAGTATCAAAGTAGTTGAAGCATGCTACCAAGGTGAAGAAGCAAGTCAAAGTAAGAAACAAGTATTATAGCTTATCCCACAGTTCTGTTAGTTCTTTGAAACTTATAGAAAATTCAAATGGTGAATTTGGGAGTTGTAGAAAGAAGACTCATATGGAGGCTAAAACAACACGTTTTGATGTGAATACGAATAATCAATGTTTTCATTTCCAAGGATTTAACCATTTTGAAAGTTAGAATCCCAAAAATGGAGTTATGACCATTCATGATAGAAATGAGAGCGAATAGAAGCATTGAACTCTCAAAGTAGTTGAAGCATGCTACCAAGGTGGAGAAGCAAGTCAAAGTAAGAAACAAGTATTATAGCTTATCCCACAGTTCTGTTAATTCTTTAAATCTTATAGGAGTTTCTAATAGTGAATTTGGGATTTGTAGAAAGAAGACTCATATGGAGGGTAAAACCACACCTTTGGATGTGAATATGAAGAATCAATGCTTTCATTGCCAAGGATTTCACCATTTTCAAGTTTAGAATCCCAAAAACAGAATTATGACACTTCATGATAGAAATGAGAGTAAATAAAAGTGTTCAAGTATCAAAGTAGTTGAAGCATGCTACCAAGGTGAAGAAGCAAGTCAAAGTAAGAAACAAGTATTATAGCTTATCCCACAGTTCTGTTAGTTCTTTGAATCTTATAGAAGTTTCTAATGGTGAATTTGGGATTTGTAGAAAGAAGACTCATATGGAGGGTAAAACCACACCTTTGGATGTGAATATGAAGAATCAATGCTTTCATTGCCAAGGATTTCACCATTTTCAAGTTTAGAATCCCAAAAACAGAATTATGACACTTCATGATAGAAATGAGAGTAAATAAAAGTGTTCAAGTATCAAAGTAGTTGAAGCATGCTACCAAGGTGAAGAAGCAAGTCAAAGTAAGAAACAAGTATTATAGCTTATCCCACAGTTCTGTTAGTTCTTTGAATCTTATAGCAAATTCTAATGGTGAATTTGGGATTTGTAGAAAGAAGACTCATATGGAGGCTGAAACCACACCTTTGGATGTGAATATGAAGAATCAATGCTATCATTGCCAAGGATTTGACCATTTTCAAGTTTAGAATCCCAAAAACAGAATTATGACCCTTCATGATAGAAATGAGAGTAAATAGAAGTGTTGAAGTATCAAAGTAGTTGAAGCATGCTACCAAGGTGAAGAAGCAATTCAAAGTAAGAAACAAGTATTATAGCTTATCCCACAGTTCCGTTAGTTCTTTGAATCTTATAGAAAATTCTAATGGTTAATTTGGGAGTTGTAGAAAGAAGACTCATATGGAGTGATATGATCCCGGCTAGCTCTACGGACATGGAACAAGGAGCACGGATGGAGCTTGAGGATATGCAGCTTGGAGCTAAAGAAGAAGCAGATAAAGGAGCTAAGGATGCTAAGGAGGAGTACATTGGACCCGTTACTCGCTCACACATTAAGAAGCTCACCAAGGAGATTACCGTACTACTCACGAAAGTTACATCTCAAGGTGACCACTCGGGACTTGGATGTGTCAAGACTATTCTGGTTTTGATACTTGCCCGAGACGGATGATAAGTGGAGGTGTGGCCTTAGTGCTCTTTTCCTTACTCTTGGTTTTGTCCCATTGGGTTTTCCGGAGAAGGTTTTTAACGAGGCTAAGTCCCACACTCGATTCATCATTTTTACCCACTTATCTTCCATGGTTTTGGGCCTGGCCCATTTCTTTTCTTTCTCTTCTCTTTAGGCACTTTCTTTTGAATTTGAATGGTTGTGTTTTGTTCAAACTCTGTCTTTAATTATGTTGTTAGTTTCGAGTGTGTGTTTTCCCGAGGCCTGTCTCAAAACACACCACTCGCCTCCCCCTTCTTCTGATAAGATCTCCCTAGATCAACTCTGACTTAGGCTGTGTCGACGTGATGATGTTGATGAGGGTGGAGGCGCGACGTTGAGAGTGGAGGTGCGGTGGTAGTGATGTGATCGGATGGAGCCTGGGCGTGATTACTTGGAGAACAGGTTGGTGATTGTTATGGATAGATGTTTCGATGGTAAGATGATTTAGAACTGGTAGCAGAATTTCTAGATCACTAGGTGTAGAAGAAATTCGAATTCAATGATGATGATCACGAATCAAGGTGAGGGAAGAAATCAAAACATTCAGTTTTTTTCATAAAAATTCTTCCCCTTGACAAAGGCCACGCCACTAGGGTTTTATAACATAACCCTAGTGTAAAACGCAAACCCTAATCATAAAAGGAAAAATCATGTAGTTTTCTGAAAAATAAACAACAAGCAGTTTTTAATTTAAAAAAGAAATGGGCGTCTCTCCACAGGAACCTAGTTGGTGCGCCTCTAAAATACTAAGTACAAAGTCACTGTGACTTGTACATTATTACCCTACTGCAATGACTCCTAAATAACTCGGCGTAGTGATTCATCTGCCTCATTAAAAACCATCTTGAGAAAACCCATTGGGATAAAACTCATCATGGGAAAAAATACAGATTCCTCACCTAAGTTACTTAGTCATCATTACGGGTGCAGTCTTCATAGTGGTGATGTTGAAGACTTGAATCATCGGTGGATTGAATGCTCCTTCGGCTAAGAGAATGATGGCTTCCTTGGCCATCTCTTTAGCTCCTGGAGCGAGTGATCCTCCCAACTATCTCTGGTTCTTCCTCAGCTCCGGGCTCCTCAGCTCCTTGCTATCCATGATCATATCATCCCCCCTCTTGAAAAGGATTTGTCCTCAAATCTGTATCTGCAATATAGGGAAGCAAGGCCGACACATTGAACGATGGGGATATGTTATACTTACCTTGGAGGTCAATCTGATAAGCATTGTTGTTGATCCTCTTGATGACTTCAAATGGTCCGTCAACCCGTGGCATAAGCTTGCTCTTCCTCTCTTGGAATCTTTCCTTCAGTAAATGAACCCACACCAAGTCGCCTTCTTGAAGATCATCTCCTTTCTGCCTTTGTTTGCTTGTTTTTTCAGTCTTGCTAGTCCTCTTCTCGATATTCTCCTTAGCCTTAGCGTGTATCTTCCTCACCTGTTCAGCTTTTTTTTTGCCATCTAAACTACATTTCACACTTAACGGCAAAGGGATCAAATCTAGAGGTGATTGTGGATTAAACCCATAAACAATTTCAAAAGGGGAAAAGAGAGTTGCAGAATGCTTAGCGTGATTGTAGGCAAACTCCACGTGTGGTAAGCACTCTTCCCATGACTTGATATTACTTTTTTACCACGCATACGAGAAGTGTAGACAAAGTTCTGTTCACCACCTCTGTTTGACCGTCAGTCTGAGGATGACACGTCGTTGAAAATGTCAGCTTGGTTCCTAGTTTAACCCATAAGGTTCTCCAGAAGTGCCCTAGAAACTTGGTATCTCGGACTGGCTATCTCTTGAGGCATGCCATGTAGGCGTACTATTTCCTGAAAAACAAGTTAGCTACAACAACAGCATCATCCGTCTTGTGACTAGCAATGAAGTGAGCCATCTTGCTTTGAACCTGTCAACAACCACAAATATAGAATCTCTACCATTTCTGGTTCGGGAGGTAAGCCAAGTACAAAATCCATAGAAATATGAGTCCAAGGTTGAGAAGGGATAGGGAGAGGAGTGTACAAACCGTGAGGCTGCACCTTACTTTTTGCCATTTTACAAACAGCACACCTAGAACAAACCTTCTCGACGTCTGTCTTCATATTTGGCCAGTAGAAGTGATCTTGCAGTCCAGATAGGGTCTTTGCTACTCCAAAATGCCCAGCTAGTCCACCTCCATGAGCTTCTCTGACGAGCAGTTCCCTAATAGCTCCGCGTGGGATGCACAATCTACTGTTGTAGAATAAATATCCTGCCTGTCTAAAATACTTTTCAAAGGCAAACTTATGGCATTTGCCATAGCTCTCAACAGAATCAAGGTCAGTCTCATGCAGTTCTATGATATGTTCAAACCCATGTAATTTCGATGTTAACGTAGAAACAAGAGTGTACCTTTTGGATAATGCATCTCGATTACATTATCCTTACCTTTCTTGTACTTAACAATGTATGGAAACGTTTCAATGAACTCCATCCACCGGGCGTGCCTCTTGTTGAGCTTTGTCCCTTGAGGTGCTTCAATGACTCGTGGTCCGTGTGAATAACAAACTCCTTAGGCCATAAGTAATGTTGCCACGTCTGAAGGGCTCGAACCAATGCGTATAACTCCTTGTCATAAGTGGGATAATTCAGCGTTGATCCTCCTAATTTCTCCTTGAAATATGCGACTGGTTTCTTATCCTGCATAAGAACTGCTCCAATACCTAAGCCAGACGCATCACATTCAGTCTCAAAGGTTTTCATAAAATCAGGAAGTACTGAAAGAGGGGAATTGATCGGCTTATCTTTCAGGGCTGTAAAAGCCTGCTCGTGGGCGTCTCCCCACTTGAACCCCACGTCTTTCTTGATGACTTCATCGAGCGCAACAATGGTGCTAAAATCTCTCACAAACCGCCTATAAAAGCCTGCTAGTCCATGGAAGCTCCTGACTTCTCCCTCGTTCTTAGGGGCTGGCCATTCCTTGATTGCCTTTATTTTCTCCTCATCTACCTTCACACCATCTGCACTTACTACAAAGCCTAGGAAAACAACTTCATTAGTGCAGAAAGAACATTTAGAGCGATTAGCAAAAAGAGATTGAGAACGAAGAACATCTAGAACCCTGCAGATGTGTTCTAAATGCTCCTCCAAACCTTTGCTGTAGATGAGTATATCATCAAAGTAGACTACCACGAAGACTCCTATGAACTGTCTTAAGGCGTGATTCATTAAGCGCATGAAGGTGCTGGGAGCATTGGTGAGACCAAACGGCATGACTAACCATTCATACAGCCCCTGCTTGGTCTTGAAAGCAGTCTTCCACTCATCCCCTTCCTTCATTCTGATCTGGTGATACCCACTCTTCAAATCGATCTTGGAGAAGATTGTTGATCCACACAACTCATCTAGTTTATCGTCAAGCCTTGGAATCGGATGTCTGTACTTTACGGTTATGTTATTGATTGCTCTGCAGTCTACACACATCCTCTATGTTCCATCTTTTTTCGGAACTAACAAGACTGGTACTGCGCATGGACTCAAGCTCTCTCTGATATGTCCTTTAATCATTAGCTCTTCTACTTGCTTCTGAAGCTCCTTTGTCTCTACGGGATTTGTTCTGTACGCTGGTCTGTTCGGGAGTGCTGATCCTGGCACTAAATCTATCTGGTGCTCTATCCCACGGATTGGAGGTAGTCCTGGTGGTATCTCTTCTGGAAAAACATCCACGTATTCCTGCAAAATCTCATTCATAGCACTAGGTAGCTCCTGTGAAAGATTAGTACTAACAAGGGATTCCTTGTATATGAACATAAACGTAGTCATTTCAGGATCAAAGAGTTTAGAGAATTCACTGTGATTAATGTAGAGGCTGTTGAAACTTGCTCTCTCTCCTGGCGGGTCATATGGAGCTGGTCGTGATAGATTTCACCTGGTGTGGGTGGGAGAAGAGTGACCTTGCGTGGCTTGAACTCAAATGAATGCTTGTTGGTATAACCATCATGCATAACCCTTCATCAAACTGCCATGGTCTGCCTAATAAAACGTGACTAGACTTCATAGGAATCACATCACAGAGCAGTTCATCTTCATACTTCCCAATTGCTAGTTTGACTAACACTTGCTGCGAAACGGTCAAAGCTCCTTTGTTGTTCAACCACTGTAGCTGGTAGGGTCTGGGATGTGAAGTGGTCTTAAGATTGAGCTTCTTTACCATCTCTTCACTAGCAGCATTGGTGCAGCTACCTACATCTACAATCAACGTGCAGACTTTGTCCTGAACTACACACCTAGTGTGGAAGAGATTCTCACGCTGTCCTCTATCGTCGGGATGAACCTGAACACTCAAAGTCCTGCGTGCTACCAACATCTCTCCAATGGGTGCTGATTCTTCTGCTTCTTCTAGATCAAGATCAGTTTCGCTTTCTGAACTATCCTGTGGTACAATCTCTCCCCCTTCCCGAAGCAGAAACATTCTTATATTCGGACAGTCCCGGGAGTAATGTCCCATGCCTTGACACTTGAAGCACCTAACCTGACTAGTAGTAGCTCCAGCCCTGGGTTTAAATTCGGTCTTAACCCCTTCTTTAACTGTCGTAGGCGCTGGCTTAGTGTCCTTGGTGTAGATAGGTTTGCTGAGCTCTCTTGGCTTAGGGATGTTGGACGAGAAAGTGGGTCTTCCGATTTTTCTCTTAATTTGTGATTCAATCAGCTCTGCCTTATGTACCATCTCTTGTACATCCTCATAATTCTGCAGCTCCACTTTATCTTGAATCTCTCTGTTTAGTCCCCCAAGGAACCTAGACGCCACCATATCTTCACTCTCGCTCAGATCAGCCCTGATCATTAAAGTTTCAAGCTCCTGATAATAGTCTCTAACTGACTTCGTACCTTGGATGAGACGCCTCAGCTTGTTAAGAATTTCTCTCTGATAATGCGCTGGAACAAACCTCTTTCTCATTTGCACAACCAGCTGCTCCCAAGTAGTAACAGGAGGCTCTCTATGTCTCTGCCTGGACATTCCCAGCTGTTCCCACCACAAAAGCGCATAACCACTGAATTCTGAGACAGCAATCTTCACCTTATTGAGCTCATAAGTTCCTTGGACCAGAAAATTAGATTCCATCTTCCTTTCCCAGTCTAAATAAACCTCTGGATCGTTGGTGCCATAAAAAGGTGGGTACTGAATCTTGATATGGTTCAGCTGCTGTCTCAAAGGATCAAAGTCTCGGCCATTGACTCTGTGTCTGTCTCTTCTCGCGGTTCTCCTACTATGCGTAGAGGCCTCTTCTTCATCAGAATATTGTACTTCGGAGTTTCCCGTGAATGCTCTATGCCCAGCAACATACTCTTCTCTGTGCTGTCGACTAGATGGATACCTCTCAGCCCTAGAACCAGCTTGTCTCCTCTGATTAAACACGGTTTCCCTACCTACATGAGGTGATCTAACAGTTCTGGTACGGGATCGCTTAGAGGGTGATCCTACATGTGACTTGCCCTTGGCGAGGCGGATAGCTTCATTAGGACTAGGCGGTTCTGAAGTGTCTGAATCGGTAGCACTGGCCTCTTTTTGGAGATCCTTGAGGCGTTGCTCGAACTGGGTGGTAAGCTGCTCTATTTGTTGGTTGAGTTGCGTTTTAACAGCCTCACTTGATACCTTGATTTGTTCAGCCATGGCTTTGTTAAGAGCTGCCATGGTTTCAGCTGAAAGCTCCATGGTACCTGAAACAAGTTACCAAAAGCTCGCAGTAACTGGTTCTAATAAAAATCAATAGATAATATCAAAATAATGCATAAACAAATTCCTAATCTAATTAGGTTTTGAGTGCAGCCACGAAATCCTATTCTAATTAGGGTTTGATGCAGCAACAGATCCTAAACTAACTAGGAACGAAAATCAAGGACAGCTACAATGAATTCCTAATGCAACTAGGAATGAAAATAGAACGAAATTGAAGTAAAAACAGCAAGGAAAAAAACGCCTAGGGTATGCAAACAAAATTCTGAAACTAAAACAGTATGGAGATGGCGTTTTAGGGTTAGAGAAATTCTCAGCCTTTGGTTCAGAGTTGGCTCTGATACCACTTGATAAGATCTCCCTAGATCAACTCTGACTTAGGCTGTGTCGACGTGATGATGTTGATGAGGGTGGAGGCGCGACGTTGAGAGTGGAGGTGCGGTGGTAGTGATGTGATCGGATGGAGCCTGGGCGTGATTACTTGGAGAACAGGTTGGTGATTGTTATGGATAGATGTTTCGATGGTAAGATGATTTAGAACAGGTAGCAGAATTTCTTGATCACAAAGTGTTGAGAAATTCGGATTCAATGAAGATATTTCACGAATCAAAGTGAGGGAAGAAATCAAACTTTCAGTTTTTTTCATAAATTCTTCGCTGCCTAACAATGATCACGCCACTAGGGTTTTATAACACAACCCTAGTTAAAAACGCAGACCTAATTAATAAAAGGAAACATCATGTAGTTTTTTTGTAAAATAAACAACAAGCAGTTTTTAATTTAAAACAGAAACAGCGAGGCGTCCCTTCCCACAGGAACCTAGTTGGTGCGCCTCTAAAATACTAAGTACAAAGTCACTGTGACTTGTACATTATTACCCACTAGCAATGACTCCTAAATAACTCGACGTAGTGATTCATCTGCCTCATTAAAAACCATGCTGAGAAAACCCATTGGGATAAAACTCATCATGGGAAAAAGAGTACAGATTCCTCACCTAAGTTACTTAGTCATCATTACCGGGTGCAGTCTTCATAGTGGTGATGTTGAAGACTTGAATCATCGGTGGATTGAATGCTCCTTCGGCTATGAGTGAATGAGCTTCCTTGGCCATCTCTTTAGCTCTGGAACGAGTGATCCTCCCAACTATCTCTGGTTCTTCCTCAGCTCCAGGCTCCTCAGCTCCCTTGCTATCCATGATCATATCATCTTCTCTTTATATGTCTCTCTCATTTCTACATCTAATAACAATCATCTTTTTATCAAATATCTTTTAACCTTTGTGGTTTCTTTCTTTGTTTAAGTGATTCGATCAAAAATCCTCATTAGTTCTTCAGTGTGAAGTCGAGAACTCTTGGGCGACTCATCGTGAGGCTTTCCGCATCCTCTCGTGGCATCTATCAATCCCCCCTGATATGATCCTGGAAAGAATCAAATATAATCAAGATCATACATTTTTCAAACATTGGAGAAGTCACAAGATCAAGAGCTAAACATTGATTCGGACCGATCGATCCGAGTGCTAGGCGAGAAAACCCATGTGTCTTGTTCAGTGAAAGGACGTCCAAGCTCAACTGTTCCAGCCCAAAGACCACTTGGAATATATTCTCACCTCATCTAGAGCACACCTCGAAGTTGAATCGGTCCAATCCGAGTTCAGGTGAAGAAGTTATTCAACTTCCAAGTCAAGTGATTCCCAGCTTACGCGATTCAGACATGCGTGCGTTGAATAATTATTTCCGAGCAAACCAGAAGGAGTTAAGCTACGAACTAAATTTTCCTGGAATCTTGATCCATTCCAGAATCACGTCGAATTGAATTTCCATCAAAATGAGTTCAGACTTGGGAGATATGAATTTTACAATTCCATGGATCTGCTTCAGGCCCTATTGCGCGACTGAGCCAAAGATCATGATGCAAAGCCCAACTCAGGTACGATCTCGACGTAAAACCAATTGGATAATCTTACTGGATCTCTTAGCTTTCCAAGAAGCCCAAAAACAGAAGCAATGGATATCGGACCACAAAGTTACAGCCCATTTACCAAAACGGGTTAATCTGGTTCTAAACATGAAGAGTTCAAGGCCTAATTGGTTTGCAAGCTTCTAAGCTTATGTTTGGCATCTAGGAGGTATTTCTACAAAATCCAGCAAGCCCAATAAGCTCCAGCAAATGAATATCTCGGCCAAAGAAGCATGGAGAAGTCAAAGGATCATTTCAAGGTGCATGCATGAGGAGTCCAAGGGTTGAATTCACATTCAACACACTATCTTTATTTCTTTTCTTTTATTTCTCTTTATTTCAAGACAATAATGACTTAGCTTAGTTTCTAAGTTTTCTTTTCTTTATATTCATGTAAACTCATTTGAGAAGAATATCCAACTTTTTATTTTCAAAACCTTGAGAGTGATTCTCTTTAGTTCTTTTAGAACTTTCGATTGCTTGGTGTGTAATATCCAACAATCAAATCGATTCGTCTCGGTGTGTCATATCCGAGGAATCAAACCTTGTCTTGTCTAGGTGTGTCATATCCTAGGAGGCATTGAGGTATATCAGGAGCTATTCCGCATCTCCTGTGCGACCATTCGATCCACCACTTCGAGTCCCTCGAAGATTATCCATCGTTTCATCTTTCTACCAATCCGAAAGTGCCGATTCTTGGGAAGGATCATATCATTTGGTATCAGAGCACACTTTCGGGATCGGTATTTGTATCTATCATCTTTTGATCTTAGATTTTTCATTTCTCTCTTGTCCTTCTAATCTAGTTGATCGGATCAATCAATTAGGGGATTTAGTCGAATTGATTTTTTTTTTTTTTTATCTTTGATCATATTTTTTCTGTTTGATCTTTCTATAGTTCTAGTTTTATTTATGAGTTGTTAAAAAAAAAAAAAAGAGAATTTGATTGGACCAAAAGAAAAAAAAAAAAAAAGAGAAAAGAAAAAAAAAAAAAAAAAGGGGTTCATCCGATCTGTTCTTCCTTAGATCGAAAAAGAAAAAAAAGAGTGATGTCTTTCGGTTTATTGAAAAAGAGCAGACCAGAAAAAGTTCAAAGGAGATCACAAGAGAGTCCCCTAAGAAGAGTTCAACCACGCCCAGAAATGAATGAAGAGGAGCTGGATTGTTATAGTAGAGGCATTCTTGCTTCAGATCAAAGTCGGAGAAGGCCAAGATGTGACCAAGAAGCAAGGAGACGAGATGAAAATATTCTCAGTGTTCTTAAGTTGAAGATACCACCATTTCATGGGAAAAATGATCCGGATGTTTACTTGGAGTGGGAGAAAAAGACTGAGCTAGTTTTTGATAGCAACAACTATTCTGAGCTTAAGAAGGTACGAAAAGCAACCTACGAGTTTTATGGTTATGCTAATACTTGGTGGGATCAGTTGGTGACAATGAGGAGACGAAATGGCAAGAATCCCGTCAAAACATGGGCTGAGGTGAAGTCTGTTATGAGGAAACGTTTTCTGCCCTGTGGTTATCACCAAGAGCAACATTATGTGGACACTTTTCGGAAGTTAGAGGACTTGATGCTTGAGTATCTTCAGGGTGAGCAGCAGCAGCCCAAGAAGAGAAACACAAAACCAAAAGTCGAAGCCAAACCGCCCACGGAAGTTGCAAAGTTTGTGGAACAATCTGATCATGAAGAAGTGATAGCAGTTCAAGAGAATTTACAATCTGCTCTTACAGCGGAAGAGGAGAATCAGGGTCAGAATGTACAAGGAGAAGAAGCGAAGTGGTTTTTGATTCATTGTCCTCGTCGGAGAAAAAGGAGGAAGCCATGAAGCAAAGTCTAGGGAGCATAGATGATTCAGCTGATGAATTCACAGAGAGGTATAGCTTGTCTCCTACACTTGATCCTTATATTTTGGATTTTGAGTTGCTGGAAAAAGTCGATGGAGATAAGATGCTATTGTCGGTTCAATATGAATGTGAGATTCAAGAAGTCGAACATGTTGATTTTGTTTTTGGCGATGCAGCGTTTTGCAAACCCGAGAGCAAAGCTATGATATTTGATTTTGTGATTCAAGGCAATGGTGAGCAAACTCAAGGTTTTGATCTACTTGTCAACAAGGGAGATTTTCTTGATTTTAGCCATAACAAGAGTTCTAAAATAAGAGTGGCGAGCGGAAGCATGGAAGTTTCGAGCTGGTCTTGGAAAATGGAGTTTCAAAACTGTTTTCTCTTTATCATTATATGATTCTTAAGGGTCTTAACTTGATGGGATTTCAGGAAGAATCATCTACACTCACCGAGGAAAGGTATTGGAGTAGAGGTTCGACGCCAAGGTCCTATAGTGGACAAAGTGAAAGATGGTCGAAAAGCTATAGAGCTTGGAATTCTAGATGATTATGGAGTAATGTCTGAGCCGAGGATGCACAAGGCAAGGCGTGCTATACAATTTTTGATATCTAGCGGAGTGATTAAGCTACCAAAGCTTAGGTGTCTTAAACTCATGAAATGTTTGAGCCATCCATTTGATCCCGGAATCAAGATTTGAGGACAAATCTTTTTCAAGTGGAGGGGATTGATATGATCCTGGAAAGAATCAAATATAATCAAGATCATACATTTTTCAAACATTGGAGAAGTCACAAGATCAAGAGCTAAACATTGATTCGGACCGATCGATCCGAGTAAAGGGCGAAAAACCCATGTGTCTTGTTCAGTGAAAGGACGTCCAAGCTCAACTGTTCCAGCCCAAAGACCACTTGGAATATATTCTCACCTCATCTAGAGCACACCTCGAAGTTGAATCGGTCCAATCCGAGTTCAGGTGAAGAAGTTATTCAACTTCCAAGTCAAGTGATTCCCAGCTTACGCGATTCAGACATGCGTGCGTTGAATAATTATTTCCGAGCAAACCAGAAGGAGTTAAGCTACGAACTAAATTTTCCTGGAATCTTGATCCATTCCAGAATCACGTCGAATTGAATTTCCATCAAAATGAGTTCAGACTTGGGAGATATGAATTTTACAATTCCATGGATCTGCTTCAGGCCCTATTGCGCGACTGAGCCAAAGATCATGATGCAAAGCCCAACTCAGGTACGATCTCGACGTAAAACCAATTGGATAATCTTACTGGATCTCTTAGCTTTCCAAGAAGCCCAAAAACAGAAGCAATGGATATCGGACCACAAAGTTACAGCCCATTTACCAAAACGGGTTAATCTGGTTCTAAACATGAAGAGTTCAAGGCCTAATTGGTTTGCAAGCTTCTAAGCTTATGTTTGGCATCTAGGAGGTATTTCTACAAAATCCAGCAAGCCCAATAAGCTCCAGCAAATGAATATCTCGGCCAAAGAAGCATGGAGAAGTCAAAGGATCATTTCAAGGTGCATGCATGAGGAGTCCAAGGGTTGAATTCACATTCAACACACTATCTTTATTTCTTTTCTTTTATTTCTCTTTATTTCAAGACAATAATGACTTAGCTTAGTTTCTAAGTTTTCTTTTCTTTATATTCATGTAAACTCATTTGAGAAGAATATCCAACTTTTTATTTTCAAAACCTTGAGAGTGATTCTCTTTAGTTCTTTTAGAACTTTCGATTGCTTGGTGTGTAATATCCAACAATCAAATCGATTCGTCTCGGTGTGTCATATCCGAGGAATCAAACCTTGTCTTGTCTAGGTGTGTCATATCCTAGGAGGCATTGAGGTATATCAGGAGCTATTCCGCATCTCCTGTGCGACCATTCGATCCACCACTTCGAGTCCCTCGAAGATTATCCATCGTTTCATCTTTCTACCATTCCGAAAGTGCCGATTCTTGGGAAGGATCATATCACCCCCTATCCTCTACTTGTGTCGTGTGATTCGATCTCAAGTATAGGAATATCCCCTTGGACTTTCTCTCGTGCGTGAATGGGTTTGTGAGCCTACCCGGGTTCGCATCAAGTGGTATCAGAGCCTCTGGAAAGTTAAGTCCACTTCGATCAATTTTCATAAATTCTAGGGTGCTTCTAAAATTGCGATTTCAAGTGATTTGATTTCGTGTAGGAGTCTAGTTTCTATTAAAATTGGTTTTAGAATTTTCGGAGACGTTTTGATATTTTATTCTGACCGATCATCTTCACATGCTCTTCGCGAAGGGTTTTCCGTCGATTTTCAGTGCAGGAATTTTCAAAACTTAGTTTTAATCGCTAAAAATACTATATTGGTTGGATCTGCTTTGGTTTTGAGTCTAGTTTACAGGAAAATTGTTTTTAAAAATTTTGGATTTGATTTGGTTGACGAATTCAATCGATTGTTGATAGGTGTCGATTTGGTTCCTCGCTGGATCGCTGCCTGTGTGTCACGGTTTGATTTCGATTTCTTTGCATGATCTGTTTGGTTTGTTTCCTTTGAACTATTTACTGGGTTAGTTGTGTTTGTTTTTTTTTTCAGGTACAGCAATGTCTAATCACAAAGGAGAGGATATGTTCTACACAAGGTGCCAGGTTCAAAGCAAGATATGCAGCCTCATGATTGATGAAAGGAGTTCCAACAACGTGGCAAGTGAATATATGGTCAAGAAGCTTGGACTGACAGTGAAGGAGCACCCATGGCTCGATGAAGATTACAGATTAAGAGTGAGCCACCAAGTGAAGATTTCCATAACCATTGGAAAGTATGAAGACGAGATTCTGTGTGATGTTCAACCAATGGAAACCTGTCACATCCTTCTTGGAAAATCATGGCAGAATGAGCGAAGAGCAATCTATGATGGTCACAAAAACCGATATTCATTCAAGTACAAAAGAGGCAAGATCAATCTGGTTTCAATGTCACCACACGAGATTCAACAAGATCAGCTCATTCTAAAGCAAAGAGTAAGACAAATTGAATGCAAGGACATATTCCAAGAAAATATTCCGAAGGAGTCACCACCCATATGTGTAGAAAAAATTCAACTCAAAACATGTCAAAAAGATATTGGTGAAGACTTCGAACCAGAACCACCAGATTATGTGCTAGCCAATGCCAAGAGTTTGAATAAAGAAGAAGGAGACTCGCAAATCAAAGAAACTGAATCCCATATCAGTTTTGGGAATGAACTAGGACGCCATGGAGAAGAACTAAAGGATAAGGAGCTAGATGTCATAAAGGAACTAACTTGTTATAGATGTCATAAGATAGGACACTTTAATATGCCCATCTAGGAAATTGAAGGAAAACACATCTCTAGAACAGGAACCAAAACCTTCTAAAGGAAGTAAAAGTCTAGCTCAATCCAGTTTTGAAATTTCCAATTCTAGTTTGATACACTTGTCTTCGTCAAAGAGTTTTGAAACAGGTCCTGCCAAAGAGCACATGTCCAAAGAAGAAGCAATGGACCAGGGAAAAACTCAAGACACAAGTCAATCCATATTGCTTAAGGAGCTACTGTGGCATAAGTATGAACCAAGGGGTTTAGCATCAAAAGAAACTTACAGCCCTCCGCCCAAGGAAGTGTTCAACCACATTATAAGTAAGAAGATGGAGGCTACAGAAACATCTCAACCAAAGAAGGCAACTGAACAAGTCATAGATCACAAGCAACGCCTAAAGCCATCACTTAAATCAAGCGGTGAACCAAAGCAATCTGAGTGTGTTTCAAAGATCACCATCTTCAAAGCTGAAAAGTTACCAAACATCTTACATGGTACTAAGGTAAGTTTAGCTAGCGAGTCTGTTCGATACTGGAATAATTCTACATTCACTCGTAGCATCAAACAACCTGTTTTGAATATTAAAATTTCAAGTATAATGCACTTGATTTTTCCTTTAAGTGCCAAGGAAGATGCAGGTACCTTAGATCTGCGCAAAGACCTAAAAGAAAACACATCGACATGGAGCTTAACAACGGAGCAAACGGAGAAAGTAACAAAGTGCAATGACATGCCATCAAACTCAGAGCTCTTGACGTGTTTTCCTGCCAATAAACAAAGAGAGGATGTCACCAACCTCATAGTGATCAAAGAGAAACCACTCGATGCTCAGCCACCAATTCAAACCCGAGGTAACTATCTAGACTCGCAAAAACGAATGAGAGCTAACCTTCTTTCTCTTGGTGCAGATTGTACAATTTTGAGGTCACAACTTTGTCAAAGAAAAGGGTATGATACATCCATCCCAACCACACCATCCCATGAGCAAACCAATGTAGCTGTCGCATGTGTCAAACTGGATCCAAAATCACTTCCATTTGCCGTGACAATTACATGCACCGAATACATCAAGGACCTTCTTCAGGTAAGTAACTCTTTAACTCAATTTGATTCTCATGATTCCAAGGTTGTGAGTAAGAGTTTATCATCTCCAGAAACTATTAAAAAAAAGTTAGGTGTATTCAAAGAATATTCGGAACCAAACTCTTGTCTTAGGACGCAAATAAAAGAGAAACATGATAAAGAAAATTCTGGGGTCCGAAATGAAACTTGTGTCCTTGTCTATAGTGACTCTACGACTGTGGTAATACGCTTGTTCTTTGCCAAAGGTGTTGAAAACATTGCAGGTCTAAAAGAGGAGCCACCGGCCTTAGAAGTTTACTCGACCCATTTCTTTGTGAGGACTGGAATTAGAGTTGTCTTGAGAAAGAAGTTGAACACCTCCCAAAGCTATCAAGACACGAAGCGTGGAGCTCTACCTAGAAGGAAACTCCAAGAATTATCACCGACCATCTCCGAGGATATGTTCCGAA
>CM051362.1:26850848-26890429 GCA_028015245.1 Cardamine occulta | reverse complement strand
CTGGTCCAATTTTCGATTTTCTTGTCACTAACAAACTTCGTGGAGATTTTTATCTTAAAAACAGATTTGGAGAGGGAAACCATGAAGCTTACAAGGAACAGCCGTTTGAGTCAAAAAATAGAAACTCAGCTAAAGGAAATTGGCGAAGAAGCTTGAGTTGTTTCCATGACGAAAACCAAATGAAAGGTTGTTCTAGGAATTACGGCTACAAGTTCTATCCTTTTGGATACCAAGGTATGATGTTTAACATTATTGTTTATGATGATATTAACTTGTTTCTTTTTGTTGCAGATTGTCCGGATTTGAGGACAAATCCTTTTCAAGAGAGGGGGCATGATATGATCCCGGCTAGCTCTACGGACATGGAACAAGGAGCACGGATGGAGCTTGAGGATATGCAGCTTGGAGCTAAAGAAGAAGCAGATAAAGGAGCTAAGGATGCTAAGGAGGAGTACATTGGACCCGTTACTCACTCACAGATTAAGAAGCTCACCAAGGAGATTACCGTACTACTCACGAAAGTTACATCTCAAGGTGACCACTCGGGACTTGGATGTGTCAAGACTATTCTGGTTTTCATACATGCCCGAGACGGATGATAAGTGGAGGTGTGGCCTTAGTGCTCTTTTCCTTACTCTTGGTTTTGTCCCATTGGGTTTTCCGGAGAAGGTTTTTAACGAGGCTAAGTCCCACACTCGATTCATCATTTTCACCCACTTATCTTCCATTGTTTTGGGCCTGGCCCATTTCTTTTCTTTCTCTTCTCTTTAGGCACTTTCTTTTGAATTTGAATGGTTGTGTTTTGTTCAAACTCTGTCTTTAATTATGTTGTTAGTTTCGAGTGTGTGTTTTAATTATGTCTCGAAACACACCACTCGCCTCCCCTTCTTCTCTTTATATGTCTCTCTCATTTCTACATCTAATAACAATCATCTTTTTATCAAATATCTTTTAACCTTTGTGGTTTCTTTCTTTGTTCGAGTGATTCGATCAAAAATCCTCATTAGTTCTTCAATGTGAAGTCGAGAACTCTTGGGTGACTCATCGTGAGGCTTTCCGCATCCTCTCGTGGCGTCTATCAATCCCCCCTATCCGCTTTTTGTGTCGTGTGATTCGATCTCAAGTCAAGGAATATCCCCTTGGACTTTCTCTTGTGCGTGAATGGGTTTGTGAGCCTACCCGGGTTCGCATCAAGTGGTATCAGAGCCTCTCGAAAGTTAAGTCCACTTCGATCAATTTTCATAAATTCTAGGGTGCTTATAAAATTGCGATTTCAAGTGATTTGATTTCGTGTAGGAGTCTAGTTTCTATTAAAATTGGTTTTAGAATTTTTGGAGACGTTTTGATATTTTATTCTGACCGATCATCTTCACATGTTCTTCGTGAAGGGTTTTCTGTCGATTTTCAGTGCAGGTATTTTCAGAACTTGGTTTTAATCGCTAAAAATACTATATCGGTTGGATCTGCTTTGGTTTTGAGTTTAGTTTACAGGAAAATTGTTTTTAAAAATTTTGGATTATAGCTTATCCCACAGTTCTGTTAGTTCTTTGAATCTTATAGGAGTTTCTGATGGTGACTTTAGGATTTGTAGAAAGAAGACTCATATGGAGGCTGAAACCAGACCTGTGGATGTGAATATGAAGAATCAATGCTTTCATTGCCAATGATCTGACCATTTCAAGTTTAGAATTCGTAAAACAGAATTATGACCCTTCATGATAGAAATGAGAGTGAATAAAAGTGTTCAAGTCTCAAAGTAGTTAAAGCATGCTACCAAGGTGGAGAAGCAAGTCAAAGTAAGAAACAAGTATTATAGCTTATCCCACAGTTCTGTTAGTTCTTTGAATCTTATAGGAGTTTCTAATGGTGAATTTGGGATTTGTAGAAAGAAGACTCATATGGAGGCTGAAACCACACCTTTGGATGTGAATATGAAGAATCAATGCTTTCATTGCCAAGGATTTGACCATTTCAAGTTTAGAATCCCAAAAACAGAATTATGACCCTTCATGATAGAAATGAGAGTGAATAGAAGTGTTGAAGTCTCAAAGTAGTTGAAGCATGCTACCAAGGTGGAGAAGCAAGTCAAAGTAAGAAAAAAGTATTATACCTTATCCCACAGTTCTGTTAGTTCTTTGAATCTTATAGGAGTTTCTGATGGTGAATTTAGGATTTGTAGAAAGAAGACTCATATGGAGGCTGAAACCACACCTGTGGATGTGAATATGAAGAATCAATGCTTTCATTGCCAAGGATTTGACCATTTCAAGTTTAGAATTCATAAAACAGAATTATGACCCTTCATGATAGAAACGAGAGTGAATAAAAGTGTTGAAGTCTGAAAATAGTTAAAGCATGCTACCAAGGTGGAGAAGCAAGTCAAAGTAAGAAACAAGCATTATACCTAATCTTAGAGTTATGTTAGTTCTTTGAATCTTATAAGAGTTTCTATTGGCATTTTTGGGATTTGTAGAAAGAAGACTCATATGGAGGCTGAAATACCACCTGTGGATGTGAATATAAAGAATCAATGCTTTCATTGCCAAGGATTTAACCATTTTCAAGCTTAGAATCCCAAAAACAGAGTTATGACCCTTCATGATAGAAATGAGAGATAATAGAAGTGTTCAAGTCTCAAAGTAGTTGAAGCATGCTACCAAGGTGAAGAAGCAAGTCAAAGTAAGAAACAAGTATTATAGTTTATCCCAGAGTTCTGTTAGTTCTTTGAATCTAATAGAAGTTTCTAATGGTGAATTTGGGATTTGTAGAAAGAAGACTCATATGGAGGCTGAAACCACACCTTTAGATGTGAATATGAAGAATCATTTCTTTCATTGCCAAGGATTTGACCATTCTCAAGTTTAGAATCCCAAAAAAAGAATTATGACCCTTCATGATAGAAATGAGAATTAATAGAAGTGTTGAAGTTTCAAAGTAGTTGAAGCATGCTACCAAGGTGGAGAAGCAAGTCAAAGTAAGAAACTATTATTATACCTTATCCCACAGTACTGTTAGTTCTTTGAATCTTATAGGAGTTTCTAATGGTGAATTTAGGATTTGTAGAAAGAAGACTCATATGGAGGCTGAAACTACACCTTTGGATGTGAATATGAAGAATCAATGCTTTCATTGCCAAGGATTTCACCATTTTCAAGTTTAGAATCCCAAAAACAGAATTATGACCCTTCTTGATAGAAATGAGAGTAAATAGAAGTGTTCAAGTATCAAAGTAGTTGAAACATGCTACCAAGGTGAAGAAGCAAGTCAAAGTAAGAAACAAATATTATAGCTTATCCCACAGTTCTGTTAGTTCTTTGAATCTTATAGAAGTTTCTAATGGTGAATTTGGGATTTGTAGAAAGAAGACTCATATGGAGGGTGAAACCACACCTTTGGATGTGAATATGAAGAATCAATGCTTTCATTGCCAAGGATTTCACCATTTTCAAGTTTAGAATCCCAAAAACAGAATTATGACCCTTCATGATAGAAATGAGAGTAAATAAAAGTGTTCAAGTATCAAAGTAGTTGAAGCATGCTACCAAGGTGAAGAAGCAAGTCAAAGTAAGAAACAAGTATTATAGCTTATTCCACAGTTCTGTTAGTTCTTTGAATCTTATAGAAAATTCTAATGGTGCATTTGGGATTTGTAGAAAGAAGACTCATATGGAGGCTGAAACCACACCTTTGGATGTGAATATGAAGAATCAATGCTTTCATTGCCAAGGAGTTGACCATTTCAAGTTTAGAATCCCAAAAACAGAATTATGACCCTTCAGGATAGAAATGAGAGTGAATAGAAGTGTTGAAGTGTCCAAGTAGTTGAAGCATGCTACCAAGGTGGAGAAGCAAGTCAAAGTAAGAAACAAGTAATATACCTTATCCCACAGTTCTGTTTGTTCTTTGAATCTTATAGGAGTTTCTGATGGTGAATTTAGGATTTGTAGAAAGAAGACTCATATGGAGGCTGAAACTACACCTGTGGATGTGAATATGAAGAATCAATGCTTTCATTGCCAAGGATTTGACCATTTCAAGTTTAGAATTCATAAAACAGTATTATGACCCTTCATGATAGAAATGAGAGTGAATAAAAGTGTTGTAGTCTGAAAGTAGTTAAAGCATGCTACCAAGGTGGAGAAACAAGTCAAAGTAAGAAACAAGCATTATAGCTTATCTTACAGTTTTGTTAGTTCTTTGAATCTTATAAGAGTTTCTAATGGTGAATTTGGGATTTGTAGAAAGAAGACTCATATGGAGGCTGAAACAACACATTTTCATGTGAATACGAATAATCAATGCTTTCATTTCCAAGGATTTAACCATTTTGAAAGTTAGAATCCCTAAAATGGAGTTATGACCATTCATGATAGAAATGAGAGCGAATAGAAGCATTGAAGTCTCAAAGTAGTTGAAACATGCTACCAAGGTGGAAAAGCAAGTCAAAGTAAGAAACAAGAATTATAGCTTATCCCATAGTTCTGTTAGTTCTTTGAATCTTATAAGAGTTTCTAATGGTGAATTTGGGATTTGTAGAAAAAAGACTCATATGGAGGCTGAAACAACACCTTTGGATGTGAATATGAAGTTTCTAGTGGTGAATTTGGTATTTGTAGAAGGAAGACTCAAATGGAGGCTGAAACCACACATTTGGATGTGAATATGAAGAATCAATGCTTTCATTGCCAAGGATTTGACCATTTCAAGTTTAGAATCCCAAAAACAGAATTATGACCCTTCATGATAGAAATGAGAGTGAATAGAAGTGTTGAAGTCTCAAAGTAGTTGAATGATGCTACCAAGGTGGAGAAGCAAGTCAAAGTAAGAAACTATTATTATAGCTTATCCCACAGTACTATTAGTTCTTTAATCTTATAGGAGTTTCTAATGGTGAATTTAGGATTTGTAGAAAGAAGACTCATATGGAGGCTGAAACTACACCTTTGGATGTGAATATGAAGAATCAATGCTTTCATTGCCAAGGATTTGACCATTTTAAAGTTTAGAATCCCAAAAAAAGAATTATGACCCTTCATGATAAAAATGAGAGTGAATAGAAGTGTTGAAGTCTCAAAGTAGTTGAATGATGCTACCAAGGTGGAGAGACAAGTCAAAGTAAGAAACTATTATTATAGCTTATCCCACAGTACTGTTAGTTCTTTGAATCTTATAGGAGTTTCTAATGGTGAATTTAGGATTTGTAGAAAGAAGACTCATATGGAGGCTGAAACCACACCTATGGATGTGAATATGAAGAATCAATGCTTTCATTGCCAAGGATTTCACCATTTTCAAGTTTAGAATCCCAAAAACAGAATTATGACCCTTCATGATAGAAATGAGAGTAAATAGAAGTGTTGAAGTATCAAAGTAGTTGAAGCATGATACCAAGGTGAAGAAACAAGTCAAAGTAAGAAACAAGTATTATAGCTTATCCCACAGTTCTGTTAGTTCTTTGAATCTTATAGAAAATTCTAATGGTGAATTTGGGAGTTGTAAAAAGAAGACTCATATGGAGGCTGAAACAACACATTTTCATGTGAATACGAATAATCAATGCTTTCATTTCCAAGGATTTAACCATTTTGAAAGTTAGAATCCCTAAAATGGAGTTATGACCATTCATGATAGAAATGAGAGCGAATAGAAGCATTGAAGTCTCAAAGTAGTTGAAACATGCTACCAAGGTGGAAAAGCAAGTCAAAGTAAGAAACAAGTATTATAGCTTATCCCATAGTTCTGTTAGTTCTTTGAATCTTATAAGAGTTTCTTATGGTGAATTTGGGATTTGTAGAAAAAAGACTCATATGGAGGCTGAAACAACACCTTTGGATGTGAATATGAAGAATCAATGCTTTCATTGCCAAGGATTTAACCATTTTCAAGCTTAGAATCCCAAAAACAGAATTATAACCCTTCATGATAGAAATGAGAGTAAATAAAAGTGTTCAAGTATCAAAGTAGTTGAAGCATGCTACCAAGGTAAAGAAGCAAGTCAAAGTAAGAAACAAGTATTATAGCTTTTCCCACAGTTCTGTTAGTTCTTTGAATCCTATAGAAAATTCTAATGGTGCATTTGGGATTTGTAGAAAGAAGACTCATATGGAGGCTGAAACCACACCTTTGGATGTGAATATGAAGAATCAATGCTTTCATTGCCAAGGATTTGACCATTTCAAGTTTAGAATCCCAAAAACAGAATTATGACCCTTCATGATAGAAAAGAGAGTGAATAGAAGTGTTGAAGTCTCAAAGTAGTTGAATGATGCTACCAAGGTGGAGAAGCAAGTCAAAGTAAGAAACTATTATTATACCTTATCCCACAGTACTGTTAGTTCTTTTAATCTTATAGGAGTTTCTAATGGTGAATTTAGGATTTGTAGAAGGAAGACTCATATGGAGGCTGAAACTACACCTTTGGATGTGAATATGAAGAATCAATGCTTTCATTGCCAAGGATTTGACCATTTTCAAGTTTAGAATCCCAAAAAAAGATTTATGACCCTTCATGATAAAAATGAGAGTGAATAGAAGTGTTGAAGTCTCAAAGTAGTTGAATGATGCTACCAAGGTGGAGAAACAAGTCAAAGTAAAAAACTATTATTATAGCTTATCCCACAGTACTGTTAGTTCTTTGAATCTTATAGGAGTTTCTAATGGTGAATTTAGGATTTGTAGAAAGAAGACTCATATGGAGGCTGAAACCACACCTATGGATGCGAATATGAAGAATCAATGCTTTCATTGCCAAGGATTTCACCATTTTCAAGTCTAGAATCCCAAAAACAGAATTATGACCCTTCATGATAGAAATGAGAGTAAATATAAGTGTTGAAGTATCAAAGTAGTTGAAGCATGCTACCAAGGTGAAGAAACAAGTCAAAGTAAGAAACAAGTATTATAGCTTATCCCACAGTTCTGTTAGTTCTTTGAATCTTAAAGAAAATTCTAATGGTGAATTTGGGAGTTGTAAAAAGAAGACTCATATGGAGGCTGAAACAACACATTTTCATGTGAATACGAATAATCAATGCTTTCATTTCCAAGGATTTAACCATTTTGAAAGTTAGAATCCTAAAATGGAGTTATGACTATTCATGATAGAAATGAGAGCGAATAGAAGCATTGAAGTCTCAAAGTAGTTGAAGCATGCTACCAAGGCTCTAGAAGCAAGTCAAAGTAAGAAACAAGTATTATAGCTTATCCCACAGTTCTGTTAGTTCTTTAAGTCTTATAGGAGTTTCTAATGGTGAATTTGGGATTTGTAGAAAGAAGACTCATATGGAGGCTGAAACCACACCTTTGGATATGAATATGAAGAATCAATGCTTTCATTGTCAAGGATTTGACCATTTAAAGTTTAGAATCCCAAAAAAAGAATTATGACCCTTCATGATAGAAATGAGAGCGAATAGAAGTGTTGAAGTCTCAAAGTAGTTGAAGCATGCTACCAAGGTGGAGAAGCAAGTCAAAGTAAGAAACAAGTATTATACCTTATCCCACAGTTCTGTTAGTTATTTGAATCTTATAGGAGTTTCTGATGGTGAATTTAGGATTTGTAGAAAGAAGACTCATATGGAGGCTGAAACCACACCTGTGGATGTGAATATGAAGAATCAATGCTTTCATTGCCAAGGATTTGACCATTTCAAGTTTAGAATCCCAAAAACAGAATTATGACCCTTCATGATAGAAATGAGAGTGAATAGAAGTGTTTAAGTCTCAAAGTAGTTGAAGCATGCTACCAAGGTGGAGAAGCAAGTCAAAGTAAGAAACAAGTATTATACCTTATCCCACAGTTCTGTTAGTTCTTTGAATCTTATAGGAGTTCTGATGGTGAATTTAGGATTTGTAGAAAGAAGACTCATATGGAGGCTGAAACCACACCTGTGGATGTGAATATGAAGAATCAATGCTTTCATTGCCAAGGATTTGACCATTTCAAGTTTAGAATTCATAAAACAGAATTATGACCCTTCATGATAGAAATGAGAGTGAATAAAAGTGTTGAAGTCTGAAAGTAGTTAAAGCATGCTACCAAGGTGGAGAAACAAGTCAAAGTAAGAAACAAGCATTATAGCTTATCTTACAGTTCTGTTAGTTCTTTGAATCTTATAAGAGTTTCTAATGGTGAATTATGGATTTGTAGAAAGAAGACTCATATGGAGGCTGAAACAACACCTTTGGATGTATTCATGAAGAATCAATGCTTTTATTGCCAAGGATTTAACCATTTTCAAGCTTAGAATCCCAAAAACAGAGTTATGTTCCTTCATGATAGAAATGAGAGTGAATAGAAGTGTTCAAGTCTCAAAGTAGTTGAAGCATGCTAAAAAGGTGGAGAAGCAAGTCAAAGTAAGAAACAAGTATTATAGTTTGTCCCACAGTTCTGTTAGTTCATTGAATCTAATAGAAGTTTCTAATGGTGAATTTGGGATTTGTAGAAAGAAGACTCATATGGAGGCTGAAACCACACCTTTGGATGTTAATAAGAAGAATCAATGCCTTCATTGCCAAGGATTTGACCATTTTCAAGTTTAGAATCCCAAAAAAAGAATTATGACCCTTCATGATAAAAATGAGAGTGAATAGAAGTGTTGAAGTCCCAAAGTAGTTGAAGCATGCTACCAAGGTGGAGAAGCAAGTCAAAGTAAGAAACTATTATTATAGCTTATCCCACAGTACTGTTAGTTCTTTGAATCATATAGGAGTTTCTAATGGTGAATTTAGGATTTGTATAGAGAAGACTCATATGGAGGCTGAAACCACACCTTTAGATGTGAATATGAAGAATCAATGCTTTCATTGCCAAGGATTTCACCATTTTCATGTTTGGAATCCCAAAAACAGAATTATGACCCTTCATGATAGAAATGAGAGTAAATAGAAGTGTTGAAGTATCAAAGTAGTTGAAGCATGCTACCAAGGTGAAGAAACAAGTCAAAGTAAGAAACAAGTATTATAGCTTATCCCACAGTTCTGTTAGTTCTTTGAATCCTATAGAAAATTCTAATGGTGCATTTGGGATTTGTAGAAAGAAGACTCATATGGAGGCTGAAACCACACCTTTGGATGTGAATATGAAGAATCAATGCTTTCATTGCCAAGGATTTGACCATTTCAAGTTTAGAATCCCAAAAACAGAATTATGACCCTTCATGATAGAAAAGAGAGTGAATAGAAGTGTTGAAGTCTCAAAGTAGTTGAATGATGCTACCAAGGTGGAGAAGCAAGTCAAAGTAAGAAACTATTATTATACCTTATCCCACAGTACTGTTAGTTCTTTTAATCTTATAGGAGTTTCTAATGGTGAATTTAGGATTTGTAGAAGGAAGACTCATATGGAGGCTGAAACTACACCTTTGGATGTGAATATGAAGAATCAATGCTTTCATTGCCAAGGATTTGACCATTTTCAAGTTTAGAATCCCAAAAAAAGAATTATGACCCTTCATGATAAAAATGAGAGTGAATAGAAGTGTTGAAGTCTCAAAGTAGTTGAATGATGCTACCAAGGTGGAGAAACAAGTCAAAGTAAAAAACTATTATTATAGCTTATCCCACAGTACTGTTAGTTCTTTGAATCTTATAGGAGTTTCTAATGGTGAATTTAGGATTTGTAGAAAGAAGACTCATATGGAGGCTGAAACCACACCATTTGGATGTGAATATGAAGAATCAATGCTTTCATTGCCAAGGATTTCACCATTTTCAAGTCTAGAATCCCAAAAACAGAATTATGACCCTTCATGATAGAAATGAGAGTAAATATAAGTGTTGAAGTATCAAAGTAGTTGAAGCATGCTACCAAGGTGAAGAAACAGGTCAAAGTAAGAAACAAGTATTATAGCTTATCCCACAGTTCTGTTAGTTCTTTGAATCTTAAAGAAAATTCTAATGGTGAATTTGGGAGTTGTAAAAAGAAGACTCATATGGAGGCTGAAACAACACATTTTCATGTGAATACGAATAATCAATGCTTTCATTTCCAAGGATTTAACCATTTTGAAAGTTAGAATCCCTAAAATGGAGTTATGACTATTCATGATAGAAATGAGAGCGAATAGAAGCATTGAAGTCTCAAAGTAGTTGAAGCATGCTACCAAGGTCGAGAAGCAAGTCAAAGTAAGAAACAAGTATTATAGCTTATCCCACAGTTCTGTTAGTTCTTTAAGTCTTATAGGAGTTTCTAATGGTGAATTTGGGATTTGTAGAAAGAAGACTCATATGGAGGCTGAAACCACACCTTTGGATATGAATATGAAGAATCAATGCTTTCATTGTCAAGGATTTGACCATTTAAAGTTTAGAATCCCAAAAAAAAGAATTATGACCCTTCATGATAGAAATGAGAGCGAATAGAAGTGTTGAAGTCTCAAAGTAGTTGAAGCATGCTACCAAGGTGGAGAAGCAAGTCAAAGTAAGAAACAAGTATTATAGCTTATCCCACAGTTCTGTTAGTTATTTGAATCTTATAGGAGTTTCTGATGGTGAATTTAGGATTTGTAGAAAGAAGACTCATATGGAGGCTGAAACCACACCTGTGGATGTGAATATGAAGAATCAATGCTTTCATTGCCAAGGATTTGACCATTTCAAGTTTAGAATCCCAAAAACAGAATTATGACCCTTCATGATAGAAATGAGAGTGAATAGAAGTGTTTAAGTCTCAAAGTAGTTGAAGCATGCTACCAAGGTGGAAAAGCAAGTCAAAGTAAGAAACAAGTATTATACCTTATCCCACAGTTCTGTTAGTTCTTTGAATCTTATAGGAGTTCTGATGGTGAATTTAGGATTTGTAGAAAGAAGACTCGTATGGAGGCTGAAACCACACCTGTGGATGTGAATATGAAGAATCAATGCTTTCATTGCCAAGGATTTGACCATTTCAAGTTTAGAATTCATAAAACAGAATTATGACCCTTCATGATAGAAATGAGAGTGAATAAAAGTGTTGAAGTCTGAAAGTAGTTAAAGCATGCTACCAAGGTGGAGAAACAAGTCAAAGTAAGAAACAAGCATTATAGCTTATCTTACAGTTCTGTTAGTTCTTTGAATCTTATAAGAGTTTTTAATGGTGAATTATGGATTTGTAGAAAGAAGACTCATATGGAGGCTGAAACAACACCTTTGGATGTATTCATGAAGAATCAATGCTTTCATTGCCAAGGATTTAACCATTTTCAAGCTTAGAATCCCAAAAACAGAGTTATGTTCCTTCATGATAAAAATGAGAGTGAATAGAAGTGTTCAAGTCTCAAAGTAGTTGAAGCATGCTAAAAAGGTGGAGAAGCAAGTCAAAGTAAGAAACAAGTATTATAGTTTGTCCCACAGTTCTGTTAGTTCATTGAATCTAATAGAAGTTTCTAATGGTGAATTTGGGATTTGTAGAAAGAAGACTCATATGGAGGCTGAAACCACACCTTTGGATGTTAATAAGAAGAATCAATGCCTTCATTGCCAAGGATTTGACCATTTTCAAGTTTAGAATCCCAAAAAAAGAATTATGACCCTTCATGATAAAAATGAGAGTGAATAGAAGTGTTAAAGTCTCAAAGTAGTTGAAGCATGCTACCAAGGTGGAGAAGCAAGTCAAAGTAAGAAACTATTATTATAGCTTATCCCACAGTACTGTTAGTTCTTTGAATCATATAGGAGTTTCTAATGGTGAATTTAGGATTTGTATAGAGAAGACTCATATGGAGGCTGAAACCACACCTTTAGATGTGAATATGAAGAATCAATGCTTTCATTGCCAAGGATTTCACCATTTTCATGTTTGGAATCCCAAAAACAGAATTATGACCCTTCATGATAGAAATGAGAGTAAATAGAAGTGTTGAAGTATCAAAGTAGTTGAAGCATGCTACCAAGGTGAAGAAACAAGTCAAAGTAAGAAACAAGTATTATAGCTTATCCCACAGTTCTGTTAGTTCTTTGAATCCTATAGAAAATTCTAATGGTGCATTTGGGATTTGTAGAAAGAAGACTCATATGGAGGCTGAAACCACACCTTTGGATGTGAATATGAAGAATCAATGCTTTCATTGCCAAGGATTTGACCATTTCAAGTTTAGAATCCCAAAAACAGAATTATGACCCTTCATGATAGAAAAGAGAGTGAATAGAAGTGTTGAAGTCTCAAAGTAGTTGAATGATGCTACCAAGGTGGAGAAGCAAGTCAAAGTAAGAAACTATTATTATACCTTATCCCACAGTACTGTTAGTTCTTTTAATCTTATAGGAGTTTCTAATGGTGAATTTAGGATTTGTAGAAGGAAGACTCATATGGAGGCTGAAACTACACCTTTGGATGTTAATAAGAAGAATCAATGCTTTCATTTCCAAGGATTTAACCATTTTGAAAGTTAGAATCCCTAAAATGGAGTTATGACCATTCATGATAGAAATGAGAGCGAATAGAAGCATTGAAGTCTCAAAGTAGTTGAAGCATGCTACCAAGGTGGAGAAGCAAGTCAAAGTAAGAAACAAGTATTATACCTTATCCCACAGTTCTGTTAGTTCTTTAATTCTTATAGGAGTTTCTAATGGTGAATTTGGGATTTGTAGAAAGAAGACTCATATGGAGGCTGAAACCACACCTGTGGATGTGATATATGAAGAATCAATGCTTTCATTGCCAAGGATTTGACCATTTCAAGTTTAGAATTCATAAAACAGAATTATGACCCTTCATGATAGAAATGAGAGTGAATAAAAATGTTAAAGTCTGAAAGTAGTTAAAGCATGCTACCAAGGTGGAGAAACAAGTCAAAGTAAGAAACAAGCATTATAGCTTATCTTATAGTTCTGTTAGTTCTTTGAATCTTATAAGAGTTTCTAATGGTGAATTTGGGATTTTGTAGAAAGAAGACTCATATGGAGGCTGAAACAACACCTTTGGATGAGAATATGAAGAATCAATGCTTTCATTGCCAAGGATTTAACAATTTTCAAGCTTAGAATCCCAAAAACAGAGTTATGTTCCTTCATGATAGAAATGAGAGTGAATATAAGTGTTCAAGTCTCAAAGTAGTTGAAGCATGCTAAAAAGGTGGAGAAGCAAGTCAAAGTAAGAAACAAGTATTATAGTTTGTCCCACAGTTCTGTTAGTTCATTGAATCTAATAGAAGTTTCTAATGGTGAATTTGGGATTTGTAGAAAGAAGACTCATATGGAGGCTGAAACCACACCTTTGGATGTTAATATGAAGAATCAATGCCTTCATTGCCAAGGATTTGACCATTTTCAAGTTTAGAATCCCAAAAAAAGAATTATGACCCTTCATGATAAAAACGAGAGTGAATAGAAGTGTTGAAGTCTGAAAGTAGTTAAAGCATGCTACCAAGGTGGAGAAACAATTCAAAGTAAGAAACAAGCATTATAGCTTATCTTACAGTTCTGTTAGTTCTTTGAATCTTATAAGAGTTTCTAATGGTGAATTTAGGATTTGTAGAAAGAAGACTCATATGGAGGCTGAAACCACACCTTTGGATGTTAATATGAAGAATCAATGCTTTCATTGCCAAGGATTTCACCATTTTCAAGTTTGGAATCCCAAAAACAGAATTATGACCCTTCATGATAGAAATGAGAGTAAATAGAAGTGTTGAAGTATCAAAGTAGTTGAAGCATGCTACCAAGGTGAAGAAACAAGTCAAAGTAAGAAACAAGTATTATAGCTTATCCCACAGTTCTGTTAGTTCTTTGAATCCTATAGAAAATTATAATGGTGAATTTGGGAGTTGTAAAAAGAAGACTCATATGGAGGCTGAAACAACACATTTTCATGTGAATACGAATAATCAATGCTTTCATTTCCAAGGTTTTAACCATTTTGAAAGTTAGAATCCCTAAAATGGAGTTATGACTATTCATGATAGAAATGAGAGCGAATAGAAGCATTGAAGTCTCAAAGTAGTTGAAGCGTGCTACCAAGGTGGAGAAGCAAGTCAAAGTAAGAAACAAGTATTATAGCTTATCCCACAGTTCTGTTAATTCTTTAAATCTTATAGGAGTTTCTAATGGTGAATTTGGGATTTGTAGAAAGAAGACTCATATGGAGGCTGAAACCACACCTTTGGATGTTAATATGAAGAATCAATGCCTTCATTGCCAAGGATTTGACCATTTCAAGTTTAGAATCCCAAAAACAGAATTATGACCCTTCATGATAGAAAATGAGAGTGAATAGAAGTGTTTAAGTCCCAAAGTAGTTGAAGCATGCTACCAAGGTGGAGAAGCAAGTCAAAGTAAGAAACAAGTATTATACCTTATCCCACAGTTCTGTTAGTTATTTGAATCTTATAGGATTTAAGATTTGTAGAAAGAAGACTCATATGGAGGCTGAAACCACACCTGTGGATGTGAATATGAAGAATCAATGCTTTCATTGCCAAGGATTTGACCATTTCAAGTTTAGAATTCATAAAACAGAATTATGACCCTTCATGATAGAAATGAGAGTGAATAAAAATGTTAAAGTCTGAAAGTAGTTAAAGCATGCTACCAAGGTGGAGAAACAAGTCAAAGTAAGAAACAAGCATTATAGCTTATCTTATAGTTCTGTTAGTTCTTTGAATCTTATAAGAGTTTCTAATGGTGAATTTGGGATTTTGTAGAAAGAAGACTCATATGGAGGCTGAAACCACACCTTTGGATGAGAATATGAAGAATCAATGCTTTCATTGCCAAGGATTTAACAATTTTCAAGCTTAGAATCCCAAAAACAGAGTTATGTTCCTTCATGATAGAAATGAGAGTGAATAGAAGTGTTCAAGTCTCAAAGTAGTTGAAGCATGCTAAAAAGGTGGAGAAGCAAGTCAAAGTAAGAAACAAGTATTATAGTTTGTCCCACAGTTCTGTTAGTTCATTGAATCTAATAGAAGTTTCTAATGGTGAATTTGGGATTTGTAGAAAGAAGACTCATATGGAGGCTGAAACCACACCTTTGGATGTTAATAAGAAGAATCAATGCCTTCATTGCCAAGGATTTGACCATTTTCAAGTTTAGAATCCCAAAAAAAGAATTATGACCCTTCATGATAAAAATGAGAGTGAATAGAAGTGTTGAAGTCTCAAAGTAGTTGAAGCATGCTACCAAGGTGGAGAAGGAAGTCAAAGTAAGAAACTATTATTATAGCTTATCCCACAGTACTGTTAGTTCTTTGAATCATATAGGAGTTTCTAATGGTGAATTTAGGATTTGTATAGAGAAGACTCATATGGAGGCTGAAACCACACCTTTAGATGTGAATATGAAGAATCAATGCTTTCATTGCCAAGGATTTCACCATTTTCATGTTTGGAATCCCAAAAACAGAATTATGACCCTTCATGATAGAAATGAGAGTAAATAGAAGTGTTGAAGTATCAAAGTAGTTGAAGCATGCTACCAAGGTGAAGAAACAAGTCAAAGTAAGAAACAAGTATTATAGCTTATCCCACAGTTCTGTTAGTTCTTTGAATCTTATAGAAAATTCTAATGGTGAATTTGGGAGTTGTAAAAAGAAGACTCATATGGAGGCTGAAACAACACATTTTCATGTGAATACGAATAATCAATGCTTTCATTTCCAAGGATTTAACAATTTTGAAAGTAAGAATCCCTAAAATGGGGTTATGACTATTCATGATAGAAATGAGAGCGAATAGAAGCATTGAAGTCTCAAAGTAGTTGAAGCATGCTACCAAGGTGGAGAAGCAAGTCAAAGTAAGAAACAAGTATTATAGCTTATCCCACAGTTCTGTTAGTTCTTTAATTCTTATAGGACTTTCTAATGGTGAATTTGGGATTTGTAGAAAGAAGACTCATATGGAGGCTGAAACCACACCTTTGGATGTTAATATGAAGAATCAATGCTTTCATTGCCAAGGATTTGACCATTTCAAGTTTAGAATCCCAAAAACAGAATTATGACCCTTCATGATAGAAATGAGAGCGAATAGAAGTGTTGAAGTCTCAAAGTAGTTAAAGCATGCTACCAAGGTGGAGAAGCAACTTAAAGTAAGAAACAAGTATTATACCTTATGCCACAATTCTGTTAGTTCTTTGAATCTGCTAGGAGTTTCTTATGGTGAATTTAGGATTTGTAGAAAGAAGACTCATATGGAGGCTGAAACCACACATGTGGATGTGAATATGAAGAATCAATGCTTTCATTGCCAAGAATTTGACCATTTCAAGTTTAGAATCCCAAAAACAGAATTATGACCCTTCATGATAGAAATGAGAGTGAATAGAAGTGTTTAAGTCTCAAAGTAGTTGAAGCATGCTACCAAGGTGTAGAAGCAAGTCAAAGTAAGAAACAAGTATTATACCTTATCCCACAGTTCTGTTAGTTCTTTGAATCTTATAGGAGTTTCTGATGGTGAATTTAGGATTTGTAGAAAGAAGACTCATATGGAGGCTGAAACCACACCTGTGGATGTGATATATGAAGAATCAATGCTTTCATTGCCAAGGATTTGACCATTTCAAGTTTAGAATTCATAAAACAGAATTATGACCCTTCATGATAGAAATGAGAGTGAATAAAAATGTTAAAGTCTGAAAGTAGTTAAAGCATTCTACCAAGGTGGAGAAACAAGTCAAAGTAAGAAACAAGCATTATAGCTTATCTTATAGTTCTGTTAGTTCTTTGAATCTTATAAGAGTTTCTAATGGTGAATTTGGGATTTTGTAGAAAGAAGACTCATATGGAGGCTGAAACAACACCTTTGGATGAGAATATGAAGAATCAATGCTTTCATTGCCAAGGATTTAACAAATTTCAAGCTTAGAATCCCAAAAACAGAGTTATGTTCCTTCATGATAGAAATGAGAGTGAATAGAAGTGTTCAAGTCTCAAAGTAGTTGAAGCATGCTAAAAAGGTGGAGAAGCAAGTCAAAGTAAGAAACAAGTATTATAGTTTGTCCCACAGTTCTGTTAATTCATTGAATCTAATAGAAGTTTCTAATGGTGAATTTGGGATTTGTAGAAAGAAGACTCATATGGAGGCTGAAACCACACCTTTGGATGTTAATATGAAGAATCAATGCCTTCATTGCCAAGGATTTGACCATTTTCAAGTTTAGAATCCCAAAAAAAGAATTATGACCCTTCATGATAAAAACGAGAGTGAATAGAAGTGTTGAAGTCTGAAAGTAGTTAAAGCATGCTACCAAGGTGGAGAAACAAGTCAAAGTAAGAAACAAGCATTATAGCTTATCTTACAGTTCTGTTAGTTCTTTGAATCTTATAAGAGTTTCTAATGGTGAATTTAGGATTTGTAGAAAGAAGACTCATATGGAGGCTGAAACCACACCTTTGGATGTTAATATGAAGAATCAATGCTTTCATTGCCAAGGATTTCACCATTTTCAAGTTTGGAATCCCAAAAACAGAATTATGACCCTTCATGATAGAAATGAGAGTAAATAGAAGTGTTGAAGTATCAAAGTAGTTGAAGCATGCTACCAAGGTGAAGAAACAAGTCAAAGTAAGAAACAAGTATTATAGCTTATCCCACAGTTCTGTTAGTTCTTTGAATCCTATAGAAAATTATAATGGTGCATTTGGGAGTTGTAGAAAGAAGACTCATATGGAGGCTGGAACAACACCTTTGGATGTGAATATGAAGAATCAATGCTTTCATTGCCATGGATTTGACCATTTCAAGTTTAGAATCCCAAAAACAGAATTATGACCCTTCATGATAGAAATGAGAGCGAATAGAAGTGTTGAAGTCTCAAAGTAGTTAAAGCATGCTACCAAGGTGGAGAAGCAAGTTAAAGTAAGAAACAAGTATTATACCTTATGCCACAATTCTGTTAGTTCTTTGAATCTGCTAGGAGTTTCTTATGGTGAATTTAGGATTTGTAGAAAGAAGACTCATATGGAGGCTGAAACCACACATGTGGATGTGAATATGAAGAATCAATGCTTTCATTGCCAAGAATTTGACCATTTCAAGTTAAGAATCCCAAAAACTGAATTATGACCCTTCATGATAGAAATGAGAGTGAATAGAAGTGTTGAAGTCTCAAAGTAGTTGAAGCATGCTACCAAGGTGGAGAAGCAAGTCAAAGTAAGAAACAAGTATTATACCTTATCCTACAGTTCTGTTAGTTCTTTGAATCTTATAGGAGTTTCTGATGGTGAATTTAGGATTTGTAGAAAGAAGACTCATATGGAGGCTGAAACCACACCTGTGGATGTGATATATGAAGAATCAATGCTTTCATTGCCAAGGATTTGACCATTTCAAGTTTAGAATTCATAAAACAGAATTATGACCCTTCATGATAGAAATGAGAGTGAATAAAAATGTTAAAGTCTGAAAGTAGTTAAAGCATGCTACCAAGGTGGAGAAACAAGTCAAAGTAAGAAACAAGCATTATAGCTTATCTTATAGTTCTGTTAGTTCTTTGAATCTTATAAGAGTTTCTAATGGTGAATTTGGGATTTTGTAGAAAGAAGACTCATATGGAGGCTGAAACAACACCTTTGGATGAGAATATGAAGAATCAATGCTTTCATTGCCAAGGATTTAACAAATTTCAAGCTTAGAATCCCAAAAACAGAGTTATGTTCCTTCATGATAGAAATGAGAGTGAATAGAAGTGTTCAAGTCTCAAAGTAGTTGAAGCATGCTAAAAAGGTGGAGAAGCAAGTCAAAGTAAGAAACAAGTATTATAGTTTGCCCCACAGTTCTGTTAGTTCATTGAATCTAATAGAAGTTTCTAATGGTGAATTTGGGATTTGTAGAAAGAAGACTCATATGGAGGCCGAAACCACACCTTTGGATGTTAATATGAAGAATCAATGCCTTCATTGCCAAGGATTTGACCATTTTCAAGTTTAGAATCCCAAAAAAGAATTATGACCCTTCATGATAAAAAAGAAGAGTGAATAGAAGTGTTGAAGTCTCAAAGTAGTTAAAGCATGCTACCAAGGTGGAGAAACAAGTCAAAGTAAGAAACAAGCATTATAGCTTATCTTACAGTTCTGTTAGTTCTTTGAATCTTATAAGAGTTTCTAATGGTGAATTTAGGATTTGTAGAAAGAAGACTCATATGGAGGCTGAAACCACACCTTTGGATGTTAATATGAAGAATCAATGCTTTCATTGCCAAGGATTTCACCATTTTCAAGTTTGGAATCCCAAAAACAGAATTATGACCCTTCATGATAGAAATGAGAGTAAATAGAAGTGTTGAAGTATCAAAGTAGTTGAAGCATGCTACCAAGGTGAAGAAACAAGTCAAAGTAAGAAACAAGTATTATAGCTTATCCCACAGTTCTGTTAGTTCTTTGAATCCTATAGAAAATTATAATGGTGAATTTGGGAGTTGTAAAAAGAAGACTCATATGGAGGCTGGAACAACACATTTTCATGTGAATACGAATAATCAATGCTTTCATTACCAAGGTTTTAACCATTTTGAAAGTTAGAATCCCTAAAATGGAGTTATGACTATTCATGATAGAAATGAGAGCGAATAGAAGCATTGAAGTCTCAAAGTAGTTGAAGCGTGCTACCAAGGTGGAGAAGCAAGTCAAAGTAAGAAACAAGTATTATAGCTTATCCCACAGTTCTGTTAGTTCTTTAAATCTTATAGGAGTTTCTAATGGTGAATTTGGGATTTGTAGAAAGAAGACTCATATGGAGGCTTAAACCACACCTTTGGATGTTAATATGAAGAATCAATGCCTTCATTGCCAAGGATTTGACCATTTCAAGTTTAGAATCCCAAAAACAGAATTATGACCCTTCATGATAGAAATGACAGTGAATAGAAGTGTTTAAGTCCCAAAGTAGTTGAAGCATGCTACCAAGGTGGAGAAGCAAGTCAAAGTAAGAAACAAGTATTATACCTTATCCCACAGTTCTGTTAGTTATTTGAATCTTATAGGATTTAAGATTTGTAGAAAGAAGACTCATATGGAGGCTGAAACATCACCTGTGGATGTGAATATGAAGAATCAACGCTTTCATTGCCAAGGATTTGACCATTTCAAGTTTAAAATTCATAAAACAGAATTATGACCCTTCATGATAGAAATGAGAGTGAATAAAAGTGTTGAAGTCTGAAAGTAGTTAAAGCATGCTACCAAGGTGGAGAAACAAGTCAAAGTAAGAAACAAGTATTATAGCTTATCCCACAGTTCTGTTAGTTCTTTGAATCTTATAGAAAATTCTAATGGTGAATTTGGGAGTTGTAAAAAGAAGACTCATACGGAGGCTGAAACAACACATTTTCATGTGAATACGAATAATCAATGCTTTCATTTCCAAGGATTTAACCATTTTGAAAGTTAGAATCCCTAAAATGGAGTTATGACCATTCATGATAGAAATGAGAGCGAATAGAAGCATTGAAGTCTCAAAGTAGTTGAAACATGCTACCAAGGTGGAGAAGCAAGTCAAAGTAAGAAACAAGTATTATAGCTTATCCCATAGTTCTGTTAGTTCTTTAAATCTTATAGGAGTTTCTAATGGTGAATTTGGGATTTGTAGAAAGAAGACTCATATGGAGGCTGAAACCACACCTTTGGATATGAATATGAAGAATCAATGCTTTTATTGCCAAGGATTTGACCATTTTCAAGTTTAGAATCCCAAAAACAGAATTATGACCCTTCATGATAGAAATGAGAGTGAATAGAAGCATTGAAGTCTCAAAGTAGTTGAAGCATGCTACCAAGGTGGAGAAGCAAGTCAAAGTAAGAAACAAGATTTATTGCTTATCCCACAGTTCTGTTAGTTCTTTAAATCTTATAGGAGTTTCTGATGGTTAATTTAGGATTTGTAGAAAGAAGACTTATATGGAGGCTGAAACCACACCTGTGGATGTGAATATGAAGAATCAATGCTGTCATTGCCGACGACCTGACCATTTCAAGTTTAGAATCCCAACAACAGCATTATGACCCTTCATGCTATAAATGAAAGTGAACAGCAGTTTTGAAGTCTCCAAGTAGTTGTAGCATGCCACCAGGGTGGAGAAGCAAGTCAAAGTAAGAAACTATTATTATAGCTTATCCCACATTACTGTTAGTTCTTTGAATCTTACAGGAGTTTCTAATGGTGAATTTAGGATTTGTTGAAAGAAGACTCATATGGAGGCTGAAACCACACCTTTGGATGTGAATATGAAGAATCAATGCTTTCATTGCCAAGGATTTGACAATTTTAGAGTTTAGAATCCTAAAAACAAAATTATGACCCTTCATGATAGAAATGAGAGTAAATAGAAGTGTTAAAGTATCAAAGTATTTGAAGCATGTTACCAAGGTGAAGAAGCAAGTCAAAGTAAGAAACAAGTATTATAGCTTATCCCACAGTTCTGTTAGTTCTTTGAATCTTATAAAAAATTCTAATGGTGAATTTGGGAGTTGTAGAAAGAAGACTCATAAGGAGGCTGAAACAACACGTTTTCATGTGAATACGAATAATCAATCCTTTCATTTCCAAGGATTTAACCATTTTGAAAGTTAGAATCCCAAAAATGGAGTTAGGACCATTCATGATAGAAATGATAGCGAATAGAAGCATTGAAGTCTCAAAGTAGTTGAAGCATGCTACCAAGGTGGAGAAGCAAGTCAAAGTAAGAAACAACATTTATTGCTTATCCCACAGTTCTGTTAGTTCTTTAAATCTTATAGGAGTTTCTGATGGTTAATTTAGGATTTGTAGAAAGAAGACTCATATGGAGGCTGAAACCACACCTGTGGATGTGAAAATGAAGAATCAATGCTTTCATTGCCAAGGATTTCACCATTTTCAAGTTTAGAATCCCAAAAACAGAATTATGACCCTTCATGATAGAAATGAGAGTAAATAGAAGTGTTGAAGTATCAAAGTAGTTGAAGCATGCTACAAGGGTGAAGAAACAAGTCAAAGTAAGAAACAAGTTTTATAGCTTATCCCACAGTTCTGTTAGTTCTTTGAATCTTATAGAAAATTCTAATGGTGAATTTGGGAGTTGTCAAAAGAAGACTCATACGGAGGCTGAAAAAACACATTTCCATGTGAATACGAATAATCAATGCTTTCATTTCCAAGGATTTAACCATTTTGAAAGTTAGAATCCCTAAAATGGAGTTATGACCATTCATGATAGAAATGAGAGCGAATAGAAGCATTGAAGTCTCAAAGTAGTTGAAACATGCTACCAAGGTGGAGAAGCAAGTCAAAGTAAGAAACTATTATTAGAGCTTATCCCACAAGTACTGTTAGTTCTTTGAATCTTATAGGAGTTTCTAATGGTGAATTTAGGATTTGTAGAGAGAAGACTCATATGGAGGCTGAAACCACACCATTGGATGTGAATATGAAGAATCAATGCTTTCATTGCCAAGGATTTCACCATTTTCAAGTTTAGAATCCCTAAAATGGAGTTATGACCATTCATGATAGAAATGAGAGCAAATATAAGCATTGAAGTCTCAAAGTAGTTGAAACATGCTACCAAGGTGGAGAAGCAACTCAAAGTAAGAAACAAGTATTATAGCTTATCCCACAGTTCTGTTAGTTCTTTAAATCTTATAGGAGTTTCTAATGGTGAATTTGGGATTTGTAGAAAGAAGACTCATATAGAGGCTGAAACCACACCTTTGGATATGAATATGAAGAATCAATGCTTTCATTGCCAAGGATTTGACCATTTTCAAGTTTAGAATCCCAAAAACAGAATTATGACCCTTCATGATAGAAATGAGAGCGAATAGAAGCATTGAAGTCTCAAAGTAGTTGAAGCATGCTACCAAGGTGGAGAAGCAAGTCAAAGTAAGAAACAAGATTTATTGCTTATCCCACAGTTCTGTTAGTTATTTGAATCTTATAGGAGTTTATGATGGTGAATTTAAGATTTGTAGAAAGAAGACTCATATGGAGGCTGAAACCACACCTGTGGATGTGAATATGAAGAATCAATGCTTTCATTGCCAACGATTTGACCATTTCAAGTTTAGAATTCATAAAACAGAATTATGACCCTTCATGATAGAAATGAGAGTGAATAAAAGTGTTGAAGTCTGAAAGTAGTTAAAGCATGCTACCAAGGTGGAGAAACAAGTCAAAGTAAGAAACAAGCATTATAGCTTATATTACAGTTCTGTTAGTTCTTTGAATCTTATAAGAGTTTCTAATGGTAAATTTGGGATTTGTAGAAAGAACACTCATATGGAGGCTGGAACAACACCTTTGGATGTGAATATGAAGAATCAATGCTTTCATTGCCAAGGATTTAACCATTTTCAAGCTTAGAATCCCAAAAACAGAATTGACCCTTCATGATAGAAATGAGAGTGAATAGAAGTGTTAAACTTTAAAGTAGTTTAAGCATGCTACCAAGGTGGAGAGGCAAGTCAAAGTAAGAAACTATTATTATAGCTTATCCCACAATACTGTTAGTTCCTTGAATCTTATAGGAGTTTCTAATGGTGAATTTAGGATTTGTAGAGAGAAGACTCATATGGAGGCTGAAACCACACCTTTGGATGTGAAACTGAAGAATCAATGCTTTCATTGCCAAGGATTTCTCCATTTTCAAGTTTATAATCCCAAAAACAGAATTATGACCCTTCATGATAGAAATGAGAGTAAATAGAAGTGTTGAAGTATCAAAGTAGTTGAAGCATGCTAGCAAGGTGAAGAAACAAGTCAAAGTAAGAAACAAGTATTATAGCTTATCCCACAGTTCTGTTAGTTCTTTGAATCTTATAGAAAATTCTAATGGTGAATTTGAGAGTTGTAAAAAGAAGACTCATACGGAGGCTGAAACAACACATTTTCATGTGAATACGAATAATCAATGCTTTCATTTCCAAGGATTTAACCATTTTGAAAGTTAGAATCCCTAAAATGGAGTTATGACCATTCATGATAGAAATGAGAGCGAATAGAAGCATTGAAGTCTCAAAGTAGTTGAAACATGCTACCAAGGTGGCGAAGCAAGTCAAAGTAAGAAACAAGTATTATAGCTTATCCCACAGTTCTGTTAGTTCTTTAAATCTTATAGGAGTTTCTAATGGTGAATTTGGGATTTGTAGAAAGAAGACTCATATGGAGGCTGAAACCACACCTTTGGATATGAATATGAAGAATCAATGCTTTCATTGCCAAGGATTTGACCATTTTCAAGTTTAGAATCCCAAAAACAGAATTATGACCCTTCATGATAGAAATGAGAGTGAATAGAAGCATTGAAGTCTCAAAGTAGTTGAAGCATGCTACCAAGGTGGAGAAGCAAGTCAAAGTAAGAAACAAGATTTATTGCTTATCCCACAGTTCTGTTAGTTCTTTAAATCTTATAGGAGTTTCTGATGGTTAATTTAGGATTTGTAGAAAGAAGACTCATATGGAGGCTTAAACCACACCTGTGGATGTGAATATGAAGAATCAATGCTTTCATTGCCAAGGATTTGACCATTTCAAGTTTAGAATTCATAAAACAGAATTATGACCCTTCATGATAGAAATGAGATGAATAAAAGTTTTGAAGTCTGAAAGTAGTTAAAGCATGCTACCAAGGTGGAGAAGCAAGTCAAAGTAAGAAACAAGCATTATAGCGTATCTTACAGTTCTGTTAGTTCTTTAAATCTTATAAGACTTTCTAATGATGAATTTGGGATTTGTAGAAAGAAGACTCATATGGAGGCTGGAACAACACCTTTGGATGTGAATATGAAGAATCAATGCTTTCATTGCCAAGGATTTAACCATTTTCAAGCTTAGAATCCCAAAAACAAAGTTATGACCCTTCATGATAGAAATGAGAGTGAATAGAAGTGTTCAAGTCTCAAAGTTGAAGCATGCTACCAAGGTGGAGAAGCAAGTCAAAGTAAGAAACAAGTATTATAGTTTATCCCACAGTTCTGTTAGTTCTTTGAATCTAATAGAAGTTTATAATGGTGAATTTGGGATTTGTAGAAAGAAGACTCATATGGAGGCTGAAAATATGAAGAATCAATGCTTTCATTGCCAAGGATTTGACCATTTTCAAGTTTAGAATCACAAAAAAGAATTATGACCCTTCATGATAGAAATGAGAGTGAATAGAGTTGAAGTCTCCAAGTAGTTGAAGCATGCTACCAAGGTGGAGAAGCAAGTCAAAGTAAGAAACTATTATTATAGCTTATCCCACATTACTGTTAGTTCTTTGAATCTTACAGGAGTTTCTAATGGTGAATTTAGGATTTGTTGAAAGAAGACTCATATGGAGGCTGAAACCACACCTTTGGATGTGAATATGAAGAATCAATGCTTTCATTGCCAAGGATTTGACAATTTTAGAGTTTAGGATCCTAAATACAAAATTATGACCCTTCATGATAGAAATGAGAGTAAATAGAAGTGTTGAAGTATCAAAGTATTTGAAGCATGTTACCAAGGTGAAGAAGCAAGTCAAAGTAAGAAACAAGTATTATAGCTTATCCCACAGTTCTGTTAGTTCTTTGAATCTTATAAAAAATTCTAATGGTGAATTTGGGAGTTGTAGAAAGAAGACTCATAAGGAGGCTGAAACAACACGTTTTCATGTGAATACGAATAATCAATCCTTTCATTTCCAAGGATTTAACCATTTTGAAAGTTAGAATCCCAAAAATGGAGTTAGGACCATTCATGATAGAAATGATAGCGAATAGAAGCATTGAAGTCTCAAAGTAGTTGAAGCGTGCTACCAAGGTGGAGAAGCAAGTCAAAGTAAGAAACAACATTTATTGCTTATCCCACAGTTCTGTTAGTTCTTTAAATCTTATAGGAGTTTCTGATGGTTAATTTAGGATTTGTAGAAAGAAGACTCATATGGAGGCTGAAACCACACCTGTGGATGTGAAAATGAAGAATCAATCCTTTCATTGCCAAGGATTTCACCATTTTCAAGTTTAGAATCCCAAAAACAGAATTATGACCCTTCATGATAGAAATGAGAGTAAATAGAAGTGTTGAAGTATCAAAGTAGTTGAAGCATGCTACCAAGGTGAAGAAACAAGTCAAAGTAAGAAACAAGTATTATAGCTTATCCCACAGTTCTGTTAGTTCTTTGAATCTTATAGAAAATTCTAATGGTGAATTTGGGAGTTGTAAAAAGAAGACTCATACGGAGGCTGAAACAACACATTTTCATGTGAATACGAGTAATCAATGCTTTCATTTCCAAGGATTTAACCATTTTGAAAGTTAGAATCCCTAAAATGGAGTTATGACCATTCATGATAGAAATGAGAGCGAATAGAAGCATTGAAGTCTCAAAGTAGTTGAAACATGCTACCAAGGTGGAGAAGCAAGTCAAAGTAAGAAACAAGTATTATAGCTTATCCCAGAGTTCTGTTAGTTCTTTAAATCTTATAGGAGTTTCTAATATTGAATTTGGGATTTGTAGAAAGAAGACTCATATGGATGCTGAAACCACACCTTTGGATATGAATATGAAGAATCAATGCTTTTATTGCCAAGGATTTGACCATTTTCAAGTTTAAAATCCCAAAAATAGAATTATGACCCTTCATGATAGAAATGAGAGTGAATAGAAGCATTGAAGTCTCAAAGTAGTTGAAGCATGCTACCAAGGTGGAGAAGCATGTCAAAGTAAGAAACAAGATTTATTGCTTATCCCACAGTTCTGTTAGTTCTTTAAATCTTATAGGAGTTTCTAATGGTTAATTTAGGATTTGTAGAAATAAGACTCATATGGAGGCTGAAACCACACTCGTGGGTGAGAATATGAAGAATCAATGCTTTCATTGACAAGGATTTGACCATTTCAAGTTTAGAATTCATATAACAGAATTATGACCCTTCATGATAGAAATGAGAGTGAATAAAAGTTTTGAAGTCTGAAAGTAGTTAAACCGTGCTACCAAGGTGGAGATGCAAGTCAAAGTAAGAAACAAGCATTATAGCGTATCTTACAGTTCTGTTAGTTCTTTGAATCTTATAAGACTTTCTAATGATGAATTTGGGATTTGTAGAAAGAAGACTCATATGGAGGCTGGAACAACACCTTTGGATGTGAATATGAAGAATCAATGCTTTCATTGCCAAGGATTTAACCATTTTTAAGCTTAGAATCCCAAAAACAAAGTTATGACCCTTCATGATAGAAATGAGAGTGAATAGAAGTGTTCAAGTCTCAAAGTAGTTGAAGCATGCTACCAAGGTGGAGAAGCAAGTCAAAGTAAGAAACATTTATTATAGTTTATCCCACAGTTCTGTTAGTTCTTTGAATCTAATAGAAGTTTATAATGGTGAATTTGGGATTTGTAGAAAGAAGACTCATATGGAGGCTGAAAATATAAAGAATCAATGCTTTCATTGCCAAGGATTTGACCATTTTCAAGTTTAGAATCACAAAAAAGAATTATGACCCTTCATGATAAAAATGAGAGTGAATAGAAGTGTTGAAGTGTCCAAGTAGTTGAAGCATGCTACCAAGGTGGAGAAGCAAGTCAAAGTAAGAAACTATTATTATAGCTTATCCACAGTACTGTTAGTTCTTTGAATCTTACAGGAGTTTCTAATGGTGAATTTAGGATTTGTTGAAAGAAGACTCATATGGAGGCTGAAACCACACCTTTGGATGTGAATATGAAGAATCAATGCTTTCATTGCCAAGGATTTGACAATTTTAGAGTTTAGGATCCTAAATACAAAATTATGACCCTTCATGATAGAAATGAGAGTAAATAGAAGTGTTGAAGTATCAAAGTATTTGAAGCATGTTACCAAGGTGAAGAAGCAAGTCAAAGTAAGAAACAAGTATTATAGCTTATCCCACAGTTCTGTTAGTTCTTTGAATCTTATAAAAAATTCTAATGGTGAATTTGGGAGTTGTAGAAAAGAAGACTCATAAGGAGGCTGAAACAACACGTTTTCATGTGAATCTGAATAATCAATCCTTTCATTTCCAAGGATTTAACCATTTTGAAAGTTAGAATCCCAAAAATGGAGTTAGGACCATTCATGATAGAAATGATACGAATAGAAGCATTGAAGTCTCAAAGTAGTTGAGCGTGCTACCAAGGTGGAGAAGCAAGTCAAAGTAAGAAACAACATTTATTGCTTATCCCACAGTTCTGTTAGTTCTTTAACTCTTATAGGAGTTTCTGATGGTTAATTTAGGATTTGTAGAAAGAAGACTCATATGGAGGCTGAAACCACACGTGGATGTGAAAATGAAGAATCAATGCTTTCATTTCCAAGGATTTGACAATTTTCAAGCTAAGAATCCCAAAAACAGAATTATGACCCTTCATGATAGAAATGAGAGTAAATAGAAGTGTTGAAGTATCAAAGTAGTTGAAGCATGCTACCAAGGTGAAGAAACAAGTCAAAGTAAGAAACAAGTATTATAGCTTATCCCACAGTTCTGTTAGTTCTTTAAATCTTATAGAAAATTCTAATGGTGAATTTGGGAGTTGTAAAAAGAAGACTCATACGGAGGCTGAAACAACACATTTTCATGTGAATATGAACAATGAATTATCTTTCATCTGGAAGTGGTTTGGAGTCATTCCAACGGTGCGATCAAAAGTTATGCCAGTTTTTGTGGAAGCAGTCCAGTCTGTCATGCGAATAGAGTAAGCCGAGTTCATAACCATGAGTGTCGATCGACACTAGCAATGGTGACGATCGACACTAGCAATGGTGACGATCGACACTGACCAACTCTGACGTGGAATTTAACATTTAATGAATTGCAAAGTAGCATAGAATTTCCAGAAAGTTAACAGAAGACCCCGGATCGTGTTTAGCCTTATAAATTAGGTTTTTAGGTTTTATTTTATAAATCTTCTTCTGTGTGTTTACTTTGGAGAGAGCTTGGAGCTAGGGGCTGATCTTATACTTTGTTTCTCCTTTGAGAGAAGATTTCGAACCCCTCTATCTCTTTCTACTTTTATGATATCTATTTCAATCATGTTTTTGATTTCAATTGATATGTCTGAGTAGTTTCATAGTTAGGTTTAGGGTTTTCAAGGGTTTTTGATGAATTGTTGAATTGATTATATTATTGGGATTAATTGTTAGAGTTCTTGGCCTTAGGTTGTTCTCAAAGCTAATTCTAGGAGGCACGACAGTGCAATTGGAATTTAGATCTTAGGTTAATCGATTAGGCACGACAGTGCAGTTGATAATCTGATCTATCTAAGGTGAGCAAAATTACTTATTCGCAAAGGAATTTGGTTTAGGGATTTTGTGAACATATCGAACCAGAACGTTAAGGCTGATTTATATTCTTAGGATTTGCAAAGATATTTGGGATTCTGGAATTTAGATTTAGATAGTTTACATAACGACAGTTGGTTAATTATAGGCTTAGTGATTTGAGTTCTAGAACCGGTTCTTAATTCTAATCCCAATAATTGATTGATTCGCAGTTCTGACAATTCCTGAGATTTCCCTATGCCTAGCGTTTTCCCTCATTGATTTCACTTCATTTATTTATTTTGCAATGCTATTTCATTACAATTATTCTTATTTAGCTTAATACTTTTACTGACAATCTATTGTGTAACCAAGTCCTTGTGGATTCGATCCCTAAGTACTACAGTGATCTCTTAATTTGAGAGAGTAGCTCAGGGTAAATTTGAGCATATCAATGCTGAAACCACACCTTTGGATGTGAATATGAAGAATCAATGCTTTCATTGCCAAGGATTTGACCATTTCAAGTTTAGAATCCCAAAAACAGAATTATGACCCGTCCTGATAGACATGAAAGGAGAATAGAAGTGTTGAAGTCTCAAAGTAGTTGAAGCATGCTACCAAGGTGGAGAAGTAAGTCAAAGTAAGAAATTATTATTATAGCTTATCCCATAGTACTGTTAGTTCTTTGAATCTTATAGGAGTTTCTAATGGTGAATTTAGGATTTGTAGAAAAAAGACTCATATGGAGGATGAAACCACACCTTTGTATGTGAATATGAAGAATCAATGCTTTCATTGCCAAGGATTTGACCATTTTCAAGTTTAGAATCCCAAAAACAGAATTATGACCCTTCATGATAGAAATGAGAGTAAATAGAAGTGTTGAAGCATGCTACCAAGGTGAAGAAGGAAGTCAAAGTAAGAAACAAGTATTATAGCTTATCCCACAGTTCTGTTAGTTCTTTGAATCCTATAGAAAATTCTAATGGTGAATTTGGGAGTTGAAGAAAGAAGACTCATACGAAGGCTGAAACAACACGTTTTGATGTGAATACGAATAATCAATGCTTTCATTTCCATGGATTTAACCATTTTGAAAGTTAGAATCCCAAAAATGGAGTTATGACCAATCATGATAGAAATGAGAGCGAAAAGAAGCATTGAAGTCTCAAAGTAGTTGAAGCATGCTACCAAGGTGTGAAAGAAAGTCAAAGTAAGAAACAAGTATTATATAGCTTATCCCACAGTTCTGTTAGTTCTTTAAATCTTATAGGAGTTTCTAATGGTGAATTTGGGATTTGTAGAAAGAAGACTCATATGGAGGCTGAAACCACACCTTTGGATGTGAATATGAAGAATCAATGCTTTCATTGCCAAGGATTTGACCATTTCAAGTTTAGAATCCCAAAAAGAGAATTTCGACCGTTCATGATAGAAATGAGAGTGAATGAAGCATTNAAGTGTCAAAGTAGTTGAAGCATGCTACCAAGGTGGAGAAGCAAGTCCAAGTAAGAAACAAGTGTTATACCTTATCCCACAGTTCTGTTAGTTCTTTGAATCCTATAGGAGTTTTTGATGGTGAATTTAGGATTTGTAGAAAAAAGACTCATATGGAGGCTGAAACCACACCTGTGGATGTGAATATGAAGAATCAATGCTTTCATTGCCAAGGATTTGACCATTTAGAATTCCTAAAACAGAATTATGACCCTTCATGATAGAAATGAGAGTGAATAAAAGTGTTGAAGTCTGAAAGTAGTTAAAGCATGCTACCAAGGTGGAGAAGCAAGTCAAAGTAAGAAACAAGCATTATAGCTTATCTTACAGTTCTGTTAGTTCTTTGAATCTTATAAGAGTTTCTAATGGTGAATTTGGGATTTGTAGAAAAAAGACTCATATGGAGGCTGGAACAACACCTTTGGATGTGAATATGAAGAATCAATGCTTTCATTGCCAAGGATTTGACCAATTTCAAGTTTAGAATCCCAAAAACAGAATTATGGCCCTTCATGATAGAAAGGAGACTGAATAGAAGTGTTGAAGTCTCAAAGTAGTTGAAGCATGCTACCAACGTGGAGAAGCAAGTCAAAGTAAGAAACAAGTATTATAGTTTATCCCACAGTTCTGTTAGTTCTTCGAATCTAATAGAAGTTTCTAATGGTGAATTTGGGATTTGTAGAAAGAAGACTCATATGGAGGCTGAAACCACACCTTTGGATGTGAATATGAAGAATCAATGCTTTCATTGCCAAGGATTTGACCATTTTCAAGTTTAGAATCCGAAAAACAGAATTATGACCCTTCATGATAGAAATGAGAGTAAATAGAAGTGTTGAAGTATCAAAGTAGTTGAAGAATGCTACCAAGGTGAAGAAGCAAGTCAAAGTAAGAAACAAATATTATAGCTTATCCCACAGTTCTATTAGTTCTTTGAATCTTGTAGAAAATTCTAATGGTGAATTTAGGAGTTGTAGAAAGAAGACTTATACGGAGGCTGAAACAACACGTTTTCATGTGAATACGAATAATCAATGCTTTCATTTCCAAGGATTTAACCATTTTGATGTGAGAATCCCAAAAATGGAGTTATGACCATTCATGATAGAAATGATAGCGAATAGAAGCATTGAAGTCTCAAAGTAGTTGAAGCATGCTACCAAGGTTGAGAAGCAAGTCAAAGTAAGAAACAAGATTTATTGCTTATCCCACAGTTCTGTTAGTTCTTTAAATTTAATAGGAGTTTCCAAAGGTGAATTTGGGATTTGTAGAAAGAAGACTCATATGGAGGCTGAAACCACACCTTTGGATGTGAATATGAAGAATCAATGCTTTCATTGCCAAGGATTTCACCATTTTCAAGTTTAGAATCCCAAAAACAGAATTAGGACCCTTCATGATAGAAATGAGAGTAAATAGAAGTGTTGAAGTATCAAAGTAGTTGAAGCATGCTACCAAGGTGAAGAAGCAAGTCAAAGTAAGAAACATGTATTATAGCTTATCCCACAATTCTGTTAGTTCTTTGAAACTTATAGAAAATTCTAATGGAGAATTTGGGAGTTGTAGAAAGAAGACTCTTATGGAGGCTGAAACAACACGTTTTGATGTGAATACGAATAATCAATGCTTTCATTTCCAAGGATTTAACCATTTTAAAAGTTAGAATCTCAAAAATGGAGTTATGACCATTCATGATAGAAAAGAGAGCGAATAGAAGCATTGAAGTCTCAAAGTAGTTGAAGCATGCTACCATGGTGGAGAAGCAAGTCAAAGTAAGAAACAAGTATTATAGCTTATCCCACAGTTCTGTTAGTTGTTTGAATCTTATAGAAAATTCTAATAATGAATTTGGGAGTTGTAGAAAAAAGACTCATACGGAGGCTGAAACAACACGTTTTCATGTGACCACGAATAATCAATGCTTTCATTTCCAAGGATTTAACCATTTTCAAGCTTAGAATCCCAAAAACAGAGTTATGACCCTTCACGATAGAAATGAGAGTGAATAGAAGTGTTCAAGTCTCAAAGTAGTTGAAGCATGCTACCAAGGTGGAGAAGAAGGTCAAAGTAAGAAACAAGCATTATAGTTTATCCCACGGTTCTGTTAGTTCTTTGAATCTAATAGAAGTTTCTAATGGGGAATTTGGGATTTGTAGAAAGAAGACTCATATGGAGGCTGAAACCACACCTTTGGATGTGAATATGAAGAATCAGTGCTTTCATTGCCAAGGATTTGATCATTTTCAAGTTTAGAATCTCAAAAACAGAATTATGACCCTTCATGATAGAAATGAGAGTAAATAGAGGTGTTGAAGTATTAAAGTAGTTGAAGCATGCTACCAAGGTGAAGAAGCAAGTCAAAGTAAGAAACAAGTATTATAGCTTATCCCAAAATTCTGTTAGTTCTTTGAAACTTATAGAAAATTCTAATGGAGAATTTGGGAGTTGTAGAAAGAAGACTCATACGGAGGCTGAAACAACACGTTTTGATGTGAATACGAATAATCAATGCTTTCATTTCCAAGGATTTACCCATTTTAAAAGTTAGAATCCCAAAAATGGAGTCATGACCATTCATGATAGAAAAGAGAGCGAATAGAAGCATTGAAGTCTCAAAGTAGTTGAAGCATGCTACCAAGGTGGAGAAGTCAAAGTAAAAGAAACAAGTATTATAGCTTATCCCACAGTTCTGTTAGTTCTTTAAATCTTATAGGAGTTTCTAATTGTGAATTTGGGATTTGTAGAAAGAAGACTCATATGGAGGCTAAAACAACACCTTTGGATGTGAATAAAAAGAATCAATGCTTTCATTGCCAAGGATTTAACCATTTTCAAGTTTAGAATCCAAAAACAGAATTATGACCCTTCATGATAGAAATGAGAGTAAATAGAAGCGTGGAAGTATCAAAGTAGTTGAAGAATGCTACCAAGGTGAAGAAGCAAGTCAAAGTAAGAAACAAGTATACCTTATCCCACAGTTCCGTTAGTTCTTTGAGATTATAGAAAATTCTAATGGTGAATTTGGGAGTTGTAGAAAAGAAGACTCATACGGAGGCTGAAACAACACGTTTTGATGTGAATACTGAATAATCAATGCTTTCATTTCCAAGGATTTAACCATTTTGAAAGTTAGAATCCCAAAATGGAGTTATGACCAATCATGATAGAAATGAGAGCGAATAGAAGCATTGAAGTCTCAAAGTAGTTGAAGCATGCTACCAAGGTGTGGAAGAAAGTCAAAGTAAGAAACAAGTATTATAGCTTATCTCACAGTTCTGTTAGTTCTTAAATCTTATAGGAGTTGCGAATGGTGAATTTGGGATTTGTAGAAAGAAGACTCATATGGAGGCTGAAACCACACCTTTAGATGTGAATATGAAGAATCAATGCTTTCATTGCCAAGGATTTGACCATTTCAAGTTTAGAATCCCAAAAACATAATTAAGACCCTTCATTATAGAAATGAGAGTGAATAGAAGCATGGAAGTGTCACAATAGTTGAAGCATGCTACCAAGGTGGAGAAGCAAGTCAAAGTAAGAAACAAGTATTATACCTTATCCCCAGTTCTGTTAGTTCTTTAAATCTTATAGGAGTTTTTTGATGGTGAATTTAGGATTTGTAAAAAGAAGACTCAGATGTAGGCTGAAACCACACCTGTGGATGTGAATATGAAGAATCAATGATTTCATTACAAAGGATTTGACCATTTCAAGATTAAAATCCAAAAACAGAATTATGACCCTTCAAGATAGAAATGAGAGTGAATAAAAGTGTTGAAGTATCAAAGTAGTTAAAGCATGCTACCAAGGTGGAGAAGCAAGTCAAAGTAAGAAACAAGCATTATAGTTTATCTTACAGTTCTGTTAGTTCTTTGAATCTTATAAGAGTTTCTAATGGTGAATTTGGGATTTGTAGAAAAAGACTCATATGGAGGCTGGAACAACACCTTTGGATGTGAATATGAAGAATCAATGCTTTCATTGCCAAGGATTTAACCATTTTCAAGCTTAGAATCCCAAAAACAGAGTTATGACCCTTCACGATAGAAATGAGAGTGAATAGAAGTGTTCAAGTCTCAAAGTAGTTGAAGCATGCTACCAAGGTGGAGAAGCAAGTCAAAGTAAGAAACAAGTATTATAGTTTATCCCACAGTTCGGTTAGTTCTTCGAATCTAATAGAAGTTTCTAATGGTGAATTTTGGATTTGTAGAAAGAAGACTCATATGGAGGCTGAAACCACACCTTTGGATGTGAATATGAAGAATCAATGCTTTCATTGCCAAAGATTTGACCATTTTCAAGTTTAGAATCCCAAAAACAGAATTATGGCCCTTCATGATAGAAATGAGAGTAAATATAAGTGTTGAAGTATCAAAGTAGTTGAAGAATGCTACCAAGGTGAAGAAGCAAGTCAAAGTAAGAAACAAGTATTATAAGCTTATCCCACATTCTGTTAGTTCTTTGAAACTTATAGAAATTTCTAATGGAGAATTTGGGAGTTGTAGAATAAAGATATTGAGATATAAAAGGGATATGACCATTTATATTAGTATTGAGATGTATTTTATTTATCTCATTGTATTAGGGCTGCCTTCCTTCTCTTCTATAAAAAGGAAGGAACCTCTTTTTATGTTAATAGAATTCAGCCTATTTTGGCTTTCTCTCTTACAAACCACGCCTCTGTCTTCTCTCCTCCTCATTCTCTCTATTGTTCAACAATAATCTCTCATGTTCCCATAATAATCTCTTAATCTTACATGGTATCGAGCAAGGTTATTGATTCTCTGCTTCTACTCAATCATCTCCACCATTTTCTTATTCTTCATTCACCACAAATCTCTGCTTGTGTTTGTTTCTCTTGTCTATGCTTGAAGATCTCAGCAGATCTCTGTCCCATATCTGCAGATTAACCTTCATTGCTGGCTCTATTGATCTTCATCTCTTCTAGTGTTGACAGATTTTTTGAGTTACTTGTAAGAACAAGTGACACCATCAGATCTTGTGATTTCTAAGAAAAGGGGTAATCTTTTTTCTGCAATATTTGTTAAATTCAACTAAGTCTGGCTTCACTTAAGACTCAGTCTATAGGATTCTAGTATCATTGGTTACTTGGAAGTTAGGTACAATCGGGATTTTATTGGTGTGGCTTGAGAGAAAAGTCAAGCATGGAATCTTCAAAACCTGCTATATACCCATTTCCTCAAAGGTGTGAACTACTTTGCTCTGGGCTAGAACCACCAAGACAAATCTCTGTGGTCGTGGTCTTTGGAATCACATTGAAACCCAAGAGAAGAAAGCAATCACGAATGGAGATGGAACTGAAATCGGTGAAGATTCAAAAGCTGAAGATGGCAAATGGTTTCAAAGAAGATCGGGAGTTCTTGGAGTACTTCAAAACTCACTTGAAGCCTCAATTCTTGAAGCTTATTCGACATGTTATACAGCAAAGGAGCTATGGGACACACTCAAGAATGTCTTTGGGAATGTCTCCAACCTCACTCGCAGTGTTCAAGTCAAGAAAGCCATCAATAACCTCAGCCAAGAAGATCTTGAATTCACAAAGCACTTTGGGAAAATTCAGATCATCGGGTTAAATCTAGATGCTCTTGCCTTTCTCGGTGGATCCAATAATTCTCAAGGAAAGGAAGCAAGACAAGGTCTTTGGTCTGCTTCTCACTTTGAATCTAGCTTACAATGATCTCATCAAGCACATTCTTAGAGCTGAGAAGTTATCAAGCTTTAGATGAGGTGGCTCTCAAATCCAACGTAAACAAGGCTCAAGAGTCTCTTCAAGGACAAAGGGAAATGGTTTTGGCACACAAAGTTACTTTCAAGTCTGAAGATAGGAAGATCCTGTGTGTGATCACTGCAAGAAGAAAGGCCATATCAAGGATAAGTGTTGGATTCTACACCCTCATCTTAAACCAGCAAAGTTCAAGCTACAAGCTAACTACCTCAAGGATCCTCAATCGAAGGCAAGCTCAAGCCGGACCATCTCTCAAGCAGGACCGTCTAAGCAGGGGGAGGAGCTTGCTATGGTTACCTACACCAATGACTTTTAAGGAAGATGTAGACCTGGAGGCCCTCATCAGATCCATAGCCTCCCTCAAGGATAAGGAATCTGGTATCACTCACTTTGCCTCTTTACCAAATTCACATAATAAAAATATTAATTGTTGATTCTGGTGCTTCTCATCATATGATTAGCAATCGTAATCTCATTAATAATGTTGAACCTGCTAGTGGAAATGTTGTAATCGCAAATGGTGATAAAATTCCCATAAGAGGGATAGAGATTTAAAACTATGTGATAAGAACTCTAAAGCTCTTTTATGCCAGAGTTCACATCCAATCTTGTATCTGTAAAAAGGGCCACCAATGATCCTGAATTGCTATGCCATATTTGGTCCTAACAGCTTTCATTTTCAGGATATTGATAATGGGAAGGTTCTTGAGGGGAAACACTAAGGGGGACTTGTACACTCTTAGATTCTCAACCATGAAAAACTGAATCCTTTATATTAGTTCCTGTTATGTTGTTAGTTCTAATAAAGTGTGGCATGATAGACTTGGTCATCCACATGCTCGTACTTTTAAAGATAATGTTACCCCAGGTTGTTTTTTGATAATGATAAGTGTGAAGCTTGTATTTTTGGAAAACATTGCAAACTGTTTTTCCTAAATCTTCCACTATGTATAAAAAAATGCTTTGATATCGGGTATTCTCGATGTATGGACTCCTCCATGTTTATCTCGGGATAATAAGAAATATTATGTAACATTTATTGATGAAAAATCGAAATACACATGGATCACATTGCTTACATCTAAGGATAGGTATTTGATGCATTGGTGAATTTTCGATATATGTTACCAATCATTTCAATGCCAAGATCAAGGTATTCAGTCGACAACGGGGAGAATATACTAGCCAAAAGTTTAAAGAGCACTTAGCCAAGCATGGAATTCTACACCAAACTAGCTGCCCCTACACACCGCAACAAAACGGGTGTAGCAGGAAGGAATAGCATCTTATGAGGTGGCTCGGTCGATGATGTTTCACAAATGTACCAAGGAGATTTCTGAGTGATGCAGTTGATGGCAGCCTGCTTACGTCATCAATAGGATACCAACAAGAATCATAAGTGATAGAACTCCATTTCAGGTATTAAATCAAACCAAACCTCCATTGAACACTTTACGGTTTTTGGATGTGTTTGTTTTAAGTACTCAAGACACAGGTGCACTAAGGATAAGCTAGAAGCCAAGAGCACAAGATGCATGTTTCGGGCTACTTACTACTCAAAAGGGCTACAAGTGCTATGACTTCACAAGAAACCTAATCATTGTGTCAAGGGAAGTCAAGTTCATTGAGCACCAGGGTTACTAGGACAAACAGGATCGATAGTTTGAAGGATTTGGCACGATCTCCTTCGATAGCTTACTCGCACCATCTCTCGAGTCATCATGGCAATCTCTCCTCCTCCACCTCCGAGAGGAGATCACTCAGAAACTCCAGAAACTATAACCCATACCAACAATGGGAATAGTCAGAAGCTCCAAACACCATGGATGATGCTGGAAACCACTCATGAAGAACAAACCCACTTGACATGGAACAAGACCAAGTTCAAGATGAGGTAGTTACTACTGGTTAAGTGGTTCAAGAGGAGGATCAACACCATGGCGTGGAGCCAGAACAAAATCCTCCACTAAGGAGGAGTACAAGACAAAAGTTTGGTCCGGATTTGGAAGCAAACTGTAGTCTACTTCAACAATCAAGCTGTGGCCCATCCTATACAAGCTGTATGTTCACTTTGCCCCTTTTCCACCTTCTCACCAAGCTTTCCTTGGCAAAAATCGATGCTCATTGGATTCCCAAGAGTTATGAAGAAGCCAAAGACAGTGAAGAATGGTCTTGGAGCTATTTTGATGAGAAGGTGCTTTGAAAGGAAACCAAACATGGATGGGCGATTACCTCTCGGAAAGAAGGCTGTTAGCTCCGGATGGATATTCACTATCAAGTATCTCGAGCAATGGAGATATTGAGGAGGCAAAGCAGCAAGGTTGGTGCAGAGGGTTCACACAGACATACGGGTGAAGACTACACAGATACATTTGCTTTTGGAGCTAAGCCCATATGGTTAGAGTCATTGTCTCAGTCGTAAATCTAGACTGGAGCTATGGCAAATGGATGAAGAATGCCTTCTTGCAAGTAGAACTTGAAGATGAAGTGTACATGACACCACCACCAGGCCTTCAAGACTCCATCAGACCTGGGGAAAGTTCTAAGGCTCAAGAAAGTGATCTATGGGCTGAAGCTTAATCTCCAAGGGCATGGTACCACAAACTCAAAGACAACTCTTCAAGAGAAAGGATTCAAGAAATCTGACGATCATGGCTACTTGTTCACTCTTCAAAGCTCCAAAGGAATCATTGTGGTCTTAGTCTATGGGATGACCTTATCATTTCCAAGAATGATAAGGGAAGGTATTCAAGAAACTAAAGCATTTCTTAAGACTATCTTTGATATTAAGGACCTTGGAGAACTAAAAATACTTTCTAGGGATTGAAATTTGCTGCTCCCTAGGGCTTATTTCTTCACAAAGAAAGTATTCTCTTGATTTGTGAATAAGACAGAAAAACTTGAGCTAAACCAGCCAAAACTCCTTTTGAAGATGGCTACAAGGTCAAAGCAGGGGGAGACAAGGACTGCAAAGGATGGGAAAGAAGAGAAGGACCCATTAGACAATCCATATGAGGATCCTCTCCAATACCGTAACACTAGTGGTAAGCTCATTTACTGACACTTACTAGACCAGATTTATGCTTTGCTCAGTGAGTCACACATGCAAAACCCCACTCAGTATATCATTGGAGCATGGTGGAGAGGATACTAAGGTACATCAAAGGAAGTCCTGGCCAAGGTATATGGATGGGGAATAATG